>QRDG01000687.1:286283-607204 GCA_012064385.1 Puccinellia tenuiflora
CGACAAAACGCGTTTGTTGATCTTCAAGGGTAAGAGATTGGATCTCATCTTCGCTACCTCCATCTAGTAGGTCTAGATCCTTGGGGTTTATTCCGCTTGCTGCGTAGGAAAATTTTTGTTTTCTATGCTGCGACCCCATCACATGGATCGTGTGTTTCCTTCGAGCGCTTGTGACCCGTTGGATCGGAAGCACACGGATCGTGTGTTTCTTTAGAGCGCTTGTGAGCCGTTGGATCAGAAGCACACGGATCGTCTGTTTCTTTAGTCCCGATTCCAGCTACCAACCGGGGCTAAAAAGGTGAAGAGTTGCCAGATATAAATATCCAACCGGAGGGAGTCACTCGGAGAGGCATGTCTATAAGAGAGGCAGGAGTACACTTCACAGCCATCAACTGTGATGATATGTAACACTTTCGGGAACCAGTGGCAAGGGCTTCTTTGATGATCTGGTATATCCCCAACACATGTTGGGACGGTTGCAGATAATCAGAGAAGTCTTGCCGCTGCTTGGATCGAATGCCCGTTTAAAATGGGTAGGCTTCACCTGCATTCAGTTCATCGACCGAATACAAATCAAACGGTTTCACCTGCATACGCCCTACGGTGCATTTGATATGCGGGCACTCTCTAGCCACAGTAGGGTTGTATGCAGGTGATACCGTGTGTTTTGTTCTATCTAGAAATGTCAGCTGACATGTCTGCTGACATGTCTGTCTTGTCCTCGACTCCCATGATGTTTCTTTTTCTTGAAAGAACTATGTGATGCTTTGGCTCATCGTGTGATGTATTTGTTTCCTTTTCTTTTCTTTTTTTCGGTCTGGAGCTCTCGTCTGTTGCATCAAAGCGAACACCACCGTAATTAAATAAATTCAACTCATATCTCAAACAAAAATGAATTTATTATAAATAGATAAATTATATTTTTATGAACAATTTGATATTTTAATTGCATTTTTTCTGATAAACAGATCAAATGATATTGAATTTATAAGTTTAATAAGTTAATTATGTTCAAATTCCAAATTTTGTAATTAAATAAATTCAACTCATATCTCAAACAAAATGAATTTATTATAAATAGATAAATTATATTTTTATGAACAATTTGATATTTTAATTGCATTTTTCTAATAAACATATCAAAAGATATTGAATTTATAAATTTATTACTTTTTTCAAACAAAAAAACCTTGGCACCCGAAATTTAATTCGAGAAGACCTTTTGTCCAGGTTCGTGGATGGAACCGGGACAAAAGGTCGTTTTCGCGCGCGCCCTCTCGGTGCCCCCGAAAATGACCTTTTGTCCCGGTTCGTACCTCGAACCGGGACAAAAGGGTCACCTTTCTTCCCGGTTGGAGCTACCAACCGGGACAAAAGGGTCTCTAGTCCCGGTTCTAGCCACGAACCGGGGACTAAAGGTCTCTCCTATATCTCTCCCTCTGCCTCCCCTTCGCCCTTTCATTCGGTTTCTTCGCAAAGGACCAGGAGCACGCGCAACCACCAGGACGCCGTCAGGCTGCCGGATTTTCGCCGCCGTCCTCCTCCTCCTCCACGCATCTCCGTCAATCCCCGCTGCCACTCGCTTCCCCGCCGCCACTCGCTGACCCCACGCCCATACGCTAGCCGCTCCCCTCCGCCCACATCCATTATCGCGGCTCTCGCCGTTAACTCGACCTCCTCCGCCAGATCGAGCCGCTGCTCCACCCGGATCCCTCGCCACCCCAACCGCCGCCAGATCTCGCCGTCCCGGAGGTCACCGCCACTACAAGAAATATGTCAACTAGTGACCTTATATCAGTGACCCTGAAAAAATTGGTCATAGATCTGTGACCATTTCGAACCACTTGGTCATAAGCTGTTTTGGAGGGTGTAAACCCGAAAACATAACGACCAATTTGGTGAGAAAGGTCACAGTTCATTTGGACAAAAAAGGTCATAATGTAGATGGTAGTCATCTACGACCAAATTTGAAACACACTGCGACCAATTTAGTTTGGTCATAACAACTGTGACCAATCATATGGTCGTAACCTGGAAGAGTGGGCAGCCACCTCAGCAGGTCTCGCCTACGTGTCACTGTTGGTCCCGCCATACCTCACCTGACATGTGGATCCTGCCACACCGGCTACCCTTTTTTGTATTTAATATTATTTTCGGCCCCACCTAACATGTGGGTCCCACTTGCAAGAACCTGACATGCGGGTCCCACGAACCCCACCTCATGCGGGTCCCACACGCCCCTGTCCCACGTGACATGTGGGTCCCACCCAAACCCACCTCATGCGGGTCCCACTCGCCAGAACCTGCCCCTGCCCCACCTGACATGCGGGTCCCACCCCAGCCCCCACCTGACATGCGGGTTCACTACAAGAAATATGCTGCCTAGTGACCCTCCATATTGGTCACTGAAAGGTCGCGATTTTTTATTTGTGACCAAAA
Organism: Puccinellia tenuiflora; assembly: GCA_012064385.1. Classification (NCBI taxonomy): domain Eukaryota; kingdom Viridiplantae; phylum Streptophyta; class Magnoliopsida; order Poales; family Poaceae; genus Puccinellia; species Puccinellia tenuiflora. The sequence continues at coordinate 288,723 of QRDG01000687.1, forward strand.
ACTGTTGGTCAAAAGATGAGCGTCACTAATGAAACTACGTGACCTTTTTTGTGAATTGGTCATAAACGTCTATGACAAAAAAAAGGTCATATATTTTATGACCAAATTTTTCAGTCACTGACAATCTGACCAGACCACGTCAGATCCAACGTGACAGAGCTGACGTGGCAATATAGTGACCAAATGAAATGGTCGTAGATCAGATTGAGCCCAGTCCAGTTTGATCGTCTAAATTGGCCAAGCCCAATAATTCGGCCCATTTAACATTGTTTTAATGTCAATGTGTACACGGTTACATGGGCCAAGCCAAACAATTCGGGCCTTTTATTTTTCAGGCCGTGGCCTTTTTAACAGTCCAATAATTTTTTTATTTTAAGCTTATTTCTTATCTGGTCCCACTAGTCAGATGGCCCCACCTGTCATGTTCAACTCGTTAACAGGTCCCACATGTCATAAATATATGAATTTATCAATATCTTTTCATAGACGAGCGGACTGGTCAGCTTTTCACTACACACGTTCTCAAATCATCAATAGTAAATATATCACAGAACAGAAATAATACACAGTAAATTACAATCTAGAGATCTCTAGATCCTATTACAACCCAGATGTGCCTACAATTACAGTTCATTCTGACAGGAAATCCACAAGCTTGTCCTCCACACCACCTATACGAGAACACAGTTATGTTCACTGTTCCAATTACACCGTCCGTGATATCCCATATACTTTCGATCCTGTACAGTTTTATAGGGCCAGCAACAAACAGATTTCCATTAGGAATAGACTTGAATATATGAGTGAAAAATATATCGCCAATAAGAATAATTACCTAGAGCAAGACAAACATATGGATCAATAGTATAGAGACAATAATGCATGCACATCCTAGGACACAAATGTAAGTACATGATATAGGTAAATCATGCTTTATGATACACAGCACTATGTTCAGTTAACTATGATACCTGAATATTTGGTTGGCTCTGTAATCATGCCTAATGAAAGAACTCCAAGCCCAGTCTAGATGAAACAGAAAATGTAGACTTTGAGTAATTGATACCAGGTAACAACTCATATGAAAGTTAGTTGTTTAGTCCTGGTTTAGAAATAAGCAACTTCAGGAAAAAGCAAAGGTACATACTCTAACCTGGTTGATAATTGCAACGGAGCGAAAGAGAAGCATGAAGTCATTGCAATCAAGGACTATCTCATCCTTGGTACACGGACGTCCAGCGGATCGTCCGCCAACATCCTGACACATTACCACGGTCGCCTCGCCGGCCAGAGCACCACCTCTCCACCATCCCCGGTCAGCGCGCAGCCTTCCTCGACCCAACAGTCCCGCGGGCGGAGACTGGAGCGCAGCGGAGCCCTGCCGCGCCGTCGAACGGCGGCGACCACCGGCCGGAGCTTCTCGCCGCCGGCGTACAGAGTACCCGGACCAGCAGCCTCCGGGTCAGGGGAGCGGGGAACGTATAGTAGCACGACCACTCCATCTTCCTCGCCAGAGCGCCACCTCCCCCACCATCCCCGGCCAGCGGGCAGCCTTCTGTTGAGACCCTTAGGATCATCTAGGTCTAGATCATATCGGTAGAACAGCGGGAGGAGAGAGAATCGATGTACCTTCTCCTCTAACAGCACGAACCCGGAGTGCCGGCCATGATGGAGATGGCCGGCGATGGCAGTGAGTGGCGGCGGTGATGGAGCTCGAGCTGCTGGCCATGGTGGTGGTGGCCAGCGAGGTGGGAGGAGCTTCCCATCGCTTGCCGGCATTGCTCGATCGGTAGGTGGAGGTGGGGTGGCCACGACTGTCTTGGCCTGTGCCCTAGTGGTCCCCACCTCCCTTTTATAGCCGGTGCGACAGGGGCCCTAACCCAAACGGTTTGGGCTCCCCCGATCAGGGAGCCGAGTCAAGGGTCCGGTGGACCGTTGGGTCCAAACGGTTGGAGATCAACCTAACATTCTCCCCCTTGATCTCAACTTTACTTTTACTTTACTCATTTCATCACAGATCGATACATAGAGCATGTTTCATCGTCTCAGCTCAATTGCCGATAGAATCAGACAGCTACAATATACCTCTTTGTTTTGAAACAAATTCTTTAATCTTTTTGGGCCTCTTTATTGTCCGGAAATCACAGACTATACCATAAAACCCATGTCGACTATGTGTTCTCTAAACACATTGGGCGGTAAGCCTTTAATTAGCAGATCTGCAAACACTTATGTGTTTCTTTTATCTGTTCCTCTTATGCTCCAAGCATTTCAATATAATTCCGGACTTTCTCCTTTACAACGTATAACTTTGTGTCAATGTGTTTGGCACCACACTTGACTCGTTGTCTTAGGAGTGAATTACCTAATGGTTATTGCTGTTGTCAACCATTATCAATTCCGGGTACAGGTTTCCTTAACCATTTTGCCTATCCCTCAGCCTCATATGATGCTATAACATGTCTTTACATCACACTGATGTCAAGCTTTTAATTCTTTGGAGATTTTCCACACAAAAACTCCAAATGTGAAAATTTAGCGACAATTGTGGATTTCGCTATACATTTCACAAATTCTTTCAGAGTACTCACAACCTTTTGAGAGCACTCTTATAGATCTATCTTTGTACTCACAATCTTTTGAGAGCACAATGTTTCTTTTAGCATGAGGCCGATATCTTTGATTCCATTACAGTGATCTATTTCTGGATTGGACATTGCCAAAACAACCCGGATACGTGAACTTTCAGGGTAATATTGAGCAACCAACAGCGGAAGCATATGGTACCATATCCATTTGATCCATTCTATGTTATCTCTCAGAACACTCAAGTTCCCAATTTCATTACCCTTGTCAATAAGAACAGGCGTAGGTTTTCTCGACATGCATGCTATAGAGACTTCTTCTCAGCATGTCCATGTGATATTTCTAATACCCCTTTTCTTCTTTTCTCAGTAAATCTCGATACTTTTAACGAGAGACACTCTACCGAGAATATTCTTTTGAGGACAAGGACTTCTTTTCTCTGCTGGTAGTAGATTGACATCACCACTAGCAAGTAGGATATCATCCACATACACGGGATTAGGAAATGAATTTCCCATTCTATGAGTTTGCAAAAATGCGATTGTCCTCTCATTTTCTTTAACCCAAAATAACTTTTGATTCTAGAGACTTGCCCTAGTCCATAAGATCCCTTGTGTTCTTTACTTTCATCTGATGTAACTCAGATCATTATGTGCCATTAGCACTCATTATAATCTGTTTATTCTCTTAGCGCAAATCTTTCGATTTAAAATCGCTTTTTCACATATTTCCTTTGGAGTCACATTGTTGATGTAGACCCTTTATAGCCTACTGTTTTGGCTCCATTGGAAATTACTTATGAGTCCCAAACATCGTCGGGATTCACATAGTCTCTAATCATTAAGACAAGTAGACACTTGTCAAAATCGATTGAGCGCTGCTTTTAATTTCTGTAAATGAGGTGGGATCAACCTCCATTTAAATTTCTCTGATATAGACTTTATAGTCATCTGTTTTTCTCATATGGGGATGTTGTTGCTCTGTCATTGCCTAAAGGCAATATATTATGTAGTCTTCTATTGCCAAAAGGCAATAGCTGTTACAAGGACCTAAAACACAAGATCCATGTTTACTTGTTCATCTCTTTTATGAAGCAACAAGCTCCCCCAGATAAAAACTATTCGAGCCTTCGGTATGTTCATACCATGCTCCCCCAGATTACTCCATTTTTTTGAAAATGGTGTATCCTTAATCCTTTTATTTGGGTTTTATTCTGTTAATCTGTCTTCTTTATGGCACTTTGAGTACCGTCATTAGTCTCCTTTCGGAGCTATAAAATATCCAAGAATACATCTATCTCTTTACTTTAGGGGTATCATTATTGTGATCGTCGTACTCCCCCAGACGATCACAATTCATCATAGATCACCTAGATACATAATATGCATCACATTATCTGAGGTATAGGGGAGTCTATTCTGTAATACTCTCTATCTCCCCCTCGAAATGTGGCAAGAACCTTTTGCCACAATTTCGAAACTTTTGATTATCTGCTTCATTCAAAATGAAGTTATCTTTGATCTACTTCATTCAAAATGAAGTTGTCTTTTTAACGTATGGGAGTACTTTTTTTCTTTATTCCTTTTCAAAACTCACAAGAGTTCTTTCTCAATGATACTTTTTGCAAGTCACACTTGCATACCATTCTTAGCTTGAGGTTCATTTGTAACTTTATTCTCTTTTGACTCATTAAGTGTTTTATAACTATGACACATAAAATGTGCAATCGATATAAAAACACATGAGTCGTCACATCTTTTTCCTGTCATACAGGATAAGTCCTTTGTCAAAATTTTCTCCCGCCATGCGGGTATTTTCCCAGACTTTTCCCACCACGTGGGTATTATTATCGTCTTTTCCCGTCATGCGGGTATTATCATGTTTTCCCGTCATGCGGGTAATCAAGAGACATAGATGCCACAATTGGCTCTTTAGACTGCATATTGAATCATCAAATTCAGAAATAAATCTGAATACTCTTTTATACACATGCTTAATCCAACGTTAGTCAAATTAAACATTCATGTTGCTCGTTTAAAAAATTTCTTCATATAGAGTACATGAAAGAAATTCGTTAAACAAAACTCAGAATGATTTCTTTCTTTTCTGCATGGAGAGTACATGAAAGACATTTGTCAAACAAGACTCTCGATGATCTATTTGTATTCTTGGATTAACATCCAAGAATTCTTTTCCTTTTGCAGTCATTCTTTAGAGAGAACATACTCTCTTACTTTATGACCTTACTTGGTCATCTTTCGGGTCACAAGTACCCATCTTTTGCTTTCACGAATGAAAACATGAGAATCTTTGTCTGAGAAAATATTCAATAATAATAAACAAAAATGAGCATAAAATTAACCCTACGTTGGTCTGGTTAAAGATATGCACATTAAATCTTTATAAAACTTTCTTCTATATTCTAAAACACCATTGGGCAGAATTAGAATGAAACATCATCTTTCTACACTAATTCTACATCACCGTTGGGCAGAAATAGAATCAATGCACATTATCTTTCTACACTAATTCTACATCACCGTTGGGCAGAAGTAGAATCAATGCATAAAACTTATAAACAATATGATGATAATATTTCTATTACAATAAAGAACTCTGTTTAGAAAATAACATTATCATCAATTCTATTGCAGCGGAAACATGAAATATACAAATTTCTATAGTTCAAGAGCATCTCTTGATCTTTTATCTTTTCTTTGAAAATTTATCTGTTAGATGCAAACGAGTAGCATCTTTTATCTTTTCTCTGAAATTGATCACTTTGATGCAAAATTATCAGAGATCTAGCCCTTTGAATATAGAACTCATATAATTATAGTACTGTTATCATCAACGTTGGTCAGAAAATAACAATACCATAATTAACCTGTTAAAACAAGTATTTCTCTTTTTCCTCCTCTCTAATTAAATTTTTCCGTTGGTTCCAATTTAATTAGAGGAGAGTCCTTTTAATTTACAGTAGAAACTATAAAATATTCTCTGTATTTCACAAACATTGCACTGTTCTGGTCTGTTCTCTAAACAAATTCATTGAATTTGAAAAGAGATCCACTTTTAGCAATTATTTGTCATAAAAGACTTTTCTTTCCTTTAATTAAAATTCTCCTAGAGAATTTAATTAAAGATCTAAACAAATTCACTGAATTTGAAAAGAGATCACCTTTTAGCAAAAACTTTGTCTTAAAAGACTTTTCTTTTGATCTTTAAACAAAATTCTCCTAGAGAATATAGTTGAAGATCTAAACAAATTCACAGAGGAATCTGTATATCTTTTCTTTTGATCTCTAAACAAATTTTCTCAGTGAAAACTTTAACAAAATCATAAACATTGCAATAATCACTTTAACATGCTCCTTTTAAATTTTAATTCTCACTTTTAATTCTTTTGACCTTTTAAATTTAAAAGGAGCACATTATTCTATTTGCAGCGGAAAACTATGAATAAAAAACTATTAACTTTATACTTTTCAGAAACAATTCTTTTACTTTTCTGTTTCCTAAACAAAAAATTTCGTTGGAAAATTTTTGAATAGGAAAAAACTAGTTGAAATTTGCCTAAAATTAGACAAAAAAACAACTAAACACATGCTTCTGAAAAATTAAAAAACTGAAATAACAGAGAAAAAACTGTGTCTTGAAACTGTGCGGTCCAGCCCACAGCCTGCAACTTTCGGCCCACGGCCCATCTCTCTGCGCTCCGCGCGCGCTCTGTGCGCAACCGGCCCAGCGGCCCACGGCCGCCCTGCTTTTCGGCCCATTGGCCTGCCCCACGCTAGGGTTTCGATCATGGCCGTTGGATTGGATCCGATGGTTCAGCACAATTTTCGCTGGGTCAAAACCCGGTGACCTCCTCCTCCCGGAAAAAAAACCCTAGGTCATTTCTTTTCAGTTCATCTCTATCCCGAGGCGTCCGCCCCGCCGCCAGCCTGCCGGCGACGGTGACGTGCCCGTCCGCGGCGAGCTCCACCGCCGCCCCCGCCTTTCTTTGTGCGCCCGTGAGGGAGAGAGAGGAGACGCAGAACGCAGCTGCGCTCCCGCTGCCCCTCGAGTTCGTGCGGTCGGCAGCGGCCCGTGAAGAGAGGAACCACAACGGTGGCCGGCGGCCCTCCGGCGAGCGGCGATGGCGAATCCCGCCTCGATATCCCTCCTCTCGTCGACGTGCCCGAAAGCCGCGTCGCTCTGCTCTGTGGCGCCGTTGCCATCCCCCTCGCCGGTCGCGCGTTCCCCTTGCGGTGAGCGCGCCGCCGTCAAGCGGTTTGGCCGCGGTGCCCCTTGTTCTTTGCCCTTGCTAGGGTTGTTCTTCTTCCAGATGCCCCAGTTGGTGCGCATCTGGATCGAGAGGAAACGCGCGGCCTTGCGGCGGCGCCCTTTTCAGGTGAGGATTTCTTTGCCCTTTCGCCCATTGGGATTAGGGTTCCACGGGAGGGATTCCTTTTCTTTTGATTTTCTTTTCTCGATTAGGGTTATACGGGAGGGGAAATTCAAAACTGTGATTTCTTTTCTACCGAAAATCTAGGATCTAGCCATGCTCTGATACCATTGTTGGGACCCTTAGGATCATCTAGGTCTAGATCATATCGGTAGAACAGCGGGAGGAGAGAGAATCGATGTACCTTCTCCTCTAACAGCACGAACCCGGAGTGCCGGCCATGATGGAGATGGCCGGCGATGGCAGTGAGTGGCGGCGGTGATGGAGCTCGAGCTGCTGGCCATGGTGGTGGTGGCCAGCGAGGTGGGAGGAGCTTCCCATCGCTTGCCGGCATTGCTCGATCGGTAGGTGGAGGTGGGGTGGCCACGACTGTCTTGGCCTGTGCCCTAGTGGTCCCCACCTCCCTTTTATAGCCGGTGCGACAGGGGCCCTAACCCAAACGGTTTGGGCTCCCCCGATCAGGGAGCCGAGTCAAGGGTCCGGTGGACCATTGGGTCCAAATGGTTGGAGATCAACCTAACACCTTCCTCTATCCAACCGTCCCGCGGGCGGAGGCTAGAGAGTAGCGGAGCCCGCCGCGCCGTCGAACGGCGTCGGCCACCGGCCGGGACTTCTCGCCGCCGGCGTACAGAGTTCCCGGACCTGCAGCCTCCGGGTCCGGGGAGCGGGGAACGTATAGTATCATGACCAATCCATCCACCTCGCCCGCGTCAACATCCTCGCTGGTCTCCCGGCGCCTACAGTTCGCTGAATCTAAGGTATCAAAATCAGTTGATCTCTGACAACTAATTTAGACAGTCATCTCTGTTTCTGTAAATTACGAGAGCTAGCACACTTGGATGCCTTATTTGTCGTCAATGATTGAATGCATTACTGCCCCATTAACATATAGGACTCCCTCTCCTTACGTTTTACAAATGGTAAATACTACTCCCTCCGTATCAAAATATAAGATATTTTGGACTTTTGCTTTCCATCCGTATCTATACATGTTTTAGTGCAAGGTTCAACGAGTAGATATCATCAACTGATGGATAGAAATCTGGTTGCATCAACTGATGGATAGAAATCACAAGTAGTCTCAAAAGCTAACCTCCGAAACATAAAGTTCAGAGTACACTACACTTGTCTTTGCTTAATAGATGGATGATCAAAAGTTGAACACAATGTTGATGTCAGTTCATTTTCTCGTCTAGCTTCGCCCTAAGTATTTCAGATATCTCAAGGATGCAATCACAAGTTCAGGCACTTCCAGATTTATTTAGCATCCCGTATAAGTGGTTACACAATCCATAGCTAGCAAGGCAAGAGCTCAACTCTGACAGCGTTATTAAAATGCTGACATCTAGTAATCACATAGTCTCCAGGTAACTGAGGGAACCAGTGAGAACAACAGATGATTAGCAAGATGAGAAAGTCCAGCCAAATCAGAAAGTAGCATTAGTCAGCAAATAGATATGACAAATTATAAAAAGCTTTCTCGTGCCATCGTTCACCGCCGTCCACTACGCCTCTGCTTGCTCGGCTAGCGTTTCTAGCGTAGCTGTGCTACCATCCACTCTTCCCTGCTGCCGTTAACATGCGGCTACCGTGTCCAGCGTCGCTCGGTGCCCCCGTCCACTGTGCACTCTACCTAGCTGCCCTAATAGATGGCATGCTACGTATAGCACACATATAACAAATCAGCATCACAAATCAAAACTGCAAACACGCACGCACATACATAAAATGAGAAACTTCAGATGAATCCAAATCAAAGGTTTCAATCATCGGTTGTCTGGCATGGTGTCAAATTTAGTCCGAGTTCGACAATAAAAACATAGCAGTAGCACTATGGCTGGAAGGGGACGAACCCGCAACCAGAGGTAAAAAGGGTTGAGACAAACTGAGTTGATGTAAATTGTCCATGTTATTCAATGACACCCTGTAAAATCAACAGTTCGATAGGCTTACAGCTCATTCAAGGGGAATGAGAATGTAGGGGGTGTATTCAAAATCCGATGACAGGTAGAACACAAAAAAAAATGTAATAAACAAATAGACCAAGAAATTAAGATGAACAAACAATGTTAATTTACCTCTGGACACGGAAGAACTGCTGAAATTTATGTCGAAGTTATAGGGGTCAGCGGTATATAAGACATACAATTTTCCTGGATTATCTCCTTCACGTGCGTATGCCTTGACATGGTCAACATGGCTGAATTTATCCCACTCAGGGCCAGATTGCCCCACAGCTATGGAAGTGAGCATCGCTAGGCTGCAGTATAGCTCCAAATGCCTTATGTTTATATCTCCCAAGTATTCTGGGAGTCTCTCCATGTTAGTATCATCGAGCATGAGCCTCTGAAGTGCAGGAACACCCTCCAGCGCCTTCAGCTTTGGGCAGTTGACAATGGTAAGCTTCTGCAGTCTAGGGAGATTAGTAATCCTCTCTAGGTCAAGGTTTTTAGTCACTTCCAGATCGACGAGAGATGCGAAGTTCTCTAGAGAGATGAGACACTGGACATTTTCTATGGATAATACACTCAAAGCCCTTGCCTGGGAGGCAAGGCCGGGAGGAAGACACCTCAATTTGCAGTGCTTTAGCATAAGCTCCTGCAAGACAGGAAATGCTTGCACTTGCTCCTCCCACTCCCACTCCTCCCATTTCGGCATTTGCAGCAAAACCATCTTGTTCAAACATGGAAATGCAGCCACTTCCTGCGATGGACAAGGACTGTGGTGATGGTTTGACAACAAGAATTCATGTCCAACACGCTTGATGGCTGGAGCATGGTAGATCTGAATGAACTCCAGATAGGGGAGCTGACACAAGACATCAGGAAGTTGTGTGCAGCAAGCCAAGTCTTTTGCGTATAGAATTCGCAAGCTCTTGAGAGACATATTTGATGATGACATCATCCACCTTGGGAGCTGTCTCCCAAAATATCCTTCAATGGAAATATATTCTAGGCTGAGTGGAGGGCAGAGCTCATCAAACACCTTCTCGATGTGTTTTTTCTCTTCCTCAGAGACACTATTTTTCACTTCAGTCTGCCCATCATTTTTCGGTCTACTGCCTAAGTATAAGTTGGTGAGATGCACCTTCTCACCAAGTTTTGCCTTTGCTGTAGACGAGGGAGTAGTTGCATTCTCTAATCCATGTAGTCCAAGATCCTTGAGCTTAGAAAGAGGGCCCAACTCTTCCAAGCTGCACCAGTCACCATCTTCCTGGGCTGGAAATCCACGCAATACCCTCAAATTTGTTAGAGCACAGAAATCCCTAGGTATGGAATTTATACTTGTTTTCCCGAAGTTAAGATACCTCAGCTGCCATAACTTTACAATGCTATGTGGAAGTTTCACAAATTGTTGGCTTCCTTGGAGGTTAATGTACTGCAGGAATTTCAACTTTCCAATGTTATCTGGCAGACAAGATACATCCGAATTTTGTAGGGACAAGTACCTAAGGTGCTTGAATTGATGCAAAGATTTAGCCAATGCTACAACACCTGCAGCTTACAAAGGATAACCTGGCTAGGAGAAACTGGCATGGATGTTCAAGGTGTTCTTTTTGTGGGTCGCCTGAGACAGTTGAACATCTGTTTATCGCATGCCCATTCGCGAAACTTGTGTGGCGGGTGGTGTTTTGCACTTATAATATTCCTCCTCCTAGTAATATCAAAAATATGTTTGGAAATTGGTTGAATGGGGTCGACAAGAAGACCAAAGATAGGATCCGTATTGGCGTGTCTGCTATTTGTTGGTCTATATGGACTTGTCGAAATAATATTGCCTTTAACAGGAAAGAAAATTTTCATGTCTTACAGGTTATTCACTCGGCGGTGCACTGGATCCAGTTATGGGCTTTCCTGCTACCTTCGGATCAGCGGGCGCTTATGGTGGCTGGATGCAACCGTCTTCTTTTGGTGGCACAGGAGTTTTTCTCCCGACATACCTGGCAGCATATTAGTCGACTTTCGTAGTTGTCTTTTGTTATAGTCAGGTTTTCATTGAGGTCTGTCTCAATTTTGGTGCCTCCTGTGATGTAATGCGTTTTGTTACAATACTTAAACTATGTCATAAACAGCTATGTGCATCTTTTCGATGCAGAGGCTGGGAGTAATAAAATTCCCTTTTCTAAAAAAAAAAAACTGCAGAATTTGTGTGTAGAGTTCGGAAACATGGAAAATGAACCACAGAATCACCATGCTTTATGTTTATGGGGCCAACTGATATAAGTGTTCTCAGTGTCGTTTGTGTTTGTAAAGAACTCCAGTCTAACTCATCTGACTCCGATGCTCTGTTTTCCAGGGATAACTGAAGAAAATTCCTTGCACGAAGTTTACTAACAATATTAGGGTCACCACTGTGAGCTGTTAGTGCCTCATCTCTAGCCACCAGTTGAGCAAATGAGCGAACAACATCATGCATGTTGCAAACACCATGATCAGCGTACTGTGCATCTGGCTCTATAAGGTTCCTCTGTATCAGCTCCTTATAGTACTTACTTCCTAATTCTTCTAAGTCGTTTGTTGCTCCATGAAGAAATCCTTCACCTATCCACATGCCAATGATGTCAAATCTATAAAAAAAATAGCAGATTTTGGGAGAAGGGAGTAGTATAGAAAGCATTGCTTAATGCAAGAAGATAGATCTTCGTAGCTTAAATATACTGCATGGTTCGACTCTTCAGGTAGTTCAGAGACCGACCATATAGAATCATGAAGAACCATCTCCCAGTCATGGTGTTTTTTTTGTCTTTCTGACACAAGAGTCCTCCCATTACTTTGATAGCAAGAGGCAAACCATCACATTTTGCTACAATTTGTAACCCAATATCCTTGAGTTTATCAATTTGATGTCCATCTGTTTCACTAGAGACTATCTGCAAGGAGTTTAAACCCAATTTATGACATTACAATAACAGAAAAATAAAGGTATGTTAACTGGTAGTGTCAATTAAAATTTAATTGTAATAAGGTCTTGAATAAAAGAAAACTAAAACCAAACCAGTTAACACACAACCTAAGCTGAGTTTCGAATGAATTGGTACCAGTGATGCTGCTATCAACAGGGATACCTAGGACGTGAGCAACAACCATCATAACATGCTTACCAAACAAGATGCTAAGTATCTTAGTTTTTTTTTTTTTTTTTGCGAAGGAAAACTAAGTTTCTTAGTGTCTTAGTTTCATTTAGCTAGTCACGACACTTTGGTTTGATTTACCATCTACAGTGACTAAGAAAATTACTCACATAATTATGCGGATATATATTTCAATACATACATCCACACACTAGAGAACAGAGTCGGTAGGAGGTTTCCCGTATGTTTGACTTATGAGAGATTTCCGTCCAATAAGCTTGGTTCATAGTTTTCCCAAGATACTTACAAAGAAGATGACGAACAGGCTCAGTCCGCTCCTCAAGGAGTTGGTTTCCTCGAACCAGAGTATGCTTATGAAGGGGCGAAGGATTCAAGATAACTTCTTCGTAGTTCAACAATCCACAAAACTCCTTCATCAAAAAGTACATTCCTTACGCCTCTAGTCATGGTCGCATCACCTTCGATCGAGGAGTAACAAACATGACTTGATGCCTTTAGAAGTGACGTCATGCGTAGCACTTTTTGGGAACAAGCTTGACTTGGTGCCTCAGCATGAGACGTCATGGGTAGCACCTGCCGGCCAGGCACGACTTGACACCTCCGCATAAGACGTCGTGTGTATCGCCTGCTGCGCTAAATCAAACCCAATCCTGAAGTGGGGGGGTCTCGTACCGCAGCCGACCTTGAAACTCCGCGGTACAAGAAGAAGACGTTACATACTGCTATCGTTCTCAACACACGGTGCTGAAGGCCATCGCCATATCAAGATCCGGCCATCGGGTCATGCACATGATCATTGTTGGAGCTGCCATCGAAGAACAATGGCCGCTCCAGCTATTCCAAACCTCCTGTTCCACCATCAGATTATAGCATCGGCTGCCCACAACGCACTGCACATGCGACTTGCCGGGGACGCAACTGCCGTCACCTTGAGAATGCAGCGAGCTAATCGCAGCCCCATCAGAGGCACCATCAAAACGCAAGCAAGCATACCGCGGATCATTGTGCCACCATCATCACCCACCGTGCAGGTGTGAATTCACCACGCCACGACAACGGACACCGCCTGGCCGCCTCGGACGTGCCCATCGCACAAGAGGATTGGTTTGGCCGATCCACATCGCATGAGAGGAACTTTTCCCGCCGCGATGTTGGATGTGCCCATCGCACAATAGGATTGGTCTGGTCCTATCAACGTCACAGAGCATCGGCCGAGCGGGCTTCGCCTGCCGGCTTCATCCGGTGAAGGCGAGGGGAGTGGGAGAGCCTACGCTTGTGCTTGCATGCATGTGATGTGTTTGGAAGGACACTAGGTAATTTAGTGTTGTCCAAAAAGTGGATGGCCATTATGAACTTTATTTTTAAATAGAGGAAGTATGACTATACAATTTAGCACAGAAAATAATATTTCCTGGAAGGACGCGACTATGTGTAAGACGCCTTATATTTGGCAAATCCGTAGGACGTTAGGACAATTCATGTTTTAATTAGCGATCTACACTCACGAGCTCTGCCTAGTTCTCTCCCCGCATGCATGCACTAGAAAACACAATTGGTGATGTCATCTTGTATTAAATGCAAAATCCGAAAATTTAAAATATTTTGTAGCTCAAACAGCTTATCCGATTTATGATCTGTTTTCACCGTTGCGTTGTTCACGTTGAGATCTTCGAAACTAGATCCCATGTTGATATGTTTCAATGAAAAAAAAATTGGACCTAAAAATTACCAACCCATTAATACGTAAGTTACCAGACTATGATATGTAAGTTACCACCCCATGCAGGTTAATTTTTTGTATGAAACTATAGCCCACATTTTAATTGTGTCAATAATGGATGGATAACTCCATAAGTCTAGACCGGATAACTCTTTTAGTATAAGGTGGGTAACTCTTTCAGTCTAGAGTGGGTAACTCCATCAGTATTAGGTTGGCAACTCCATCAGTTCAGCATGGATAACTTCATCACTACTAGGTTGATAACTCTATTAGTGTAGGGTGGGTAACTCCAGGTGGATAACATCATCAGTATCGGTGGGTAACTTACATATTACAGCATGAATAACTTACTTGTTACGGGGTGGGTAACTTACTTATTATGGAGAGGGTAACTTTTGGGTTCGAAAACAATTCATTGGATGTCTCCACACAGATTTTTCTGGTGGGTAACTTACGTATTAAAGCCTGGTAACTTACTAGATATGGGGTTGGTAACTTACTTGTTAATCAAAATATATCAACATGGGATCTAGTTTCGAAGATCTCGACGCGAAGAGTCTAACAGTGAAAACAGATCGTAAATCGGATATGCAGTTTGAGTTACAAAACATTTTAAATTTTTTGATTTTGCATTTAATGCGGGCCGACATCATCAATTTTGTCTTTTCCAAACAATCAAACGTGAGCAATCAGAGTTGAATTGGTTTGCATGGATCTCAACCGTAGATTCACTTATCAATGGTGTATAGAGCGTTCTATAGATTCGCCAAATATAGGACGCCCTATGATTAGATTTTCCCTTCCTGGAATACAAGAGCATGGGGTCTAGCGGAGCAAAGTTGTCTACTTTTGTCAACTAAATTTGATGCCTCGGTTTAGAATAGTTGGCCTTATTTACCCATAGTACATATGCGGTGTGTGCATGTGTGGTGGCCTAAGTACAGAGCCCATTGTATGGATTCATCTTGTAGTCTCAAAGATAAATACGTAAACAGCGGGCCCAAATATTATTGATTTCTAGAATCCAAATTATATGCAGTGGGATTTTATTTACGTACCTGTTTCTTGAGCAGTAACCAGGCATCATCCTCCCCTAATTTATCAACATGGTGGTAGGGAAGCACAGCTTTCATCCCTCGGGCAACTCTTTCGTCTCTAGTAGTCACTAGGACTCGGCTACCTTGGGCCACAACATTAGCCAAGGGTTCTTGAAGCACATCACACCATGCTCCGTGTCTCCACACGTCGTCTAGCACCAGCAATAGCTTCTTCCCCCTCAAGGCAGTAATAAGAATTGGCTCAATCACAGCCAATGCCTTTTCACCACCATGTTCTCCTCCGGCGAGCGTGATGATTGTCCGGAGGAGCTCAACCTTGTTGAAGTCCTTGTTGATGCTCAGCCATATTGTCTTGTCGAACTCGGCATTTATGGTTTCGTCGTTGAAGACGTTCTGGGCCAGAGTGGTCTTACCAATCCCGCCGACGCCAACAATGGCGAACACCATGATGTTGTTGTTTCCCTCTTTTTCAGCTAGCATGATCTCAATCAACGCTCTGGTGTATTCTTTGATCTTCTCGCCAACTACACCAGACCGATCAAACACCCCTGAAGTTTCACGGCTGGGATTGCAAGAACGAGAGTGATGCATCTTCTTGCTACGGTCTTCATATGAACCGAGATTAATAAAGCTGAAAGGAGCACTGCGCTCCTTGATGGAGTCGAGCCTCTCGTTGAGCGCCTTGATGCGGGTGCCGATGACATGCGCATGAAGCGGGTTCCTCATGCAAAAGAGCAACGGGTTGAAGCACCCAACATCTACAGAGGATGGACCTCGCTTCATGGCCTTGAGATGGCAGAGGTCAAGGATGTCGGCAGCTTCGTACATGGCACGCTTGAGCTGCCCCACCCACTCCTGCACGCTCTTGTCATTGATGTTCCTCCTATCAGCATCGGCGAGGAAGTTCTTGAGGTCCTTGAGTTTATCATTCATCTTCTCAATCTCGGTGGAGACACCGAGCAGCAGGTGCACTTCTTCCGTGGCCATCTCGGTCAACATGCCTTGCAGGTAGGATGCAAAAGCATCCAGGACCATCGCCATTGTTGCTGCCTTATCTGTAACAAAAGTATACCACATATCATCCCTAACCCCCTACCACTCTTTCAAACGCTAACATGATTACATGATGAACACGCGACTAGGCAAGCTACTTGAACACATAGATGAAAGCAAAGGCAGCTAACAGATGGATCCAAAATTACCTTCAGGATGGACGAGTGTTGGGCTGGGTCCTGTTCTCTGGAGCAAACGCGTACTGGGGAAGGGCAACAATGACAGGGCACTGCATATAAGCAAAAAGGAAATTAATTAACTCTATCATTTGTCTCTCTATAATTATACTAGCTCGAACGTACATCAGTTGCCAACCGATTTGTAGCGCTAGATCGATGGGAAAGTCAGAGGTGTTTGGGATGCGTGGGCACACACGACGGTGTGTGTTGAGTCTTGTTAATTCGATGTGATCAAGAGCGCCATGACAATGGAAGTTGAGTTGAACTAGCTTTAATTAAGTATAAATAATCAGGGCATGGACCTAGTAGGCATGAATTATTCATCAGATCGAGCTGTTTCCACGCTAAAACTAATGGCACGTCTAATATTAAGCCAGTGGTCACCAGCCAGTTGGTATATATATGCTCCATCCGTTACTAAATATAAAATGTTTTAGCTTTTAGGCATGGAGGGAGGTACGTATGTATTTAGACTTGATTCATAAATTTCAATATCCGTATGTAGACCATGTTGAAATAGCTAAAACATATTATAATTAGGAACGTAGGGAGTGTATATGTTTCACCTTGAAAAGTATGCATGATAGACGCATATATTATTCAACCCTCAACATAGAGAAGTAGAAGTCTCTATTACAAAAAAAATTGGAACATTTTCCTTTCTAAATGTGCTCCACACACTACGAATTTGATGTGCTGGAATTGCGATGGTTTATTTTTGCACGCCTTCCGTGGGAACAAGCTCCCAACCTAACCCAAGTCTGATGCCCTGTATGCCTAGGGATGAAATTTGAGCCGTGTTGAGCCAGCTAGGTTCAACTCGTTAGAGCTTGTCACGATAACAAGTTAGCTCGGCTCGTTAAAACAACAAATTCAAAAATGGAACTCAAAAATGGAACTCATCTAGCTTAACAAGCTCGACTCATGTAACTATATGAGAATGTATAATTCATCAAAATTGTTGTAATTTGATTGCATATCAAACAAAAATACAGACACAACAATCTATATTACACAATCACCGATAAAAGTATATAATTGAATATCTAGATGGGTCAGATTTAGGGACATTGACGTTGAACAAGCTTAACGACCTAAACAAGTAACTCATTAACTCGGCTTGTTTAAACTTGGTCAGTAAACTATATTCGATTTTAAACTTGGTTTGACTTCTTAATCATCGAGTTTGTGTGCTCAAAAGTTTTTGTTGGTTCCATTATTCTTTCGATCTTAGTGTGGTTAGTCTAGTCCTTCTATCTATTGAACTTTTTTTCGCTAAATCTTATGTATTTTCATCTTGAAGTCTCGACTTGTCACTAAATGGGATGTTAGTTTGATCATTGCAAATTTTGTTCCTCGTGTGGTGGGTTCTTCGGGCACTGGTTTCATGTTCATTTCATTGGAGGAGCATGTCTAAAAATGACAGGGAAAACCAACTTGTGGCATTATAACTCATAAGCACCAGAATCTTATATGATTTCTTTATATCCGTCCGAAGATAATTGTTTAGCGATATGCATCATCAAGTCGCATGTTGACTTCGCCAAATAAATCTGAGTCCTGAAACACTGCAATATCTCAGTTGTACCCCTGTCACAAATATGATATGCTATGATTTTTTTACTACTATATCATTAGTTGACTTTGCCACTAATAAAATATGTTTATACTTTGTACTATTACATTGTTGTTGCCTGTTCAACATCTGTCACGAAGAATATAATACTACTGTTGTCTCCTGTTCAACGTCTGTCACGAAGAATAATCAACTTTTTTACATTTTATACGGCGCACAAGAATCATCATTTAATTCCCCTGCCCATTGCTCGTTCTGATCGCATCCAACCCTGCCAACAAGAAGGACCATTCTCTGCCCTCCTCCAGCCGGACTCTACTTAAACAGTTCCGTGCCTCGGATTCTTAGGTGCTCAAAATATTTTCGGGCCGAGGCGGCTTTACGGGCTCTGTTCTAGTCCAAAAAACGGCCCAAGTCCGTAAAGCCGCCGGAATTTTTCGGTTCCCTGCGTTTTACAGTCACTGTTAGAGATGCTCTAAACCAAACACAGGGCCCCACTAAAAACACACACCATTACTCTCACCCCTCTTTTCATTTTATTTTTCTGAAATTCGGAGCTGAAAAAACATGTTTTGCCACCATGTAGAATTATGAAATGAAATGATTTGCATATCTTGTTTGGCTACCATTTAGCGTGTATTCACAACCATATCCAAATTATCACATAATGGAGACAACAACGTAGCAGTACACCACATAGACATTTAATTTTTGCAAATACTCCCTTGCTCTCACCCCTCTTTTCATTTTATTTTTCCGAAATTCGGAGCTGAAAAAACATGTTTTGCCACCATGTAGAATTATGAAATGAAATGATTTGCATATCTTGTTTGGCTACCATTTAGCGTGAATTCACAACCATATCCAAATTATCACATAACGGAGACAACAACGTAGCAGTACACCACATATACATTTAATTTTTTGCCTCAATGAGAAATACTAACTTTTTTGCAAGTATGAAGTTAGTATTTCTCATTGAGGCAAAAAACCAATACGTCTGTGCTGCACAATAGTTGGCCTACAAAGATCCTTGCACTAAATAAGATTACATGCCCAAACATTAACCTGTGGTAAATAAACATGTTTCCCTGTCATTATATTTGCAAAAAAAAAAAAGTTCACATCAACTGACGAACGGAAATTACAGTGTCTCCATGCATCCACGCTGTATCATCGTTTCTTCAACACATAAAAGCTTATTTCCCACACATTAAGTACTGATTGCGTACAAGCTACATACAAGATTTTTTTCTCGACACATACAAGCTTATCTTCTCAACACATACTGATGGTCAGCCATGCCCCAGGGGCTTTCAAACTCTGCTGTATGAACTGGACCAAAGTTTCGTTTGTACGAAATGGAGCTGGGGCGCGGCCCTTTTCCTCTAAAAAAAGATAAAGTATTGATTCTAAGTCTTTGCAAAATCGATGGCCACAATTTCAGAAAAAAAAGTTGAACGTCAGTTCATGTTGTAGCATCAAATCAGCCTGGTCTCATTGCCATGGCTGCCCCACATTCATACATTGAGAAGCTCCAATAACAACCAGCAGGATGAAGGCCTCCCTTGCACCTAATCAAATCAAAGTTTTAGTTGTATCAGATAAACAGGACGTGGTTTAATATATCAAGAATTTTCATTCCGATGCATAGTATAGCTCACAACTTTACTGTCCAGATTACGCGTGGTACTAAATGAACAATAAGCGAAAGAATTTGCTATTATAGAACCATCAGTTAAAGGAATTTTCAAACAGAGAGGGAAATACATGGTATTAGGTACTAATGTTTTGCTTAGTACATTGCTAACAGTTGTATAAGATACTGGCATATCAAAAGAACAAACTAAGCAGAAGAAAGCTTTCTTATTGTTGGATAGAGGAAAAAAATACCATTTAGAAAAATCTCCTGGATAGCGTTCCACTGTTGTTCTTATTTGTGCATCCTGTTCTTATCTTCATGCCCTGAGTCTGATGCAGTTAATGAAGGATGGACACGACAGGAGCAAATAAATATAACAAATTAGTGTACAGAACAACCAACGAGCAAATTAAGATGTAGGAGCAGTTGTGTTAATTCACCTCCTGATACGCATGACCTGCTGGCCAAGAAGTGTTGAGACAGAGTATCCCTCGCCCTGACAGAGTCTTCATTTGCTAACTGGCGCACTTGCTGATAGTGATCCCAATCATTGGCCTGCAACCTCGGTTTGGCTGCATCATCCTCCATATCTATGACTATGTTATGCAACATGCAGCATACAATAGCTACCTCAAATGAAATGGACCAATTGACCGGCCACCACGTCTTTGCTTGCAGGTACTTCCATGTGTCTTTGAACCTCTCCAGCGCCTTCATCCCACAGGCTGTGGCTGCGGAGTGTCTCCGATTGAACTCCGCCTTGCAGTCTGAGAGGTCTTCGTCCTGGAATGGTGTGAATAGCCAGGGGAGAAGAGGGTATCCTGCATCACCAATTATGTATTCCCCGACTTCTGATCCATCTAATGCTACCTTCAACTTGCTGCCATTCAGCCAAGCACCCATCTCACACTGCTTGAAGACTAGAGAGTCCTGTAAAATGCTTGACTTGTTCATGCTAGCCATTCCAGGCAAAACGTTCGTTAATCTCATATTTGGATCAACCACGAATTCCATAAGAAACCCGCCATTCTTCTCATGGTCCCACTTTGGTCCAAATGGGATGTGGGTTGTGCATATAACACCGCAACAGTTAGGCATATTGTGGACCTTCTCAAATATGGATTTTATCTTATCCACTTCAGTGGAGCCTGGCCTGCGCAAGCGGTGCATTGCTCGCTTGAACACAGCATTAACAAACCACTCAGTTACCAACAAAACGGTTGACTCGTTCACACCAACAGAGGATCCCATGGTTTGTGGTGGCTCACTAGAGTACAACCTTCTTAGAGCAATGGCTACATGATCTTCAAAACATAGTACCCTCCCGTCAATAAAGGTGTAGCTGTTCATATCTTCCATTAACGGTCCAATCACCAAGCTGTAGATAGTTAAAGGTTTTTCTTGTCATTTTCAAGACAGATTCAAATGTTTGCACATCCTCAAAAGAAGATAAGGTTCTTGCATGAGGACAAAACGGAAAGGTGGTTTCACAATCCATAACTTGCAAGCAAAGAGCTCCATCGTGACAGTACTCAAATAGTGAGATCAAGAAATCATATACTACCTACATTCACTAATGTAAGACCTTTTAGCTATTTCAATATTGACCACATATATACTAAAATAAATGCACATCCGTACTAAAATGCGTCTAAATACATACGAATTAAGAAAAGACTAAAAAGCCTTATATTAGTGAAGGGAGGGAGTATTATATTTAATAATTTAAGATATTTTTTTAGTTTTTGGGTGTCGTGGTAACTTAGAAGACCAGTGAGAACCAAAGATATATAGCAGCATGAGTGCGTGCATTGGTCAACATATAAACATAAACACTGAAACATCAGCTGTTCCAAATTATAAGATGTTTTGGATACTTCACTGTTGACTAAATACGGATTGAAATGAGTGAACAAAAACACTAAAACATGTCTAGATACATGCTATCTATTAGTATATACTAAAAGCAATATAAGGATGTCTAATAGAGCCACCACGTTAAGCCACATCATCCCAATTATTTTTGGTAGCTGGATCTAGAATTGGTGGCTACGATTTAATGAAAGATTATGAATTGCGTAACTGTGTAGGTTTTGTTTGACACGGCCGAATATCTAAAAGATTATGAACTTTTAATAAAGAATCTTTCCCTACGTAATCTGCCTTCTGCTCAACCGTGACAGACGATCCTGTCTCCGGTGTCCATCCTCCCCACGTCTCCCTCTTGGAACCGCCAAAGTACACTACACGTGAACAAAGAATACAAGGAAGCAACGGAATATACGATCGGTTTGGCTAATACCGTTTATTTCAAATTGATTCCTTGCCTTCCATCGGTCACTGTAACCAGGCCTTAATCTCACAGGATTTAATGATAAGAGATTAGTTATACGAGGAAGTGTACATGGAAGGATCTTTTATTTCAGCCGTGGAAATTAACTTCCGTGGTGTGATGGACCGTTTTCTTCCTCCGTGTTATACCAGGAGATCATGCATGTGTATCATTGCAAGAAAGGAACCATTTCCTTTTTCCGTTTGGCAATCATGCTGATCGACATATCTCGGTGTAAATTATTTTTTGAGGAATTGAAGCATCGGTGTTATATTAACGACAGCCCATTCTAAAAAAAAATGAACAACGCCCGATTTGAATTTTATTTCAGGAAAAAAACAACGGAACTATCTACCCGATTACAACAACCTATTTTGTTCTCAATTTACACCAATGGGTGTTAAGGAGATAACTTTAGTTTCTTTGCCATTAATTTCACTACAAATCTTACGGGTGACTGCAAGCTTTTTTTAAATTACAGATGGATTGCGTCATTTCGATTCCAGACTCGCTAGAGCCCTTTATTTTAAACATCTAAATATTGTATTTTCAAAGTTACCAAAAAATTCTAAAAAAAGTGCATGGAGGCAATGATTTATACTTCAAGTGTGCAAAATCTCTGTCCGAAATATTCTGTATTCTATGCGGCATAAAAAAATGAAAAAAAAATACAGATTTAGGTGTGTGAATAGTACACCATAAAGATCTACATAATTCATGGCAAACAATTGCAGGTCCTCATCAATTTGCATGTTTGTTAACAGTAAAATATCATGTTATCTTGACTTCTACAAGATTAGAATATTACAAGCATGAGCATTAAAGAGTGTTCTAGAAACCATAGAAAAAACAATCATACTAAGAGGTTTGAATGGATGATAATTTTCCTCAAGAACGCTGTTAAATCTAATCCAAGGAATCAAATGGCCTACACAGGAGACATAACATGTCATCCATATTTTTTTTGTATCGTTAATCCAAGGAATCAATGGAGCTATAATTGAAAAAGATGCATCGTTAACTCATAATTAATAAAGCATGCCATGATGGCTTTCCCTCCATAAAAAAACCCCGCAATACCCTATATAGTGTCATATGGTATGATGGTTCTACAAAATATTTTATAGTGTTTGGTGTGTTTATGATTGAACAACCTTCAGTCAGCGATGTTTTATTACAATAAGTTGTTTCCACACAATTAGGATTCCTTTTGTATTTGCATAGCTATTCTTCTCAACATGATGGTGTGCGACATAGTTTATTAGGCATCACGCAATAAGTCATCTGATGTGTTTTTTATCCTGTTTTATCATGCCTAATTTACTGCAAAATTGTTTGCTAACAATGGCCTTCATTTACAAGGCTAAAAAAAATGGCCTTCATTTGTTCATATGATATATCATATTATGCACTTTTTTAGTTTTCTAAATAATATATAGGAATAATAGGGCATGGAGAGAAAAATAAATAATCACAAGTTCAAAGCAAAAGCAAATGTAATGCGAATGAGTAGAACAGTTGGTTTCAGGAATTTGGAAATTTGAATGGAATTAACAAAAAAAATAGCAATGCCACTCCCGTAATAACCTTTTTGAGGATATATCCAGGTTCTAATAAAGTCATATAAAAACCATCTCAGTAAACAAAGCATTCAAAACTGCCACCACCCAGTGTGAATACGCAGAAAAGGAGATTTAAATGATAAATTTCATAAGCATAGGAAGTCTATCCATAAAATTCGGTAGTGACCTTAATGTAATCTAATGATATTTACTTAATTATATTATTTTGACGAGCGGATTTGTCATAAAACCACACGAAACTCCTATTATCCACCCCCATGCAGTCCACTTCCTTCTTATATAGAGTAGTATCCAAAAATCAAATACATGTACTAAATTAGCTTTTCACACATATTGATTGAATATTGTTTAACAAACTCCTTTTACTTCTCAAGATATCACCGTTCTACATATGAATGATTCAATTTTCCGTTGCAATGACCAAAACGGGAACAAAACATCATGAAAATAAAAATTATAGCCTTTTGACATTAGAAGACTTATTTTATAAAGCGATAAATTTGTCGCAAATACTATTTTATAATATTTCCTCGGGGATTTATTAAAGCATCTTAGAGATCATTCCGACGGACAAAACCATCTTTTAGTGTACTAGAGGGAGAAACATTAATTATCTAAGAACATGAGTTAACTTAAAATTCAATTAGTAAAATAATTAAATGTATATATCAAAGATGTTTCCCTCGCATTTGAGAGGGCCACTGTGCTAGTTTAGAAAAAAGCTAGAACATCTTATAATTTGAGACAGAGAGAGTAGTTGTCTAATTCTATAGATAAAATATAATCATAACTTATTCTTTGATTTCTTTCTAAACCATGAAAGTGGGATTCCTATATTATATTAGAGAATAAAATAGAGTTTAATTAAGTCATGCAGAAGATAAAAAAAATCGACGATGACCAAACTCACACCAATTAGCGACACATGGTGGTAAGATCCATAGTGCAAGAACTATACTAGTGGTAATTTGTTTGAACCCGCAGCGGACAATAGATTGATGGGATTGGCCTCTTTGTTGAAGACTCTATTTTCGTCCTTCCAAATCTCTCGAGCGGCCAACATGATCAAGCAAATCACACACACACACGCGCGCACACACGCACACGCACGCACGCACACGCACACACGCACACGCACGCACGCACACGCACACACGCACACGCACGCACGTATACAGACACACACACGCACACGCACATGCGCACGCACGCGCACACACACACACACGGACAGACACACACGCGCACGCGGACGCGCACGCCCGCACGCGCACACACACGCACACGCACACACAGACACACAGACAGACACACACGCGCACACACACAGACACACAGACAGACACACGCACACGCACGCGCACACGCACGCGCACACACACAGACACACAGACAGACACACACGCACGCGCACACACGCACACGCGCACATGCACGCACGCACACGCACACGCACACACACGCACACGCACCTCAAAAAAGGTCGAGGATGTCGGCAACTTCGTACATGGCACGCTTGAGCTGTCCCACCCACTCTTGCACGCTCTTGTCGTTGATGTTCCTCTTATCAGCATCGGCGAGGAAGTTTTTGAGGTCCTTAAGTTTATTGTTCATCTTGTGAATCTCAGTGGAGACTCCGAGCAGAATGTGCACCTCTTCCATTGCCATCTTGGTCAGCATGCTTTGCAGGTAGGATGCGAAAGCATCGAGGACCATCGCCATTTTTGCTGCAGGCTTCTGTAACAAAGATAAATGAACACATCATCCCCACCACTCGTTGGAGCTAATTAAAGATTACCATAAAAAAGGAAAGCAATGGGTAGCACTAGAATGCTAACATGATTACACGAGCAGCAAAAATAGCAAGTTTAGGCCACATAGATCAATAGATGCATGCAAAGCCAGCTAAAACAGAGGGATCCAAAATTACCTTCAAGTCGGATGGATACTGGCCGTCCTGCTCTCGAGCAACTTGTACTGATGAAGGGCTAAGATGTACAGGGTACTGTACATCTATAAGCCAAAGGGAAATAAGTTACATGCAACTTGTATGCTCCTCTCTGTAATTATACTAAATCGCACATCGTGAATCGATCCTATCACATGCTATATGTTGGGTAGTCTTGCGTTGTCTCTGTGATTATACTAAGTCGCACATCGGGAACCCATCCATCCACGTCCTATTTCCACAAATGACGCTGTGTCTAATCTAAACTGGTTAGTAGCCTCAGATCGGGCAGAAAGTCAGATGTGCTCATGATATGTGCCTGTATGTGACGAACACTGGAAGATGAGCTGCAGTATATATCATCAGGGCATGCACCATGCAGGCATGAATTGTTCATCACATCGATCTGCTACCTGGTCAATGCTACAACTGATGCCTCCGCATAGAGGAATATTTAATACCTCGAAATAGGGATGCTGAAGCTTTCACCAGAAAAACTGTGAAGGAGAGTTTAGCACTCACCCCAGTCAACTATAGAGTCTGTTTTTAAACCCATCAGTAACCAAAAGGTTCATTGTTTAAAGAAACTTCTTATTTTTTATTTTTAAAATATGAGAGTTGTTGACAGCTACAAAGTTTATTAACATACAAACATCCGAAGCTTTTTTTGTGTAATCCCATGATGCTCCAATATTGTTTACCAGTAATATTTGTAACTAAATATTATGTATGTACTGTAGCCACCCCTTTTATGGATAAAATTTTCTTTCATTGATTTTGTTTTCCCGTCAATTTACATTGCAGCCAAAAGTTTAGGCTGGGCTTCCCTGCTCGTGGCATGTCCCGCGACGGTGCGTTGCGGCAGGAAGGCGATGGGATGCGGCGCTGGCGGAGAGGCGCAGAGGTGCTGGCATGGCGGAGCTGTGCAGCGGCGCCGGCGGAGAGGCGCAGTGGTACGCAGAGGCGAACTGCAGCTGTCGGCGGCGGGGCGGGCTCGACCTGGGCCAGGAGGGCCGCGGCCGATGCGGACGCTGGCAGCCTTCGATCTGCTGTGTTGTAACGGATCCGGGGCAGGGAGGGGGTGCAAGCCAGCGAGGAGGCGATATGTGCATGGCGGGGGAGCAGAAGATGCAGCGCAGGAGTAGGATCTGCTGTGTTCTTGGGGGCGCTTTTGGTGCGTCTCTCTCCTCCTTCGGTTCGGCGTGCTCCACGGCCACGGGGCGAGGAAGCCGGGGCGGCAGCCGCGGCATGCGGTGGAGCTAGCACCAGTAGAAAACAGGGCATCCGTCAGCGACATTAGTCTCGACTCAGTTCTGGGCCGGGACTAGTGCTACCACTAGTCCCGGGCCGTCCCGCTCCAACGGCTAGGAGGCCGTCCTGGCACCCAGTCCCGGGCCGAGGCCTAGAACTAGTCCTGGGCCGTGATACCGCCCGGGACTAAAGGTCTCCTGCCCAGCCAGCGCGGCAGGCTGGGGTCTTTAGTCCCGGGCGGTATCACGGCCCGGGACTAGTTGTCCACACTATAAATGGCCGCTGCGCTCGAGCTCGAGCTCATTTAATGGTGGCCATTTTTCCTCTTCAAATGCAGACGGGTCATGCCCAATTTTTTCTTCAAAAATTGGTGATAATTCTCTAAATACAAGGTTTTAAAAGGTTAGCAACTTTATCCTTTTATCTCCTGTTGTTATTTAGCTCAATGCAGTAAGTAGAGAGAGTTTTTCATGCTCTAGAAGTAGAGATTTTTTATGTGCAATTTTAGGCAAATTTTGATTAGGCAAAAAGACATTGAGAATTGAAACATGTTGTTTTAGAGTTTTAGAGCTCAGAATGGAATGAGGTTTTCACTGCTAAATCCGTAATGAAAAGTTCTACAATTTTCATGTTAATTGTTTTGTCCAATATAAAAATTGTTGCATGTAAATTTTTTAAAATTCATATTTCTACTACAATTCAACAAGTAAATGAGGTGTAAATGAGTAGATTTGTTTATAAATTAGTTGTGATGATCAACAACTTGTATAAAATTGGTTAAATTTGTTTTTTGATATACTTATACACAAAAATTAATGCAGATGGTCAACCGGGAATGGATGTACAATGCTGACCGGCGCTCTGGGCAGTTCGCTAGTGGCTTGCATGAATTCCTCCGTGTGGCTGATGCGAACAAGCGGAAAGGTTTTGCATCATGTCCGTGTTCTGACTGTAAGAATAAGAAATCTTACTCAAACTCAAAAACCATTCAGGCCCACCTGTTACAGTGGGGTTTCATGCCCAGCTATAATTGTTGGACCCAGCACGGAGAGAGGGGGGTTATAATGGAAGACAACGAAGAAGAAGAGGATAATGACAACTCCTATCATGAGTTCTATGGCCGATACGGTGATACTTCCATGGAGGAAGCTGAAGGGGAAGCTGATCAAGGGGAAGCTGAAGAGGAGGCACATGATGAGCCCACTGATGATATTGGTCAGACCATTGCTGATGCACGGAGAGACTGCGAAAGTGAAAAGGAGAGGGAGAAGTTCGATAAAATGTTAGAGGATTACAACAAGTTGTTGTACCCAACTTGCGAAAATGGTCACAAAAAGCTGGGTACCACACTGGATTTGCTGCAATGGAAGGCAGAGAACGGTGTGAGTGACAGGGCATTTGAGAAGTTGCTGCAAAAGTTTAAGAGTTTACTTCCGAAGGATAACGTATTGCCCGCCACTACGTATGAAGCAAAAAAGGTTGTCTGCCCTCTAGGTTTAGAGGTTCATAAGATACATGCGTGCATTAATGATTGCATCCTCTATCGTGGTGAGTACGAGAACCTGGATGCATGTCCGGTATGCACTGCATTGCGGTATAAGATCAGACGAGATGACCCTGGTGATGTTGAGGGCGAGCTCAGGGATCTATCAACAAATATGCGAATGCTGCACAACTGGTACATGCTGCACACATCAAAGAACGACGCGAAAGACTTTCTTACGCTGCCGATTAAAGAACAGCATCACTTCAAGGAATACTTTATATTCGTTCAAATGACTGAACTGTTTCAGTTATACAATAAGCGTGCGCTCGACAAATCTATCATGGGTGTCTATTGTCTGTAAGTCATCTATTTTCCTATTTAAGTCTCTATCAGCTCGTTCATTGACTGTATTATATTATCTGAGTATATATCCTTTGTACGTTATTAACTATGCAGAATGAAGATGCTTGAATGCAAAAGAGCTAGAATGTTCAAGGTTGGGTTCATTGATCC
Organism: Puccinellia tenuiflora; assembly: GCA_012064385.1. Taxonomy (NCBI): domain Eukaryota; kingdom Viridiplantae; phylum Streptophyta; class Magnoliopsida; order Poales; family Poaceae; genus Puccinellia; species Puccinellia tenuiflora. The sequence goes on from QRDG01000687.1 coordinate 317,192, forward strand.
AACTATCATTAATGAAAAGATGTTACTAGATCACCCCGAGGACGTGGAGGCTGACCTGACCACCTTTTTAATCAAGCAAGCTGAGTGCTCGGAAATATTATNGTAACTCTATGTATCTACAACCTTCCTCCTTGGTTGTGCATGAAGCGGAAGTTCATTATGATGCCAGTGCTCATCCAAGGCCCGAGGCAACCGGGCAACGACATTGATGTGTACCTAAGGCCATTAGTTGAAGAACTTCTACAGTTGTGGGCCAAACCAGGTGTACCTGTGTGGGATGAGCACGAACAAAAGCCATTTAACCTACGAGCGTTGCTTTTCGTAACCATCAATGATTGGCCTGCTCTTAGTAACATTTCAGGACAGACAAATAAGGGATACAAAGCATGCACGCACTGTTTAGATGACACTGGAAGTATATATTTGAGTAAATGTAAAAAGTGTGTGTACCTGGGGCATCGTAGATTTCTTCCGAACAAGCATCCCACACGGAAGAAAGGAAAGCATTTCAACGGTGAGGCATGTCGCGAGCCGAAGCCTAAGGAACGGTCTGGTGCTGATGTATTTGCTATGGTCAAGGATTTGGATCATATAGTAACATTTGGAAAAGGTCCTGGTGGACGATCTGTTCCGAGGGACGATGACGGACGCGCACCCATGTGGAAGAAGAAATCTATATTTTGGGAGCTACCATATTGGATATTACTAGAGGTCCGCTCTGCAATCGACGTGATGCATGTGACGAAGAATGTTTGCGTGAACCTGCTAGCCTTCTTGGGCGTGTATGGAAAGACAAGAGATACACCGGAAGCACGAGAGGACCAGCAACGTATGAAAGACCCAGGAGACCGGCATCCAGAACGGTTTCAAGGTCCTGTCAGCTACGCTCTTACCCCAGCAGAGAAGAAAATCTTTTTTGAATGCCTAAGCACTATCAAGGTCCCGTCTGGCTACTCGTCAAATATAAAGGGAATAATAAATATGGCAGAGAGAAAGTTCCAAAACCTAAAGTCTCATGACTGCCACGTGATTATGACGCAGTTGCTTCCGATTGCATTGAGGGGGCTTCTACCGGAAAATGTTCGAGTACCCATTGTGAAGCTATGTGCATTTCTCAATGCAATCTCTCAGAAGGTAATCAATCCTGAAGATCTGCCACGGTTACAGAATGATGTGGTCCAATGTCTTGTCAGTTTTGAGTTGGTGTTCCCACCATCCTTTTTCGATATTATGACGCATGTCCTGGTTCACCTAGTTGAAGAGATCTCCATTCTCGGTCCTGTATTTCTACACAATATGTTCCCCTTTGAGAGGTTCATGGGAGTCTTAAAGAAATATGTCCGGAACCGCGCTAGGCCAGAAGGAAGCATCTCAAAGGGCTACGGAACAGAGGAGGTCATTGAGTTTTGTGTTGATTTTGTTCCTGGTCTTAAGCCGATTGGTCTTCCTCAATCACGACATGAGGGGAGACTGAGTGGCAAAGGCACTCTAGGAAGGAAATCAATAACTTGTGATGACGGACATTCTCACACTGAAGCACATTACACAGTTCTACAGAATTCCACCTTGGCGGCTCCGTATATCGAGGAACACAAGAGAAGTCTACGCTCGAACAACCCTGGAAAGAATGACGACTGGATTAGAAATCAACACATGAAGAATTTCGGCGGTTGGTTGCAAGCACATATCGTCACAAACAACACATCCAATGAGTTGCAATTGTTGTGCATGTCACCAGCTTCTACTATATGGACTTACCAAGGATACGAGATAAATGGGAATACATTTTACACGATCGCCCAAGATAAAAAGAGCACCAACCAAAATAGTGGTGTCCGCTTTGATGCAACAAACATCGATGGGTCAAAAACCACATATTATGGTTTCGTAGAGGAGATATGGGAACTTGACTATGGACCTACTTTTAAGGTCCCCTTGTTTCGTTGCAAATGGGTCAACCTGGCTGACGATGGGGTAAAGGTAGACAATCTGTACGGGATGACAACAGTGGATCTTAACAATCTTGGGTACAGAGACGAACCATTCGTCCTAGCCAATGATGTGGCCCAGGTTTTTTATGTGAAGGACATGTCTACCAAACCGAGAAAAAGGAAAAATAAGGAAAAAAATACATCAGTCGACGGTGAGCCAAAGCGTCATATAGTTCTTCCCGGGAAAAGAAACATCGTGGGAGTGGAGGACAAGACAGACATGTCAGAAGATTATGAGAAGTTTCATGAAATCCCACCATTCAAAGTGAAAACTGACCCAAGCATCGTGTTAAATGATGAAGATTGTCCATGGCTACGGCGCAATCAGAAGAAAGGGACACACACGAAGAAACAAGTGAACACTAGATAGGGATGTTGTTGGTGATGTGTAATAATTAATATATTAAACTTTTTATCAAATGCACACGGTTTCCAGGTGCTCTAAAGAAACACACGATCCGTGTGCTTCTGATCCAACGACTCACAAGAGCTCGAAGGAAACACACGATCCGTGTGCTTCCGATCCAACGATTCAACATCTCAACAATCTAGGGTACATAGACGAGAACCACATTTGACCTAACATCTCAACAATCTAGGATACATAGACTACCTTAACATCTCAACAATCTAGGATACATAGACTACCTTAACATCTCAACAATCTAGGGTACATAGAGACGAACCACATTTGGCCTAACGTCTCAACAATCTAGGGTACATAGACGCGAACCACATTTGACCTAACGTCTCAACAATCTAGGGTACATAGACGAACCAGGTTTAGTCATACTCCTGCCTAGGCGTATAATACATGTACTCGTAGTCCCCGTCGTCGTCGCTGCTGTCATCCGACGGCGCTCGCGGCGCGAACCTCGACGGGGGAGGATGCCTGGACTGAACCTGAGGGTAGCCCAGGCGGGGGTTATCGCCCCTCGTGATGTAGTTCATGACGCCCTGGAGAGTCCGGCCGCCCCACCACAGCCGACGGCCGGCCTCGTTGAAGTTCGGAGGAGGCGGGCCGTCCCCCTCGTACAGGGCGAGCGCCCTCTCACGCCGATTGATGAAGAAGGCGTCCCAAGTCGGGCGGTAGTCGGGATTCCAGAGGGGATCCCTCCGCTGCTCTGGCGTGAGCACGAAGTTGTAGTGGTTCGTGATGGCCGCCCGACGGGCCCTACCTAGAGGGGTAGGAGGGACCGGCACGCCTCCGGCGCTCAGCCACCAGCCGGCGGGGACGCGGTAGCCGGGCGGGCAGGGGTAGTTCGAGGTGCAAAGCTCCTCCGCCTCAGGGACGGTTAGAGTGGGTTCGGTGGAAGCCATGGGAGAGAGTTGCAGATATGAGTTCAGATGTGCTATGACAATGGCAACCAAGCATACATATATATAGTGAGAAATGGTGGGAAGAATCACACGGATCGTGTGTTTCCTTCGAGCGCTTCTGAGCCGTTGGATCAACTGTGTGTTTCTTTCGAGCGCTTGTGAGCCGTTGGATGGTGTGCACACTGATCAGCTGTGTGTTAAGTCCCGGTTTGCCACGAACCGGGACTAAAGGCCCTCCACGTGAACTGACAGTCACGATAAGGCACGCATACCAAAATGGCACAGTTCATACATCATTCAAACAGGTGTAAGGATGATATATTCATATTCATTATTTTTTCTGATAATAATAGACATATCATTTGTATTAATTAAATATTTAAAATAAAAGTTATGCATTTCTGAAAATTCTTATTTATTTGAGTGCATTTTTAAATTGAAAATGGCACAGTTCATATATCATTTAAACAGGTGTAAGGATGATATATTCATATTCATTTTTTTCTGATAATAATAGACATATCATTTGTATTAATTGAATATTTAAAATAAAAGTTATGCATTTCTGAAAATTCTTATTTATTTGAGTGCATTTTTAAATTAAAAATGGCACAGTTCATATACAAAGTAGTAATCAGTCCCGGGTCGTAACACAACCCGGGACTGTATGTCTGGAGAGCGCGCGAACACATTCAGCCGCGAAAAACAGCGCGAAAAATTACGACCCGCGACTAAAGGCTATGCAGTCCCGGGTGGTGCCACGACCCGGGACTGATTACTACTTTGTATATATTTCGATGCCTTCGTCTTCCCGAGCAAAGGCGATCCAGACGAGAGAATACAGGGGAGGTGCTGCCCAATTTTCGCGTGACCTCCATCGCGCCGCCGCCTCCATCGCGCCGCCCTCCCTCGTCGGTGAGGGGCCACCACCGTCCCCCTCCCTCGTCTCCGGCCGCCGCGTGATCCCCCTCGACCTCGGGAGCCCACCGCCACCGTCCCTCGTCTCCGGGAGCCCCCTCCCTCATCGGTGAGGGGCCACCGCCGTCCCCCTCCCTCGTCTCCGGCCGCCGCGTGATCCCCCTCAACCTCGGGAGCCCACCGCCGCCGTCCCTCGTCTCCGAGAGCCCCCTCCCTCATCGGTGAGGGGCCACCGCCGTCCCCCTCCCTCGTCTCCGGCCGCCGCGTGATCCCCCTCGACCTCGGGAGCCCACCGCCGCCGTCCCTCGTCTCCGGGAGCCCTTCGCCGCCGTCCCTCGTCTCCGGGAGCCCTCGAGCTCGTCTCCGGCCACGGCCACCGCCAGGTCTTGCCTGCACAAGCAGATTGCATTAAAAACATATTGGTGTTAGAAATTATAGTTAGAAACATATAATTTATATTTAGTTAGAAACATTTGGTGTTAGAACTTATAGTTATAAAAAGTGGAGTAAAGTTATAGTTAGAAAAATTGGCGCTAAGGTTTTTAGTTAGAAATTGTGTTAGAAATTTATTAGAGAAGTAATTATATATGTCCTTTTATAAATGTAGATGGATCACAACTCCACGGTGGCGGAGATTAACCTGAATTTCTATCGACCCACGACGAGGGCAATGCCCGGATTTTGAACATTATAAGAGGCAATGTCGTGGTTTTGAGAAGACGAAAATTTTCTTGATGGAGAGCTAGAACAACGGCTCGACCAGGTGGACGAAGCCGAGATATCGTCATTTTTGAATCCATCCGGTGATGGAGAGGAGGAAGATGAAGGGCAGACAAACAACGATATTGACCCCTCGATAACAACCGGCGAGGTGTATAGATATATATAAAGCCTCTTGTACAAGAAAAAAGATATTTGATCCATATATATATATATTAATCACTCTCTTCTTCTTTTTAGCCCTCCGGATCGAAGACCTCGAACCCTAAGCGAAAAACTCGAGGCCGGAACAAAACGTTGGATCCGAATCAAAGGTTCACCATCGATGTAGTAGACGATGTTACTGGAAAACCGACTCATCCAGAAGACAACGGGAGGATGTTCGTAAGTCAATGCGGAGTCCTTGTTAGGGACCACGTTGCGATCACCTTCCAAGAATGGAATAAGCCAAAGAAAGCAGGGCCGGAATTCACTAGTTATGTCAACGATGAAATCAAAAATAACCTTTGGGAGAAGCTCATATCACATTTCATTCTACCTCCAGAGTATGAAGAATTTGAGGCAGATGGTACTACCCCAGTTCCGGGTGGGCGTGAGAGAAGAGAGAGAGTCAAGCATTTTGCTCTATCGAAGATGGCCGAACTATTCCGCCGCCACAAGAATGAATTATACAGTAATTATGTCGCGGTAGGGAAAACTCCAGATTGGAAAGGAAAATATGAGGGATTGCGAGAACAGTGGCCCGCTTTTGTAGAGTACAAGAATTCTCCTCAAGCCAAGGCAAGGTCTGCAAAAAATAAGCTGAATGCTGAGAAGAAGATATACCACCATAGATTGGGGCCAGGTGGCTACAAGACTGCCATGCCTAAGTGGGAAGCTATCGAGGCCGACTTGAGGAGCAGAGGGATCCCTGTAGGTACAGATGGATGGGACGAGAGGGCAAAGTTATGGTGGTACGCGCATGGGGGAAAGTTGGATCTAGAAACAGGTGAGTGCGTTTTTCAAGGGCAAATTGTACAACCCACCAAAGATATTATTAAAGCAATGGAAGATGCTCAAAAAGGATTGTTCCGACCCGATAGAGAGAAAGACGTCCTGTCGCGTGCCCTCGGGAACAATGAAAAAGGTGGACGGGCACGAGGCAGAGGCGGTATCCGTGGAAGGAAGCGTTTCCCGAGTGCGCTGATAGTTACAGAAGCCGTAAGAGACGAAAGGACCAGGAAGCAGACCGCCTCGGAAAGTTAGAAATGAACTAGCTGGGGTGAAGAAGGTAGTAGAAGCACTTAGCCAACGATCTCATCATCAGTCGCATGAAGATTTTCCATTATTGGAGAATAGCCAGCGGAGAAGCAGCGTGGCCTCCACGGAGGTCCAGGTTGATGATCAACTGCAGGATGTTGCACCGATACTGCGCCTCACTACCCCGTGGATGATGTGAGAGAGATGACACCATGTGAGCTATATCAGCCAATGATGAACCTGCCATCAAGGTGGCTACCGCCACTGCTTTTACCTTGTACAGCTGAATCACTCCACCATGGGAATCCATTCCACGTGGCTATGCTCGTGTCTCGGTGGATGACCTACTGGAGGGGTATGAGGAACTAGAGATTGACATCGCTACACCGGAAGGCGATAAAAAACTGGGAGATGTCAAGCGCCAGATCATTCTATGGAAAAAGATGTATATCAAGTTTCCAGGATCGGCGCCAAGCCACCGACGTCTCCGAGACTGCCTCCAAGTCCAGCGGCCTCCACCCATGACCGTCGACCACCAAGTCCAGCGGCCTCCCCCATGGCCGTCGACCACCAAGTCCAGCGGCCTCCCCCCATGGCCGTCGACCACCAAGTCCAGCGCCTCCACCCATGGCTGTCGACGTACAAGTCCTCCTCCACGCAACACTCCCCCCGCCCCCCCATGCTCATAAGGAACGGTTCATTGATGCCGCCGCTCTCCCGCGCCATACCAGAAGAAGCAGAAAGGTCCCAAGATAGTCGACATCCCAAGTTATCCTCCCAAGAGAGGACCTAATGGCTTGACTCATGAGGAAAACTAGGCGATGGTGGCTGCCCACAACAAGAAATTGTTTGAACCAAAAAAGCCCGAGCCAAAGCAGGTATATGATCCAAAGCAGGTAAAGTGGGCTACTGACATGCTTAACCATCCATCCCAAATATCGATGAATCTGCCAAATGACTATGATCGTGACTTCGAAAGCAGGCACGTGAGCAGCAGAAGAACAAAGAGATGCAAAATGCGGGAGGCAAATTGCCAGCTCGGACAGCAAGAAAAAACAAACAGTCTCCCACTCAAAGTTGATATCAATAAGGAATTCCAAACTGCTATGGATAAGGACCTGGACCCCAGAGCCATAGCTGCTGCTACAGAACTTGGTATCACTTTATCGCAGGCCAAGAAAATGGCTGAAGAACAGCATATGACTATTGGTCAACTTTAGGCTATGAACATCCAGATACAAAGCCGGCATAATCAATATGTGAAAGGGAAGCCTATGTTGGAGAATGAGGACGAGCTCAGGCATCTACCAACAAATATGCGAATGCTGCACAACTGGTACATGCTGCACACATCAAAGAACGACGCGAAGACCTTTCTTACGCTGCCGATTAAAGAACAGCATCACTTCAAGGAATACTTTATATGCGTTCAATGACTGAACTGTTTCAGTTATACAATAAGCGTGAGCTTGACAAATCTATCATGGGTGTCTATTGTCTGTAAGTCATCTATTTTCCTATTTAAGTCTCTATCAGCTCGTTCATTGACTGTATTATATTATCTGAGTATATATCCTTTTGTACGCTATTAACTATGCAGAATGAAGATGCTTGAAATGCAAAGAGCTAGAATGTTCGAGGTTTGGTTCATTTATCCAACTATCTTAATGAAAAGATGTTACTAGATCACCCCGAGGACGTGGAGGCTGACCTGACCACCTTTTTAATCAAGCAGCTGAGTGCTCGGAAATATTATTTCCTTATGCCTTCAAGTGAGTGTTTCCGTCTTGTACAAATTTTTATTTGACCTTTCTCGATGTTAAGCGTAATATTGATGAGTTTGCATGTCTGCTACGTCCGCAGTGGCCACTGGATTCTGCTAGACATTCAAGTTGACAAGTCCATAGTTGATTCCAGGACTCATTGAATTGGAGCCTTTCGTTGTGGAGCAACATGCAACATATGCCTCCAGAGGTAATGTCATATATTGAGCTCTATCGTTCGTTAATTTCCTGGTATCAAGTAATTAATAACTTGTTTTGTTCATTTTCATTGCCAAAGCAGGTGTTGGAAAAAATTCATAAAGGCAGTAAATGGTCCATTCAAGAGAAGCTACAATTTAAAAGGGTGATAAATACTCCACAGCAGCCACAAGGACTAGCTTATGTGGTTTCTACGTTTGCGAGTTCATTCGCGAGCTAACCACAGAGCGGAGATCGGTTGGTCATCACGAGTTGCGGGAGTGGCTGGAACCAGAACGGCGCGTACGGGTATTAAAGAGGAATTGGCGGGATTTTTCTTGAAGGAGATCATCCATGAAAAGGAGAACATTATCTTTCAGACGAGGAACTAATTCACTATCGCCCTAATGTATGATTGCTTCAACTTTAGTCCGGAATAATATATGTGATCTCCATGCATGTATGTACTGTCTCCGGAACAATATATATATTGTCCTAGAACAATTTCTGTATGATTGTATATGCTCGCGGAAGAATCGAATATTAATTATATATGCATCAACGTGTACTGTGTATATAGTAGAGCGTAGAATAATATGTAAACCTTAAACCCTAATTGAAAAACAGAAATGAAATGGGAAAAATAAGAAAATAAGAAAAAATGAAAAAAACTAGCCTTCTCTGTCCCGGGTGGTATTACGGCCCGGGACTAGCGCTCCTAGCCTGCGAGCCGTGTGCCGCACCCACGTGGCCGCCTCTGGTCCCGGGCCGTAGCGACCCGGGACTGGTGCTAGGGACCTTTAGTCCCGGATTGGCAGTCCCGGATGCCAATTCGCAACAAAAGGCCACCACGACCCGGGACTGATGCCCTTTTTCTACCAGTGTCTCTGGCATTCCTACACCTGCGTGCCTACGAGTATGTGCATGACTTATTTCTAGTGCTCACTCCACCAGACCCAATACTGCACCTGAGGTTGGACCTGCGCAGTGGACTGAATTTCTTGCTAAAGAATTATGATATAGAGTAGTAGTATAACATAGGAGAGATTACGAGGTATGTAATTGATCAATTGTGAGCACATGTATACTATTTTAGTAGAACGAGTCATCCATTGTGCATACACTCGAACCAATCCTACATCACCGCATCCTGGTGCTCGAGGGGCCATGTAACTTAGCTAACCTATTTGATTGGATTTTCAGGAAATGAAGCTGCATTTAGGTTTCAACACGAATATGGCAATATGTACATGGAAATGAACGGTAAGTTGTGGGCGTAACTCACTTTGTTATATTTATAGCGTTACCATACGCCAGCAAACACCACAAGTTTGGAGGACAGAAAAAGGGTCAGATCGTGCTACGATTCATTTCGCGTATAACTTTCATCCTAGGGTCACTTTTGTTGATCCGACCTGGTACAAAATCTATAGATGCACAATGAGGTACCAAATATCTAAAAGAGAAATCATCTGCTAAGGGAATCATAGATAGGCTTTTAGCTTCGTTTGAAGAAAAAATCACTCAAACACGGAGGGTAGGATATGATGTGTCAATAACTCTAGCAACATACAAATTCATTGTCCTTGGAAATAGCCGCCTAATATCTATAATCCAACTGTCTCTTGAACGACCTTGGTCATTGGGTGTAGAACTAATTTACTCGATCAGTGGGAATATAAATGTTTCAAAATTTTCAGTGATTAGGTTTTTCGTACAGTCCTATGTACCCACCAGCTACCAAACTTATTTTCTTCGGTCCAAATACCCATGCGCTCACATTCTTACTTGATTTTTTGAATGTTTTACAAAATTCATCTTATTTATTTCAATGTTTCTAAGTTAATAAATATAAGATGGATTGTTTTAATTAAGGTAAGGTTCTGACCAACAGTTATCATATCAGTATCTAATATACAGAAGATTAATTATATTCAAATCAATAGGTTCATATTGAATATAATTACATATGATTGTGATTCTGTCACACTTTGGTCAATGCCATTATATTTTTTGAAACGAGGCAAAAGCTTTGCCTCCTATCTATGTTAAACTCCTTATAGCAGAATTATTCCATCGAGAAAGCTATTTGTGAATTAGATAAAGTTTTTAAATTAGTTTTAGCCCAGCAGCCCCCTTCTATTCTCTCACTCCCCATCGTCCCATCCCCAAAAGTTACATCCAGCCAAACCTGCAAACGGCCCAACCACATCCCCATACTCCAGCGAAGACGTCGAACTTCTAACTGCTGCTGCGATGCTAGTACGGAGAATAAAGTGCGACAAGCAGCCCTTCCACAAAGTCTGGCTATGTACGCATGGTTACGATTTGTGAATGGTGATCAGCACAAGACGGCACGTGCAAGCACGCGGCCGTCCGTGCCAAAGATCAAGCAAAACTATCTGGAGGAGGAAGGATGGTTCACGTAGTCGTGCCATGATACCGAGTTGGAAGAATATGAAATTATGTTATGTCATTGGTCCCGATGCTTCCTAATCCTATGTTGTTCTTAACCATGCTCTAGGAAAATCGATCCTTTCTGTTGCTCCAAGAATATTTATCTTGAGAAAGGTATTCCCTGGTGTCTTCGAGGAACGTATACACACATATATAGAAGTACTCCCAAACGACTTGCAGACCGCACGTCGACCTGGCTAGCCATTTACATGTGCAGCGAGGGCGTGTGTATGAACTAATGATAAACCACATGAACATTGATTTTAGGGACCCCCCCCCCCCCCCCCCCCCAGACAGAAGTCGTTGCATTGTATTAATATCAATAAACTCACAGTATAAAGATCGTACCCGTGAGTGGGCAGGTTGGAAATTTGTTTCAAAGTGTATTCGTACCCAGAATGTTACCGGGCAAGGTTGGAAATTTGATTCCTCACATAACACCTAGTTTTTATCATTTTCCTGGATTTCTTCTTATATTGTGATCATCTCTGATTCCTTTTTTTTCTGATAGAAAAGGCAGTCTAATCCAGACTTGTTAACTAAGTTAAAATTGCATGTGAAATTATGATAAAACTCCATTACGTCTATAATAAAAGCATTTCAGTATTGAGTACTGATCAGAATGTGGCAGACTAATACCCCTTATGATAGTCGGAGCCTGAATCACTTTTAACATAATGTTGCTTGTTTGTATTGGGCCACACATCATTTTGCAAGCCTATATTGGTTCATTTGTTGGTGAACCTTTAAAAACTGGTGGATTATGATAATCTAGTTTGTCCATCAAGAATTTATTCGCTTAAAATTACTTTAACCTGACGTTCTCTTGTATGTTCTAACTGTATACAACATGTTATGAGTAAGCACGTCTCATCAAAATTCAACGGTTGTGAATTCAGTCTGTATTTTCTTTGAACAAATTACATGCATTTCGCATTAATTTTTCATTATGCACATAAAGTTTCATTGTCATGTATGTCTCCTAATTAATGGACCAGAGGATCAATAAAACTTATTTTTTTAGGAAATAGTTTTACGGCTTACATAGAAACTTGTAACAAATGAATACTAAACATGTCCTTAATTTAGTTACAGAAGGGCTACAATATATGCATTGTTGTTTCCATTCGCTTGAGCAGTTTAGAGTGGTTGATAAGAAAATTATCGTTGTAGTATGTAATAGAAATGACAAAATGGCTATTCACCTCGACTAGGCAACATCTCGCTTTCAGCTTACTAAGCTCAGCGTCCACAACTCCTATCATATTTTTCCTTTGCTTTGAGATAGACCTAAGAGGGTGCTATTGGTTGCCTTTCTCGTTTTTATGTCTAACGTTGTTCTTTGTGTGATGTCTTTACCCCTTTCAAAAGTTCTTACGGCAATCCTACGATATTGACCTAAATATCGATTGGAACATATTTCCCTATAAATGATGGTAACTTTTATCAAGACATAATGCACTACTATTTTTTTTCATACGACTAAACCATATCCTAATTGAAAATATCTTTGCTTCCCCCACTTAGCTTTGCATCCTCTATAGTAATTAGACATCGACAAGCCATGTTGAAATTCGATGGGAAGTCCTTTAAAGGTTGTACTGATTTAATACGAAAGAAAAACATAATAACCACACAAATTATTGAATGTTGGTAAGTACATTAATGGCATGCGCATTATAGGCATTAATATTTAAGTACATGATAAGTTGTGGACGTAACCCACTTTGCCATATTTGTAGCGTAACCACACTCTTGCACAAATACACAATATGGTACTAAACATCTCAACAGGAAATCATCTTCTAAGAAGTCGTAGGCTTTTAACTTTATTTAAAAAAATGAGTCACTAGAATATTGGAGTTTAGGGGTGAATCTTGGAGGGTTCCATGGGTTCCACGGAACCCCCTAAAAAACACTTTATATCACAAACTTTACAAGTTTCTATCTATCTATTTTAGAGGTACACAGTTCTAAATGTAAACACAAATTCGTACAATTAAGACAAGATTTTGACCAATAATTGTCCTTGTACTATGTAATATAAATGACATACATTATTCATGTCAACGGTTCACATTAATAAATAATTATATATGATCGTGATATTGCCATACTTCAGTCAATGTCATTATAATCTTCACGAGTTTCACTCCTACTACGTTGAACTCATTACAACATAATTTTTAGATGGGGAAAGCTACTGGGGAATTAGAAATGGTTTTAAATTTGTTTTAGGCCATCAGACACCTTCTATCCTCTCACCTCATCATCGCCCCGTCCCCAAAAATTAAATCCAGGCCAACTTGCTAACCGCCCACCCCACTTCAACATGCTGCAATTCAAAACCTACACGGATGCTATTTCCAAGCTCAGTCTCCATGCCTCTATGTCTTAAGACTACTCCTGCGATGCTGGCACGGAGCCAAGTGCGTGAAGTACCCCTTCCACAAAGTTTGGCTAGCTAGGCATGGATCCCTTTGGTGAATCTTAAACGGGCATTTAGAGTATGTGTGCATGATACCACACGCAGATTGCTTTATGTTTGGGACCCCACAATAAACTCGATACATTGCATTAATATCATATCAATAAAAGTCATTGTACAAAAAGTTGTACCCTTGAGTGGACTACTTTACCGATGAGATGATCGACTCAGGCGATTTGAAAACGAACAAAACCAGCATATTTAGTTAATATCTAATCTAACTTCAATAAAAACAACCCATGTCCTGTATATACGGTGTACTACATTAATATATCGCGAATGTAACATAACCCAGGTGGTATTAGGCCTCGGTCGAAGATACTTAAGCATGCATGCATGGATGCATGTCGGAAGTTTGATTCCTCGTATAATACCTCATTTCTGTCAATTCATTCTAGCTTTTTCCGTATGCAGTCTTTTCATATAATACCTCATTTATATTGATGTCATTTTGGCCGAACTGCCAATCCGCTCCGATTTTTTCAACCAGGATAAAGCTGCATTAAGTTTTTGTAATTTCCGACAATTCAGAGTTATTTGAGAACTGAGAATGTGTTGTGCCAAGGTCGGAAATTCAATTCACATAGCACCTCATTTTTTACTATTTTTTCGAATTTATTTGCTTATGCAATCTTATCTAGTTCCTGTTTTTTTTATCAGACACCCCAATTCGATCTGTTTGTGTTAACGACTATGATTAAAATGCATGTTAAACAATGAAAAGTGGTATTAGTGGGCTGTAATACCAAACACCAAACATTTCCAACTGTTCTTAGTATCGAGGGCAGCCAACTAGCCCCTTATGATAGTCGGGGTCTGGATTACTTTTACCAAAACATTGGTATTAGTAGAAAGCTCAACACCCATCAACCGTTGAACTAAATGCAGCCATCGAGACCATTCATTTCCGGCTAGCCTACATCTACTATCTTCAAAGGAGATCCGGCCTCCCCTTCCATCCCTACTTTGGCCGGTGTGTTCCCAGTTGAAAGGAAGGGAAGCAGGGGCGGGAAACGAATCTCAAAAGTTGGAAAGGGGGAGAGAAAGGTTGGCGGAGGGGGATAAGTAGCGACCGGTACATGAAGTCTGGAGTTGTACTTCACGCAGAAGCGGCATGTGCCACGTCCAAGACCGGCAAGGAACAAGAAACCATGCATCGACTATCTTTCACGAAGGGAAGGGCTTGCAAATGGCCGCGGCCACTGCACGGTTAATCCGTGACCAAGGTCGTCGTTGGCGTCATTGGGAAGCAATTGGTAAGACTGGCTGGCATGTAGCTTCAATTTAGTTACGGATCGAAGTGTGTCAGGGTTCATGTCGCGTGTCCCCGTCTTGACAGCGCAAGATCCATGTCCACTACTGCTAGTAGTTAGGCCCAGTTCTTTTGTGAGCTTAAAAAATAAGCTGCCCCCTCACCAGCTTATTCTATAAGCCATCCGGCTTATTGCTTGGAGCTTTAGCTTATAGAAGACTGGGAAAGGGCAGCTTATTTTTTAAGCTAGCTGGCAAAAGAACTGGGCCTTAGGATGCTAGGGTGCGCATGCATGCAGTAGACCGTATGTGACATGGATGTACCTCAAATAAAAACCCTTATCACGGTGGTGACATGCATGATGCATGTATATATGGACCTCAAAACCAGCACGGCGATATGGAGCGCGAGCGACATGTAGCTCGCATTACGGCCGTTCGCTGGAACGTTGGGATCTGAGCCAAAACTCATTTGTGTGAAATACGTTTGTAAATACATATCGTTTGCAATAGTGATTCGTACCAGGCTGGCCCATCTCTACTATGTTTCTATGAGCGATGGGTGTCTACCAGGCGTAAAGCACCGTCCCACTCTGTCTGTCCCCGAACATTACACCCTTTGTCGGTACAAATTCATCAGGAGGAAGAAGTCGCCGGATCCGTGGTCAGCGGCGGTCGTGCGGTGAGATCCGACACCGTGGTTTTACAATCTTTACAAGTTTTTATCCTATCTATATTTCAGAATTACTGAGTTCATAATTAAATGTAAGACAACTATTATCTTTTAGTATGTAATATAAATGACATACATTATATTCATGTCCAAGGGTCCGTATTAAAAATAACTACATATGGTTGTGATTTTTTCACACTTCGGTCAATGTCATTATAACCTTCACAAGCTTCAGTCCTAACTATGTTAAAATCATTATACCAAGAATAATTCCATGGAGAAAGCTATGGAAATTAGAAAATTCATTTTAAATTTGATGTAGCCCATCAGCCCGCCTATCTATAATCTCGCCCCCTTCTGACCTCTCAAAAAGTTGATCCAGCCCAACTAGCAAACGGCGCACCACTTCCACATATCGCAACTGAAAACCTATACGAATATTGTTTCCAGCTCAGTCTCGATGCCTCAGTCTTATGACCTGCTCCTGCGATGCTGGCACAAAGCCAAGTGCAAGACTACTCATCTGTGCCCCAAAGTCTGGCTACGCATGGTTCCGTGTACTGAATGGTGATCATGCACAAAGGCGGCCGTCCACGCCAACGATCGAGGGAAACGAGGAGGACGACGAAGGATGGTACACGTACTACTGCCGTGAAACCTAGTTGCCCGAGCGTAAAATCCAGTTACGTCGTCGGTCCCGATGCTTCCTAATCCTAAGTTTTTCCTAACCCACCTTCGGCGCACATACATCGATCATCTCGATCTGTTGCCCCTAAAATATTTGTCTTGTGAATGGTATCAGCTGGCCGGTGTCGTTGAGAAATGTATGCATATATATAATCAGTACTCCCGGAAGGCTCGCGCTCGGGCTGCACGTGCCCGACCTAGCTACCGCTTTATGATTGTAGTCAGAATCTGTGTCATGCATGATATACCAACCAAGTTCGTCCCGGCATCTCCATTTGGTATTTAGGAAGCAATTGGTAATAGTGGGCTAGTGGCAGCCAGCTTTAATTTAATTACGGACCGATCGATGTCACTACAGGAACGGCGCGCTGCGCCGACGGCCAAATTATACGTCGACGGTTTTTTGTCTGCCCGTCGGCATATAGACCGGAGAGGCCAGTCCGTCAACTTTGCCCTCGGCATAGAAAAGGCCGTCGGCGTAGCTTGGGTACGCCAACGGCTAGGCCCAAAAGACCGTCGGCCTAGAAAAGCCGTCGGCACTCTTATCCTTAACCGAGGGCCGTCGTCGGCTAGAGTGGACCGTCGGCACCACGTGGCCTCCCCCGTCAACCCAGACGGCGTCAGCCCAATCGCGTACGCCGACGGCTCTTTTGCAGTGCGGCCGTCGGCACAATTTTATTTTAATTTTATTTAAACGACAGGATAAACAAGCGACACGATTTCATTGATTAAACGACGGGATTTACAAAACAAAGAAACGACGGGATAAAAGAACTAAAACGACGGCGGTGGCGGCCGGCGGCGTCCTCTCCGGCCTAACGGTAGCGGTAGAAGACGTCGTAGTCTTCCTCCTTGATGGTGTAGCCGCCGCCGCCGCCGGTGCGGTAGTGGGTATCCCAGTCGAACGCCGGTTCATCCGCGGCGGGTCGTCGTCCATGATGTTGATGATGGAGGCCTGCTCCGCGGACCATGCCTCCGCGTACTCCACCGACGCCGGCTGAATGGTGTCGTACTTCGCCTTGGCCTCCTCCTCCGTCAGCTCCCGACGGGCCGGCGCCAGAGCAGCAATTGCCACTCCTCCGCGCCGCTGCTTTCGAGGCAGCAGCAACGACGCCGCTCGTCCTTGATCTTGAAGAGCCTGACCACCGCGGCGATGCTGTCGCCGGCAGGCCGAACTCATGAATGGTGACTCCGCCGGTGCCCCACGGCGGCGTCGGCGTAGTCTATGCTGACGGCCTTCTTTCTATGCCGATGGCTAAAAACGTCGGCGTAGCGCGCCGTTCCCGTAGTGTGTGTCATATGTGGCTGGTTGGTGCATCGCGTGTCCCCGTCTGGGCGGCGGACGATCCATGCCCACTACTGTGATCCACAACGACGAAATGGATTAACTAGTCCGGCGCGCCCTCCCTCATCGGGTAACCTATACTTGACGACGTACTGTATGTACGTGTGTCGTGTAAGTACAAAAGAAGCTAGCTAGCTGGTGCCGTTCGGCCGCGGTCTCTCCACGCAGGAACGTAAAGCGCTCTCGACGTCGTACGTGCATGCACGTGTGAAACTCATGCCAAATGTCGTCGCTTGCATCACATGGCAAATTAATGTGGCGAGCAACCCAAGCAAAAAGATGCGCCGTCGCTTGCATCGATCTCAGTTCGCACTTGGCAGGCTCTCTCGATCATGTAACCAAACATCGATCGGTCTAGATTTGTTTTCATGCATACTGTCTTTCTCTTATTTGTAATTTCTTTAGAGAAGATCGGCGTGTCTTCGAATTACATTCCATAACCATTTTTTCATATAGGTTTGTTGTAGATGGATGTCTATATTTTAATTCTACTTATTGTTATCTCATACCTTAATACTACTATACTAGAAGAATACCCCGCACATTGTGGCGGGAATTTCTTAACAAAACATTATTATGTAAATGAAATCGGTAGCGTGAAATGTTCAATTGCCAAGATTTAGTTGATAACACGTGACACTAAAGGATGACGTGGACAATTATATGGCTAAAAGGGATGGGTTTAATTCACGTGAAATCGTTAAATATTTGAGGACTAAATATTAGTGACGTAGACAATTATATGGCTGAAAAAATATTACATGGCTGCATGAAAGATACACTATTATTAATTACTATTAGTGTAGATGACATAGACAATTGATTGGCTAAAATAGTGTATGATGTGAATAGTTTGCATGTTGAGATAGAAAAATAATTAATACATCCTAATGGGCTTTGCTTTATTAGAGGTATTGATTTTTATTTATACGGAGCGGACATGAGAAATATAGTCCAGTTGCATCGGATTTTCGGAGAGATGTAGAATCACTAGTGGAAAAATGACCTTTAGTACCGGTTCTAAAGGACCTTTAGTACCGGTTAGACAACCGGTACTAATTAATCGGTACTAAATGTTCCCCACCTTTAGTACCGGTTCCTTACGAACCGGTACTAAAGATTCCTCCACGTGGCCCCGGAGGAGCCCGCGGGGCTGGAGACCTTTGGTACCGGTTCGTAACACGAACCGGTACTAAAGGTTGGCCCCTTTTTTTTTCTCTTTTCGATTTTTTTTTCAAAAAAAAATTCAAATTTTTTCCAAATTTTTTATTTGAATTGTTTAACCACTTAATCACACTATACACACATTTATCACTAAGCATTCTTAATTTCAATCTAAATTACTCAATTCTACTAACACTTCCCCACAGGTCACCCATCCTCAGACTACTCTAGTCCTAGCACGCTTAACTTCTTAGTTCCTTCCCTATGAGCTACCTACAAACAACTAATGCTTACCTGACAATAGTATCCAATCAATCCTATTAACCCATTGACTATGATGTCACACACATTTATTTTATGAATCGAAATAATTATTTAAATAAAAAGAAATGAATCATTAATAATAATCTTGAATTAAAATATTCTTAAATGCAAATAATAATTAACTTATTTGCCTTTTTCCATTTAATATTGAATAATTCATATCTGCAAATCCGTAAATCAAAATTTGACAAATAATATGTCCAAATCGATTAGAAAAATGAGAGAAATCCAAATATGACATCCATATCATCCATAACCCAACTCTTGACAAGTTTTCCTCCGGCTTGTCCAATCGGGGATTATCACGCTATAAGTGCATGTAAACTCCCTAGAGAGAAGTGGATTCTGATGAAGCAGGTCACACCCCGGAGTGCAATCTTTGCAATCCAAAACATATAACACACTTTTACACACATGGTATGGAACCCACTAGCTTGTGGTGGGAACCCGACACTCTGGAGCCCAACTCTGGTGAAACACTAGCCCCGTTGGAGAAAAACCAGGCTTATAAGACTAAGCCGGTACCGGCGTCAAAATGGGGTAGAAAAGTGTAACTAGTTGCTTGGTTGTGTTAGGCTAGGCCCTAGGAAGTCACAAGACAAAGGTATATAACCCTTCTCTTGACTAATTTCCCTCATGTTTGTCCGATATGGGATTTTCACGCTCTAAGTCATGAAAACTCCCTAGAGAGAAGTGGATGTCGGTGAAGCAGGTCACACCCCGGAGTGCAATACCATTACCTATAACACACAAATATGTTTTTTTCGAGTGCGAAAAATGGGTTTTCATATTTATTGGAAAAAAAACATTTTCCATTTTTTGAGTGCGATCTTCGCATGGTGTCATTATATATGCCCTAGTATCCACCAAAATAATAGACTTGGAATACCAAAGTTCTGTTGAAAATGTTTTCAAAAAAGCGAGCTATCTCCTACGAACATTCTAGGGTTTCGGGCCAAATGACGGGTGTTTTGGCCACATCCATGGCATAGTTTGCTAAAATGTGCCCATATTCCACACAAACATGCATCTTGCAAGCACGGACAATGTTCACGGAGGAAGTTTTCATATTTATTGGAAAAAAACCATTTTCCATTTTTCGAGTGCGAAAAATGGGTTTTTTTGTGAAGCAGCAACCACAAATATGTTGCAAAAATTGGGACAGGCATTTTTGAGTATACTAGACCATGTTAGATTCACAAATAACCAAAGTGTTGGCTGTGAAAAGGTTTCCATGCACCTCTTTTGAAAATGACAAATTCCAGCCGATTCAGATGGAAACGCGTAAACTTTGAACTGCAGGTGCATCATAGTTTGCTCATGATTTTTGGGAAAAATCATTTTTAGGTACAAAACTACCTATTTCATCAGAGATATACAAAGATTTTCTCAATATTCAACCCCTAGCTACGAACGGTCGTGCCCGCCGTCTTGACTTTTTCCTGAAACCGGCATAGAAAATTCTACAAAATTCACAAAAATTCAAAATGGTGTAAGACCTTCGTGTGGTGTCATTATATATGCCCTAGTATCCACAAAAAATAATAGACTTGGAATACCAAAGTTCTGTTGAAAATGTTTTCAAAGAAACGAGCTATCTCCTACGAACATTCTAGGGTTTCGGGCCAAATGACGGGTGTTTTGGCCACATCCATGGCATAGTTTGCTAAAATGTGCCCATATTCCACACAAACATGCATCTTGGAAGCACGGACAATGTTCACGTAGGAAGTTTTCATATTTATTGGAAAAAAACCATTTTCCATTTTTCGAGTGCGAAAAATGGGTTTTTTGTGAAGCAGCAACCACAAATATGTTGCAAAAATTGGGACATGCATTTTTTGAGTATACTAGACCATGTTAGATTCACAAATAACCAAAGTGTTGGCTATGAAAAGGTTTCCATGCACCTCTTTTGAAAATGACAAATTCCTGCCGATTCAGCTGGAAACGCGTAAACTTTGAACTGCAGGTGCATCATAGTTGATCATGATTTTTGGGAAAAATCAATTTTAGGTACAAAACTACCTATTTCATCAGAGATATACAAAGATTTTCTCAATATTAAACCCCTAGCTACGAATGGTCGTGCCCGCCGTCTTGACTTTTTCCTGAAACCGGCATAGAAAATTCTACAAAATTCACAAAAATTCAAAATGGTGTAAGACCTTCGTGTGGTGTCATTATATATGCCCTAGTATCCACAAAAAATAATAGACTTGGAATACCAAAGTTCTGTTGAAAATGTTTTCAAAGAAGCGAGCTATCTCCTACGAACATTCTAGGGTTTCGGGCCAAATGACGGGTGTTTTGGCCACATCCATGGCATAGTTTGCTAAAATGTGCCCATATTCCACACAAACATGCATCTTGGAAGCACTGACAATGTTCACGGAGGAAGTTTTCATATTTATTGAAAAAAAAACATTTTTCATTTTTCGAGTGCGAAAAATGGGTTTTTTGTGAAGCAGCAACCACAAATATGTTGCAAAAATTGGGACATGCATTTTTTGAGTATACTAGACCATGTTAGATTCACAAATAACCAAAGTGTTGGCTATGAAAAGGTTTCCATGCACCTCTTTTGAAAATGACAAATTCCTGCCGATTCAGCTGGAAACGCGTAAACTTTGAACTGCAGGTGCATCATAGTTTGATCATGATTTTTGGGAAAAATCAATTTTAGGTACAAAACTACCTATTTCATCAGAGATATACAAAGATTTTCTCAATATTAAACCCCTAGCTACGAATGGTCGTGCCCGCCGTCTTGACTTTTTCCTGAAACCGGCATAGAAAATTCTACAAAATTCACAAAAATTCAAAATGGTGTAAGACCTTCGCGTGGTGTCATTATATATGCCCTAGTATCCACAAAAAATAATAGACTTGGAATACCAAAGTTCTGTTGAAAATGTTTTCAAAGAAGCGAGCTATCTCCTACGAACATTCTAGGGTTTCGGGCCAAATGACGGGTGTTTTGGCCACATCCATGGCATAGTTTGCTAAAATGTGCCCATATTCCACACAAACATGCATCTTGGAAGCACTGACAATGTTCACGGAGGAAGTTTTCATATTTATTGAAAAAAAAACATTTTTCATTTTTCGAGTGCGAAAAATGGGTTTTTTGTGAAGCAGCAACCACAAATATGTTGCAAAAATTGGGACATGCATTTTTTGAGTATACTAGACCATGTTAGATTCACAAATAACCAAAGTGTTGGCTATGAAAAGGTTTCCATGCACCTCTTTTGAAAATGACAAATTCCTGCCGATTCAGCTGGAAACGCGTAAACTTTGAACTGCAGGTGCATCATAGTTTGCTCATGATTTTTGGGAAAAATCATTTTTAGGTACACAACTACCTATTTCATCAGAGATATACAAAGAGTTTCTCAATATTAAACCCCTAGCTACGATCGGTCGTGCCCGCCGTCTTGACTTTTTCCTAAAACTGGCATAGAAAATTCTACAAAATTCACAAAAATTCAAAATGGTGTAAGACCTTCGCGTGGTGTCATTATATATGCCCTAGTATCCACAAAAAATAATAGACCTGGAATACTAAAGTTTTGTTGAAAATGTTTTCAAAGAAACGAGCTATCTCCTACGAACATTCTAGGGTTTCGGGCCAAATGACGGGTGTTTTGACCACATCCATGGCATAGTTTGCTAAAATGTGCCCATATTCCACACAAAACATGCATCTTGGAAGCACGGACAATGTTCATGGAGGAAGTTTTCATATTTATTGGAAAAAAAAACCATTTTCCATTTTTCGAGTGTGAAAAATGGGTTTTTTTGTGAAGCAGCAACCACAAATATGTTGCAAAAATTGGGACATGCATTTTTTGAGTACACTAGACCATGTTAGATTCACAAATAACCAAAGTGTTGGCTGTGAAAAGGTTTCCATGCACCTCTTTTGAAAATGACAAATTTCTGCCGATTCAGCTGGAAACGGGTAAATTTTGAACTGCAGGTGCATCGTAGTTTGCTCATGAAAAATCATTTTTAGGTACACAACTACCTATTTCATCAGAGATATACAAAGAGTTTCTCAATATTCAACCCCTAGCTACGAACGGTCGTGCCCGCCGTCTTGACTTTTTCCTGAAACCGGCATAGAAAATTCTACAAAATTCACAAAAATTCAAAATGGTGTAAGACCTTCGCGTGGTGTCATTATATATGCCCTAGTATCCACAAAAAATAATAGACTTGGAATAACAAAGTTCTGTTGAAAATATTCTCAAAGAAACGAGCTTGAACATGGTACCACATAACTTTTGGTTGGATTCCGACGCTCCGGAGCCCCTCTTCGGTGAAACCCTAGTTTGAACATGGAATTTTGTCCTTGCTCATGGATTTTTTTTGGAAGAATATAGTTTAAACAATGTGTATGATGATGTAGATCTACTTCTTCTCTTCGAAACGAGCTAAAGAACATCGAAATCCGAGTTCCAATGCAAAAGTTATGCTCAAAACGGCGAGTGAGTAAAAAAAACAGAGGAAACCCTTTAGTACCGGTTCGTGATACGAACCGGTACTAAAGAGTGCGCGACCCTTAAGATGAAGTTCGAACCGGTACTAAAGGTTGCCGGCCCTAAAGAAGCAGTGGAACCGGTACTAATGCTACCTTTAGTACCGGTTCGTAAAGAAACCGGTACTAAAGGTAAAATCGTGGTCCATCCTATGGCTCGTTTTCTACTAGTGAATAGCAGCTGGCATCAAATTGCCTTGCCACGTGGCAACGTTTCCCATTAGGCGTTATCAGCGTCTTTGTATTCTTATTCTTAGATGGAGAATTACAAAATAAATAGAAGGCGCCAAATTATTTTTTTAAGAATTAAGGAGGCGTCAATTATATTATACAACGGTACAACCGCGAATGGAAAGGCAGCGAATACATATATGGTTCTCAGGCATCCTGCAGACAAGATAGATACTTATAGCTAGCTGAGGAACATCCGACCTTTTCCTGGTAATTCAGACTTGACCTACTACCTTTTTCTTCATAGAATATTGATGCGTAGGATCGAGCAGTATGATTTTAGTTTGACATACAAAACTCCGTCTGCATAACTGTGGAACCCCTATGATGCTATCAAATATCACGCACATCAATATCTACCATCCATATGGCTTTATTTATAAAACGAAGCGAAAATTTGTTTCGAGTAAATATTTGTCACGCACGTCCTATCATATGTACGTGCATTACCGTCGACACCCAAGCATCGACTTCATATAGTACATAATGATGGCATCATGCCCCCACACGAGGAGAATTTCATCGAAATACTGTAGAGACACTCTTTGATGCAAAACTATTGGTAGACACAGCATATTGGGAACATTACTTTCCGAATTCTGATCAGTTTGTATCAGCTAGCTAGCAAGCAGGGTCGATCGATCGATTAACAAAATGCTGCATGTGGCGATCGCTTTGTGTCTTTAAGCACGATTTGATGTGAGAACATTATTCAGACTCAGACAGCAAGGAGCACATGGCTATTTTCAAGGTTATCGTTGGCCCTGTCCAATACACTACATTATGGCCATAATTTTGGTTGATTATAGACGCTACACATGATCCCTAAAGAGAACCTTCATATTATTTATTATGTACAAACGAGTTTTCCTAAGTCTATGTGTCCTGAGATTTTCTCTTAAGAGTATATGTACAATGATAGCGAAAACATTCTTCTACTGACATTAACACGTCATCCAGAGAAGACAAAGAAAATACGTAATACATTGAATTATCTATTTCATGGCATTGACAATGGTAAAGAAAGTCATGCTGCCTGTGATCGGAGGCTTGTAATGGCGGAGAAGAGTTTTGGTTGCGATGAAGGCTTGCGGCACAAGTTTTCCTGTATGTCAGATGTTGAGAACTTGCAGCTGCGGCCTTGACAGGAGGGGGCGGCAATACAGGTGGACAACACTTCTGGTGGTGCTTCTTGAATACCGAACCACGATTTTCAGGGTGAAACCCTAAGGTCTTGTCTTCATTGATTGTACCTGTCAATGACCTTGTTGAAGATATTGTTTTAGGATTTCGGTCTTTCTCCAAGGGTCAAAAATCAAGATCCTTGATCGGGCGAGGACAACGCTTATGCATTGTTTTCTTCTTGGAGGGTCGGTTTTGGACAACCTCTTCTACGGTTCGGGTGTTGTCTTTAGTAGTGATTAGACTGTTGCTGTTGCGAGTGTTTTATCACTGCGACGGGGTCTTTGTTTTATATTTCTCTCTTTTTCATTATGTTCTTGGTCGTGTGCATTCTTAATGTCTTTCGATATCTTGTTGACGCAGATAATGGGTATAATTGATATCTTTATGATATTAATATATTCCCTTTATAAAAAAGAAATTGCATAATAAATAGAAGGCGCGTAAATACAATGTTAAAATTAGTCTTCTCTCAGTGCTAAGATATCATCCTTTAGCTACGTCAAGACAACACTCTTCTATGTTAATTATTTCCCCACCAACACAGCAAAAATTCCATGTATCCCAGTATGCATGGCCTTAAGTACAAATTGATGTCCTAGGCCAATAAAAACTCTAGGTTGAGATACCCGCACGCCGGAAGGAATTCTGATCAAATTCCACCTTTTACCTCCACGTTATAATTGTTTGGCAACCTTTTACGCAATTAAATATTATTTCCATGTTTCATCTCCTAAATGACTATAACATGACCACTAGCTTCTATTCTTGGAAACTCAAAAGGTATGTCTGGTTGTTAGCACGAAATGTCAACCGATTGGGTAGATAACTCTGGTGTGTCTTTTCTTTTTTGAGGGAAACAGCAGGACTCCATCCTTCTACGATCTTTATTAATCAAATAAGAGATACATTGTCAATTAACAACGGAAGCTACAAAAATTGCCGTATCATATGCCCAAACATATGGTAGAAGATTCGTCCCTCTCGACAAATAATCTTTATATTAGCTTTGCGCCCAATTGTAGAACATTTGAAAGTTTCTAATTGGACATTGCCATCATTATTTCTCTGTAATCAACGATTCAACCATGTAGAACATATAAAGAGAAACATATTAATTGTTTCCTCAATAATTAATTGTATCAAGTTAATGTGTTAGATGTCATGGCAACATAAAATTTAAACATCTCTCCTGAGAAATCAGGTTTCTTCCATCTATAAAGTTTACTTAGTAAACAAGTCTTCTATTTGTTTTTGCATTAAATTCCTTACTAGTATTAAACAAATCGTTGTGGGCTGGTTATTTTTTGTATTTTTTCATTTTGTAAGAGTTTTTCTTTTACTTTTGATGTGGCCACTTTTATTCTATTATAGAAGATTGTGAAAACGGAAAATCTTGTCTTATAGCAAGAAAAGACAACAAAATCGTAGTATTGGCGTCCTAGGGTTTCTTTTACGCAGGAAAACAAAATATAACTTATGTATAATAACTATGTATGTTCCTTCTTTAGAACAAACATATTTCATTTATTTCTTATACTTGAGATATCATTTATCTTTTCACTTATGTATTCTCGTTAAGATTGCCAAATTCTCTAGCTCTCATTATCCATCTAGCGGTTGAAAAAAAATCCATCAAGCTCTCGTCATAACTTCCACCCTCTCCATTGTGCATTAATAGAAAATTCAAACACATGCAGACCATATTAATCATTCTGGCGATAATGCTCTAAACTTAGTACTACTCCCTCCGTCTGCATCGCGACCAAGGCAAGCACCTATGGGTGGAAGTGGTAGCTCTAAAATCTTTCCTTTTTCTCTCGTTAATTGTGGCAATTAATTAGGGAAGGCCAAAGCCATCACATGCAAGCGCATGCATAGGCTATCTTTTGGGAAGGGAATGCATGCAGTGAGTTAATCGCATATCAATTATCGCGTGAGAGGGCTAGCCATGCTTGTTAATTGGCATAATTAATGTTTACAAACCTTATTCCATGGGTGTTTTGGGACAAATAGGTTACCACAGAGAGCCCGATAAACCTAGACGGAGGAAGTATTAGCTTTCGATCGTTCACGGATGGGAGGAATATTAGCTTAGGTTAATGCTTCAGCGTGGCATTGGTGGGTAATATTTTCTATTCTATATACAACTCTTAAAATCTAAACCATAAATTTTAGATGTAATGGTCAAGATCATTCAGATGATGCGGCTTAACGTGGTGGCTCCATTAGACTTCCGTATATTGTTTTTAGAATATAATAATAGATAGTTTAATGTTAAATATGATTCTTACATCTTACCATGGGTACACATCTTTTCTTTGGCATACCAACATTTTGGATCGTTTTAGCATGAAGGCGACGTACACGCCACCGAATCTCCACATCAACGAGTGTTGGAGGAGGCAGGCACCTAGTTGACATCCCACCTGGCGTGATCGTCCGGAAAGCGAAGAGAAAGAAAATAGGGAAGAGATGCCATGGCGATGACGGTGAGATTCTTACGGAGAATGCCCGAAGATAAAACCGTTCTCAATAACAAGAAGCCCATCGCCGAAATTAGCGAAACGATCTTGATCTTCAACATTTCTTGCAGTGATGTTTGGATGGTAATAGCAAGGTTCCTCCCTTGGATGCGCAGCGGGGTTTAACACCTAGGCGGCAATGCTAGCTGGATGTTTCATTAGTACCTATTCGCCTCTCACATGCCCTGTCAGGAGTAGAACGTGTCCTGACATACTCTCAGCGTGTGGACCATGGATCTGAGTGTGGTTGACATGTTTTGTTGAGATATCGGGAGGGAGCACGGTTTACGTTTGTTAATGACCGATTAATGAGATTTGGGGCATGTTTTTGAGGGGGAATGTGCGTTCGCACAGCTAGCACGCCCTCTTATATGCACCAACATAGAGTAAAACAGACAAACCCTAGCCTACATCTTGTATCTACAAAAGAGATCCGGTCTCGCATTCCATCCCTACTTTTACCGGTGTCAACATTCAACAAGCAACCATGCATCGTGGACAATGTTTCACAAAATTAAGGCACGGCTTGCAAACGGCCGCGGCCAGTGGGCAGATAATCCGTGGCCAAGATCGACCCCGACGTCTCCATTTGGGAAGCAATTGGTAATAGTGGATCAATTAGTAGGCTTCAATTTAGTTACGGACTGATGTGTCGTGTGTGGCTGGTTGGTGCATCGCGTGTCCCCGTCTTGATCCATGCCCACTTATGTGTGTGTGACATGCATGCATGCATGTACCTCAAAATTAATAAAAACCCCTTTTCACAGGGAATTGGTGACATCGACCCTCGCTCATCTGACAAGTAAATGATCCACTATGAAATGTCTACGCCCTCGCTCATCTGTAATCTGTAATTGATGACGATATATGCACTGCACCTGCCTATAGCGTACAGTACGTGTCATGGATTGCCTGCGAGCCAAGACAAAAAAAAGTAGCCACCTTCTGCCGTCCGGCCGCCGTCTCTCCATGCAGATATATTCAAAGGCTAACGTATGTACGTGAGCGCTCGACGTCGTGCGTGCACGCACGTACGTCTGACACTGATGTGATCGGTTGCATGTACGCACCAAATGTCGCCGCTTGCATTTTCTTATAATTCGTCTCAGACATGCCGAATTGCCGATCGAAGATAGTTGCACGCACACTGTACGTACCAAGCACAGGCAGCACCGCGGCATCATCTCATCCAACGGCGAGTCTAGGAATTGATTGGAGGGTGGGCTGAAAGTTAACAACGATTAAAATAAGCATTGTTTTCGAATAAAAATACTAGTTATTATCTAAGATACTAAATTATTTATGATAAATATATCAGAAAGTTTCAGGTCAAAGCAACGGCAAAAACATAAAACCAATAGTATATGGCATTGCTTCTTAGTGGTGTTATTGTAGAAAGCCTCTAAAATTGAAACCAAAATATATGAGTATTGAACAACTACTAATGTTAATGACGACGATTATAGATGCAACGAGCCTCCCCGAGTCCCAGGTCGTGGCCTCCTCTCTCTCTTTCTCCGGTGCACTAGCTGCGACTGCCGTGTGGCCTGCCTCTATGCCTCTACTACAGGCCGGCACGCTCCTTCGGCCCCGCTAGCTAGGGTTGGTTGTTGGCGGCTGGACGCGTCCGCGTGCGGGGCGTGGCTGTTGCTGTTGACTACTGGTGCGGGCGTGCGGCGCTCCGGCTATCAACGGCGAGTATCAGATCCCGTCGCCTGTTGCCGGCGGCTCACCGGTCGGCTAGTCCATGGTTCTGTGCTGCTCTGCGTCTGCAGTGTGCGTATATCATGCGTACGAGTACGAGCGATGCGAGTGCGTGTTGTGTGTTTTGGGCTGGAGAGTTGAGCGAATAGGCTGGACAAGATTAGTAGTAGTACAAGAAAATGATTTTCTGGAGGGCAGGATTGAGCCTGTTTAAACCTGCCTACTGGACTCGCCTTTGATCTCATCCATACATGGCCTTCTTGATCTTGTTTGTAATTTCTTCGGAGAAGATGGGAGAAGATGGGCGTGTGTTCAAAGAATTTTATTTTCTGTGAATGTGATAAAAGTATATTACATAAGTTTTTTTACGGAGGTTTGTAGTCGCTGGGTGCCTGGATTTAGTTCTGCTTATTGTCATCCTATCTACTCCCTACGTTCCTAATTATAGGATGTTTTACATATCATAATATTGACTAAAATCTAAATACATATTAAAATGAGTGAATGTACACACTAAAAATCGTCTAGATGCATACGAACCTGAGTAAACTGAGAAAAGCTAAATCATCTTATATTTAGAAACGGGGAGTAGCATATATATTATTTCAAAAATTATATTGAACGAACGCGCGAGGAATATAATCGGTGCAGCGAACGAATTGCCAGCTATATCAGATTTTCGAACGAACAGTGGATGACAACCAGCACCGAATTAAACATGCTGCCACGTGGCAACTTTACATTGTGTCGTCGTATCCCGCCTCGCGCTATTAGCGCCCTTTGTTTTTTTTTTTCTGGATGGAGAATTGCAAAATATAAATAGAAGGCGTCAATATTTCTTTTCTGGGGATAAAGGAGGGCGTCAACCATTATACAACCGAATTAAAAGGCAATATGTACGTATGTGGTTCTCAAGCATCCACCCAAGAATACTTAGCATGAAACGTCGATCGACCCTTCATGGGTTCAGACTTGACGTACCTGCCCTTTTCTTTATATATAGAATTGATTTTAGTTGACATACTACAAAACTCCATGTGCACAACCGTGGAACACCCATGAGGCACTCGTATCACGCACATGAGCTAATATCTCCAAGCGTCTATCATATGTACACGTACGATATCACCTGTCAATCGACGAGACTTGTTGTTATACTATTAGCATTCTTGGCAGATTCCGATCAGTAATTGTATCAGCTGACTGCAGGGTCGATTAGATTAACCAAAATGGTGCAGCTGGCAGCGTGTGTACGTACGTACGTACGTACGAGCCCGTGAGTGGTCGATCGCTCACGTACTGTCTATATACGTCACATCGCGGCACTGTGCGTGTACCGCGTATCCGCACGTGAGTCATGCGTCGATCAGGGCCACGATCAATCACGTTTTAAACCATTTCTCCTCTCGCTTTCGCGTGCAGAGGTCGACGCGGCCACACAGGGTCTACTCGTCCGTCGAGACAGATCGACCGGCGATTAACTAACCGTGTCATGACAATGAATGATGTGTATATATGTGAACACGAAAGGTCGCAGCGATCCTTTCGCACGACGATTCATATAGCATCTTGCACGTCCGATTTGATGTGAGAGAATATTATTCAGAAAAAATCAAACAGCAAGGAGCACATGGCCGTTTTCAAGGTTATCGTTGCCCTGGTTGGCCCTGTTTAGTGGATGTACTTATATATGGCCATAACTTGGTTGGTTAGAGAAGCTACACATGATCCCTAAAATGAAGCTTCATATTATTTAGTTTATACTACAAACGAGGTTTTATTAAAGTATGTACAATGGTATAGAAGTTAATCTTCTCTTAACATTATTACACGAAGACATCAAAAATATGTTGTACAATGGATTATCTAGCTCTGAGAAATAGCGTAATAAATAGAAGGCATGTAAATACATTGTTAAAATTAGTCTTCTCTCAGTGCTAAGATATCATCACTAGTAGAAAATTGGTCTTTAGTCCCGGTTTGGAAGGGCTTTTAGTCCCGGTTTTCCATTCGGGACTAAGAGTCGGGACTAAAGGCCCCCCTTTTAATCCCGGTTTGTTACGAACCGGGACTAAAGGACCCTCCACGTTGGCGCGATTGGGGGACGGGACTAAAAGTCATATTTTTTCGATTTTTTTTTAATTTTTTTTAATTTTTTTTGATTTTTTGAATTTTTGAATTATTTGACAGTTCATTTCGAATCACCACCCGAATTTCACACTGCTCCACACTTCTCCACCCATTCTCACACTTCTAGGCAAACTTCCCGATCGGTCACCCATCCTCACACTGCTCCACCCCCAGCACGCTTAATTTTTGAGTTCCTTCCCAACTAGCTTCCATAATTGCATTGAGTACATCTTGATAATATTACGCTATCAATATTATTATCCCTTACACTTTGACAAGACATGATATTATTTTTTGAATTCCAAATCTATATTAACATAAACAACAATAATGAAGTAATACTAATCTTCATACAGAAATAAATTATTAATTCAAAAAAATAAAAAATTAAAATAATTTGAATTTCCGGCAAGAAACTTAAATTTGAATTTTCGGAAAAAATAAAAAAACCTTTAGGGACTAAAAATAACTTTAGTCCCGGTTTGTGATATGTCCAAAACATATTTGAATTTCCGACAAAAATTTAAATTTGGATTTGAATTTCCGGCAAAAATAAAAAACCCTTTAGTCCCGGTTGATATCTCCAACCGGGACTAAAAATATCTTTAGTCCCGGTTTGTGATACGCACCGGGACTAAAGACGTCACCGCTTCGTCGACATCGGCATGGAATTTGAAAGTTTTCCAAATAAATAAAAAAAAACTTTAGTCCCGGATTGTATCTCTAACCGGGACTAAAGGTCCGTCTTTAGTCCCGGTTTGTAATACGAACCGGGAGTAAAGGTTATCGTGCTGTCCCGACCTCTGCGCAACCCTTTAGTCCCGGTTCGTATCACGAACACGAACCGGGACTAAAGGTTCCTTACGAACCGGGACTAAATTCTGCCGGCGTTCTGGCAGTTCGAACTGGGACTAATGCTTCCATTAGTCCCGGTTCGTAAGGAGACCGGGACTAAAGCCCTGGATGAAAGCCCTGTTTTCTACTAGTGCATCCTTTAGCTAAGTGATGACAACATTCTTCTATCTTAATTCTCTCTCCACCAGCGCCAACACCGATTTATATCCCGGTATGCATGCCCTTATGTACAAGTTGATGTCCTAGCTAGGCCATTCAGGCCTCTAGGTTGAGATGCCCGTAAGCGGGAGGGAATTAAGATCAGGTTTCACCTTTTACCTCCACATTTTAATTGTCTCTTGACAACCTTTTAGCGAGTTAAATAATATTTCCATTTTTTCATATCCTAATTGACTTTGACATGACAGCTAGCTTCTATTCTTGTAGACTCAAAAAGAACATCCACTTGTTAGCACGAAATGTCAACTCGATCGGTAGACAACTCGGATGCTTATTCATTAGGGTTATCCCAAATCATGTAAATATCATCACATTTAACCAAATACCATGAAATTGTGATAATGTAAAAAAACATATTTGGTTAGTTGTGCAAGTTCCGCTCTGTCTATCCGAGGAAAACTAATAAAACGGCGTAAAAAATAGCGTCCAATTAAAGATGACGACACATGGTAAGATGCAGTGGCGGAGCTTGCGGAAGACTGATGGGGGGGGGGGGGGGGGGGGGCAAAATGCATTATATGATCTTTTGGGGGGGTCAAACACACAAAACTTGTCAAATTGGGCTCTCCAGAAAAAAAAATCCTTCATATATGTGCAAATCATTGGGGGGCGGTGGCCCCCCTGACTTGCACTAAGCTCCGCCAGTGGTAAGATGTGTGAATATTTTTTGAAATGTGACAACATTGTCATAAGTGGTAAAAGGACTTGATTTTTCTTGGAAATCAATATTAAATCAGACATCCAAAATTCTCAAGAAAAATACTGATACGTAGTTATATTCTCTATGCACATTTCAACTTAATTAACCGTGTCATGATAATGAATGATGTGTATATATGTGAACACGAAAGGTCGCAGCAGCCATCTTTTCATGTATCTTGCACGTCCGATTTGATGTGAGGGAATTATTCAGAATAATCAGACAGCAAGGAGCACATGGCTGTTTTCAAGCTTATCGCTGGCCTGTTGGCCCTGTTTAGTGGACATACTTTATTATGGACATAATTAACTTGGTTGGTTAGAGAAGCTACACATGATCCCTAAAATGAAGCTTCATATTATATATTTTGAACAAACGATTTATCCTAAATCTCAGTAGTCTAAGATTTCCCTAGAGTATGTAGAATGTTAATCTTAACATTACACGTCATCTAGAGAAGACATATAATGAATTATCTAGCTCTTAGAAATTGTGTAATAAATAGAAGGCACAAAATGTTCTATAATGAATTATCTAGCTCTTAGAAATTGTGTAATAAATAGAAAGAACATCCACTTGTTAGCACGAAATGTCACCCGATTGGATAGACAACCCGAATGCGTATTTGTTAGGGGTATCCCAGATTATATAAATTTTATCACATTCAACCGAATCCTAAGAATTTGTGATAATGTAACAAGCACATGTAGTTAGTTGCGCGTCACAGCTCCCACCCCTATCAGAGAAAAACTGATAAAACGGCGTAAAAATATCGTCCAATTAAAGATGACGACACATGGTAAGATGTGTGAATATTTTTTGAAATGAGACAAGCATTGTCATGATTGGTAAAAAGAACTTGATTTTTCTTGGAAATCAATATTAAATAAGACATCCAGAATTCTCATGAAAAATATTGATACGTGGTAGGTATATTCTCTATGCACATTTCCACAACGCAGGGTATTGTGACAGCCAATGCCAATAATATCGTGCTAACGAGCCTACACCATTTCTCACACATAACTTGACGCAATGCATCAACAAGTCCCTATTTTTTAAGCATCAATTTGCTCAGCAAGTAGCCTACGTCGCACTTGGGGACCTGGCCCCAGGGTGGGCCCGCAGCGCAGGCGAGACAAGGCAACGCAACGCAACGCATCGATGGCCCAATCATTGAGGTGCCCCTCACCCGGCACGCAAGCCACCGCGAGCGGTTCCTCCAACCGGACCGCGCCACGCCCGCCGGTCAACGGCCTCTCCAGCTGTCCCGGGTTGACTCGGCCCTCTCCGTGCGATCGTACGTAGTATTTGGTGGTCGACCGTGGAATCGGTTCCTGCGGCTGGTGAACGGATCGAAGAACCACCTTTTCTTTCTGGGCTGGAAAGTTCTTGTTTGTTGTTATTTGAATCTGTAGCGAGTGCCTTTTGTAGACACGCCGGCCTTGCTTTTCTCAACGCGGATTTATAATTGGTTCATACAGATGAGGTCTCGTTCGCTTGCTTTTTCTCTAGGTGTTTCTGATTTTTTTTTCTTTGTATACAGATCCTGCCCTTTTGGAAATCATGCAACAAATGACAATATATGTTGAATATTAAACACCTCCGCCGCGTAACATCTTGGAGTATAATTGGAACGAATGCTGCAACTTGGCTGTTTTCGTGTTTTACTCTGCCACTTGAATTTCTTTCTATTTTGATGTGGTCACTCGTGTCATTTTTCTTGTTATATTATATAAAATCAGGGTGGTTTATGTGTCGTATAGTCACGACAAAAATAAAACCACAAAGTTGCAATATGGACGTTATGATTTTTTTTTTGCAGGAAGAGAAAACCTAAGGTCTATACCATGACTCTCTGTTTTCTGCTTCTTAATATTTGTATTTATTTTATTTTTGAACCAAATGTCAAGATTATAGCATGTATGTATTGACCATGACGAAAAATACTTGTAAGTATTTTTCCGCTAAGTTGTCGAATTCTCTCGCATTCATGTCGATCCATTATGCCATCAAAAAACGCCACATAAAAAATACTATGACTTTACAACCAATTATAGAACATTTGAAAGTTTCTGATTGGACATTTGCCACCATGATTTCTTTTTAATCAAATACTCAAACATGCAGCACATATAATAGAGAAACATATTAATTGTTGCCTCAATAATGGTATCAAGTTAATGACGTTGGATGTCACGCCGACATAAAATTTAAACATCTTTCTCGAGAAATCAGGTTTCTTCCGTGTATAAAAGTTACTTAGCCAACAAGCTTTCTATTTTCGGTGCATTAAATTCCTTACTCTTATGACAAAAATTATGGAATGGCGGTTGTGATTTGGTTATTTTCTCTTTGTAAAAGTCAAAATTTTATTTTTTATGTGGTCACTTGCATTGTGTTATCGAACTGAACATTTTGTTCGTATAGTCGGAAAAGACAATGAAAAAATCATGGTACGAAGCCTAGGGTTTCTTTTACGCGGGAAAACAAAATTTAAGCTTCGTCTTATAAATCTGTCTTTTCCTTCTTTAGAACAAATATACCTTCATTTATTTCTAATACTCGAGATAGCATTTAGCTTTTCACTTATGCCTCTTCGGTAAGTCGCCAAATTCCCTAGCTCCAATTTAGATGTTTATAGTATGCTACTACAAAAAAAAAATCAACAAACAAATCTTTTATAGCGATCTAGTTATTTGAAAGTACCAAAGCCAAAGTTCCACCCTCTCCGTCGGGCATTAATCGAAAAATTCAAACACGCGCAAATGATATAATACAGAAACACATTAATCATCTCCTCAATAATGCTATGAACTTCAGGTGCTAGGTGTCACCGGAAATATAGTAATTTTGCGAAATATCCCCTCGAGATCCAGTCAAGTCTATATACATAAACTTCTTCTTAGCCGGCACTTGTTTAAGAGTAGATGTCCTCAATTATAAATAGTTCATATTACGAATATTCCATCCCAAAAATCTCGCAGCCTGTTATTACGGCCGGTGTTACCTCCTCATCAACGGGGTTAACAAATTCCGTAACAACCTTGTTATTCGCCTCGCCACACCATCATACTCCATCCTCCTTCGCCTCCGCCAACTCATCCCTGCCAAATTCTCCCCTTGCCAGCCGAATCTCCTCCGGCTCCTGCTCCTCTAGAAGCTTCTCTGGGCCGCAGCTGGAGCTCCGCATCTTCTGGCCGCGCGGCGAGGTCGGGGCGGGGGTTTCGGCGGACGGAGCTGCTCTGATTCGCCGGTGCTCGGCGGCGAATGCTCTACCTCAAGCTGCCGGCGGGGGATTTAGGGTTCCGGCGGGAGGAGGCGGGGCGGTGATCCCGTGGCGGGTTGCGCCGGCGGAGGCGGTTGATCCGGCCGGCGTCCATGGCGACGACGGCGGCGGCGGCGGCGGCGCAGGAGGCCGAGGCGGCCTGCCTGCAGAGCTTCGAGCTCTACGAGAGCGAGTCGGTAAGGTTTCGCATCCCGCCTTCTGCTCCCGTGTGCTGTCGCGTGGCTAGGGGGGCGATTCGGTGGTCGTTTGATTCGGGAGAGGCGAGAGAATTCCGTAGAGGCCCTTCAGGTCGTTTGCGTTCGGTAACTCTAGCTGCTCGGTTGATTGATTGATTGATTGCCCGTCCGTGTCGTAGCTTGTGAAATCAAACTACGGTGTTTGCGTATCGGAGGTTGCTGCTGCTTAGTTAAGATTCAGCCTTGAACGACCTTCTCCCTTTGCGACTTAATTCGGCATACGAGTTCCCTTTGATCTTTCGAAGGATATTTGTAATGCGCGTGAGAGGTGAATTGGGGAGATCCCTCTGAATGATTCGTCGTTCTGTTTCGTGGTTACTTAAGAGAGGAAGACAGAGGTTTGCTATTAGTGTTTGCGTGCTTCATTTTGTTGACATTCGATCACCTCCTGTAATCCTGCCCCTGCCTGCTGGGACATTCACTGCACCTGCCTGCCGGCTGCGACTTCTATGCTCAGCGGCTGGGTTTATGTTCGCCTGCTCGTTCGGAACACACTCATCCTCCTCTTGCTGTGGGTTATCTGCCTCATCCAATCCAAAGTTCTGTTAGATTAGCAACCCTGTTCGGAACACACACGCTCCATGTTCGAAAACACTGTTGACTTTCGTATAGTTTAATCAGCATAGCTTTTTTAAATGTCTCTTCTCGGTATTGTAATAATTTTATTGCTAGCAGGTAGCAGCTCTGTTAGATTAGCAACATCCAAAATGACGACAGAGCATTTAAATTCATACTTAATTAGAATCATAAGTTATCTCAAGTTCTTGCTGGCTGGTGAAGCTTCTCAGTCCGTGTGAAAAGTTACAGAGGAGCACTTTGTTTGTTTCACTCTGTCAATGCTTGAATAGTTCACTCATTAGAATAATTGATGAATATCTTTGTTCACTAACTTGTTCTCTCCTACATTTGTTTTACTTTTCGTTACAGGGTTTCTACATTTTTGGAACTAATGCTGACAAAACACTGTGGCGGTTACTCACGATTGATAGATCAGAAACAACAGACCTTGACATAGATGAGTGTTCTACCGTGTATACGGAAACCGAATATCTTGAACTGTTAAAAGGTCTTGCTGAAGACCACAATTCAACTGGAGGAGTAAAATTTGTTACAAAATTTTATGGCATAATCGGTAAGTCATTCTGTTATTATTGTCTGTAAACCAAGAACAAATTAAGTTGTATCAATGTGTATTTCATAGTGATTTTTTATCAGGTTTCGTTAAGTTCCTTGGACCCTTTTACATGTTAATTATCACGGAGCAGAGAAAAATTGGTGAAATATTTAATCATCCAGTCTATCAGGTGACTAAGACTTCAATGGTGGAGTTAGCAAATTCAAAATCTCGATCCAGTTTTCTAAGTTCCAAAGATGAGAACAGGTTTGTGCATTCTGTTTAGTACCAATGCTAAAAAATGTTCTATTCGTTACGCTTAAATTGTTAGGTTGATAGAGGAAATTTATTGTCGATAAAAGTATATATACGAGTACTACTTATTTTTTTCCTGTGAATTTGATATCTCTGAGAAATGTCAAGTTACTTTCCAGTCGTATAGTATTGAACTGTTACTAAAATCTTCATAAGCTTACATTGTCACGTGGTGTCTTATGCCTCTAAAGTGCACCACTATGTAATGGGTTCATGTCACAAAACAAGTTCATGCAATGTCTTGTTCGTTTGTACTTTCTAAAGGCCAACAGCTTACAAAGTACCATATTGATGTTAATTTCACGAACCATAATATGAATCCTTGTCTTTCATTTTCTATCTGATTCTAATTTCTAGTAACAAGTTGATTCCTTCTGTAACTCCACAGATACAAGAAGATTTTGAATGCACTTGATCTTAGGAAGGACTTCTTTTTTAGTTACTCTTATCCTATCATGAGAAGGCTTCAGAAGAATTTAAGTGATCCTCAAGAAGGGTGGTCATTATACGAGTCAACCTTTGTGTGGAATGAGTTTCTTACACGGCGAATACGCAGTTGTCTCAGAAGTACTCTGTGGACTGTTGCATTAGTCTATGGGTTCTTTAAGCAGGTATGTGCCCAAGTAAGCAGCCTTTAATTACTATTATGTCCACATGTAGGTATGGTTTTAAGAGAAAATTCTTCTATTTTGAAATGGAAGCATTAAAAAATTAGCTTTGGCTGGATTTAAAAACATCCTAGTTCACTAATATTTGGTAGGAGTCTGTTAGGTAGGTGAAAGTAGAGGTGCTTGTAAAAGGCAATCAATTAGTTTAACCCTCCCATTTTCTTTCTTCATTTGTTGGCCTCTTTATCAGAATCATATAGTTCTTAATTTTTTCCTCTATAATACCAATCTTTATCAAGTTTTTCCTCATGGAATATATAAGTATATAACACGGTTGCGAAGTGCTGGTCTTAGATTAATAGAATTTGCCTCTGACCGTAATTTCTTATAACCCTGTTATTAGGACAAATTTGCAATATCTGGGAAAGATATTATGCTCACACTCATTGCTAGGCGCTCAAGGCATTATGCTGGCACCAGGTTTGCACATCTAAATTTTGTCGCTTAATATTCATTTCCTTATTAGTTTGGCATGAGGTTTGGATTGAAGTGGTTTAACGGACATTGAACAGATATTTAAAGAGGGGAGTGAATAAGAAGGGCAGAGTAGCAAATGATGTCGAGACTGAGCAAATTGTCTATGAAGCTGTGCCTAGGCCTACAGAAGTAAGTTCTGTTGTGCAGCATAGGGGCTCAATCCCGCTATTTTGGTCACAGGATACAGCAAAGTTGAATATTAAACCGGATATCATATGTAAGCTCCTAAACTTCTCTATGATGTATGCAGTATCATTAAAATATATACTAATAAACATTTCATGTTTTGTCAGTTCATGAGCAGGACAAAAATTATGAAGCTACCAAGCTTCATTTCAAAAATCTTAGGGAAAGATATGGCAACCCTATCATTATCTTGAACTTGATTAAGGTGAGTTGTACCATCTTATTCTGGAGTAGTAACATCTTTGGATTCACTGATGCATGATTGCTGATTTGCCCTCTTCTGTGATATTGCTGTTGTTTACATATAAGACACGTGAAAGGCGGGAATCTATACTTCGCCGGGAATTCGATAAGGCAATAAGAATTATAAACGAATCTGATTCAGAGGAGAACCATCTGCGGTTCTTACATTGGGATCTTCATAAAAACTCTCAAGGGTATTGATTGTTATGTTTCTAATATTTTATTTCAACATGTTAGTATTATGTAGCATGCATTATTGAAGTAATTCTGTTTCAGAAAACCTACAAATGTGTTGGATGTTCTTTTGAAAGTGGCATTTCGCGCTCTGAGGCTGACAGAGTTTTTCTATTGCCAAGTTGCACCACCTTCAGGGTCTGAGACTGCTCACTGGCCTGCCTTATTGTGAGTTGACCATTATCATTATTCCCCAATATGGTTTTATTTGCTACATAACATTGATACTTTGATTTCTGTTGCCATTTCAAAAAAAGTCACTGCTCTTCTTTATGCATTTTAATCTCCTTTTTTCGCCTGTTTCTTTATAGGAATAGTCACGACCCATATTGCTGTGATGAGAGCAACAGTGACATATCCCAAGAAGATATTTCAGGAAGTTCTGATTCCTCTGGCAATGGAACTGCTGAAGAAAAAGCTGAAACCAGTGAATTACCCCGACTAAAACCACCAATATTCCAAAAAGGTGTTTTACGGACAAACTGTATAGACTGCTTGGATCGTACAAATGTTGCTCAGTATGCCTATGGTTTAGCTGCCCTTGGACATCAGCTGCATGCACTTGGTTGTGCAGAATCCCCAGAACTTGGTTTGGGTGTTCCCTTGGCTCATCATTTGATGCACTTTTATGAGAGGATGGGTGACACACTTGCTGTACAGTATTGCGGGTCGGCTGCTCATAATAAGGTATTTGACAAAAACCCACTATTGTTGAGATAACTAAATATGTAAGTAGCAAGATGAGCTATTGTGATTCCATGTAGTGAACACAGACTGAACTAGGAAAGTGTTCAGTTGAGTTATCCATTTAAGTTTAGATAACCAAACGGCAGATTGAATGTTAAGAAAGAATTTTGTTACAACCCGGCCACCCAGGTTCAAGTCCTCATGGGCGCGAATTTGGGTTCTTATTATTTAAAAAAAAACTCGCTGTGGGAGCCTCTCCTACCGCTTTCCTTTCAAAAAAAAAAAAGAATTTTGTTGTATAGTTTTTCTATATTCTTTGGTTATAAACTTATAATGGTAGGAAGGGGATTAAGTCCATTTTATTTTCAGATTTTAAGTTTTAGCAACTCATTCTTTCAATAGCTTAAGTACCATCTGGGCATACGAGGCACTGTCTCCCAACACAAGTATTGACCATGCATGGATCATGTTTTGTAATCATTGTTTCTATTAAATAAACTTGGTTCCTTTGATGTAATAATAAGCTGTGCTATAGCCCTGTCTTGTTAAGGGACAATGCTGGATTGCATCATATAGTCGCCCAAAATGCCAGGGACATAAGCAGTTCCACATAATAGCAATTCCTTTGTGAACTATAAAACTACTAATTCTTTGAACTCTAACAAAAAGTTGAATGATCATCATATGTTTGTTCTATGGTTTCTAGATGCATCGCTTACCTTTGAACCTTAACCTTAACGAAGATTTATTGATCATGGCACTGAACATTGAACATAACCCCATACGCGAAAGGGAAAACTGTTAGCATAATGCTAAGACTGTAATATTCTGTTTATTATATTATTATGATCTCCATAGATCTTCTTTCAGTTTTACTAGCAAATTATCAATCTTCAAGTGGCGATTTTTTTTACTACCTGTCAATTAATCTTTTGTTTTCTCTATATTTATATTTTGTTTCATGCTTAACCATATGCGCCCAGCAGTGCTCTAATTTTTCTTTGATCTGGTATTTCTTGAAGATATTCTCTGCAAAGAGAGGCCACTTGAAGCTTTTTATACGATCACAAGAGTTCTTCAGGACATTACAAAGGCACTACAGCAATGCTTGTATAGATGCTAACAAACAGGCAGCCATAAACTTGTATGTTTTACTTAGTATCCATGTTCACTTTGCAGAACCCATGGTTTCATTAAAATATCAATGAGTTTGTTCTATCTATATATTTCAGATTTTTGGGGTACTTCCAACCGGAGCAAGGAAATCCTGCACTCTGGGAGCTAGAATCATCTTCTGAGGAACATAACAATGAACCTTTGGATCATACAGGGTAAACACGAGTCACCTGTTATTTCCGGCCTTATCTACCTGACACTATCCAGATAATGATTTTGTGGGATACTTCACATGCATGCAATCCAAAGAACAATAAATGAAAATTTCTCTGTGATGAACAATCCCTCGTGAGTCACCCCTTCACATGCGGAGTCATTGACAAACAGAAAACAAAATTTTAGTGTTCCTTTGTGCCTTTGGAAAATTTGAGAGCATGCGAATAATTCTTATACCTATTATTTTCATTGTCGCTGTATGGTGCATTACATATTATAAGTACATCCCTTTATGGGCTAAAAATCTGCGATCTCCTGAGAGTGTTATGCTATTGTTAAACACTCATGGGTGTATTAGTATGATGATACAGACCATATTAGTTGTTTAAGGCTGTGGCAAAAAGTCAGTGATGGGTCATATTATGCTGTCTTGGAGTAGTGCAGATATA
Source organism: Puccinellia tenuiflora (assembly GCA_012064385.1). Classification (NCBI taxonomy): domain Eukaryota; kingdom Viridiplantae; phylum Streptophyta; class Magnoliopsida; order Poales; family Poaceae; genus Puccinellia; species Puccinellia tenuiflora. Next base: position 359,052 of record QRDG01000687.1, read on the forward strand.
TATGTTTTCCATTAAAGAAATTCCAGGATGTGCTCAAAATTGTACGAGTATTTTCACACTTATCAAGCACCACGAGGGCCTCATTTTGGGTAGCTTTCCCAGTTGTTACATTTGAAGGCTTCTCGAGTTTTAGTCTGAACAAAACATGCATTTTGTAGAACACCAAGGACCTTCTTGTCATTGACTATTTATTTTGATGTCACAGTGACAGTGCAATTCCAAGAGTACAATCAGATGGCAGCCTTCTTTGTGTAAGCAACACATCTATATCTGGCGGTAGTAATGAATTGTTGAACGGAGCACAACCTGATGTCAGCAATGAGTTGCAATCTTCACAAGGGGAGTCGGATTTGGTGTACGAAAATGAGATTTCACCACCCTTTGAAAGCGAGGTGTCAAATTTAAGGTCAGCTTCTGTTTATTCAGGATTTATACATTCAGTTTGATTCTTCATTGCTAGACGATAGTTTACCAGAAAGTAAAACTGTGGTATTTCAATTAAGTTTAGGTTCATCATTTATATTTGACTGGTTCATTCTTTTCTAAAACCTATTGCAGGTATACCCCCGCGGTGTCTCATAATCATATACGTCATGTCCCAAGCAGTCAACTTGATGATTGCAATGGTTCGGGTGATTCAAACTTCCTGGATCTTGAATGGCTCTCAAATTCAGGCAATTCAAGTGATGAAAGGTCAATTTTTGTGTTGTTTTACTTTAGTTTTGTTATTATCTCTCCCATGCATGCTCAACATCGTACTCTTTAACTGTCTAATTTCCTCATAATAACAGTAAATTGTTCTGTACGTACTTATGTTTGTCTCAGTCTAGGGAAAACATAAAAGGAACAAATGATAATTAAATTGAAGGATACCATTAGTTAATTTTGACTATTATCAGTTTGATGTCCTTTTGCTCTGGCAATCACATAACCATCCTTGCACTATCAAACACAGTAGTTCTGCATCAGTTTGAAGTTTGAACACCTTTTGCTCTGGCGATCACATACCTGTCCTTGCACTATTAAAACACAAATCTCAATCTTGTGTTGTACTCCCTCCGTTCCAAATGAATAAGGCCTATAAATTTAGTCAAAAGTCAACAACATCTAATTTTGACCAATGTTGTACAGTTGTAGACAAAAATAAGAATATTCATGATACCAAATCAATATTAACAGATTCAGCAAAATATATATTTTCATAATGTATTTATTTAATGTTATAGAAGTTGATATTTTCTTCTGTATATTTGGTCAAACTTAGTAAGGTTTGACTTTTTACAATGCCATATTCATTGGAACGGAGGTAGTATAATTTGGTCAAATCATATTAACTGAGAAATCAAATCATATTAACTGAGAAATAATTTGAATAATTTTCGTTATTGTGTCATGGTCTTCATCTAATCTCTTCCAGGCTTCCAGCCTGCTGATTAGTACTGCTTTGAAAACATCGAGAAACCAGTACTGTATTATTTTTCTCACTGTAGCTTGGTAAACCGTGAACAGGTCAATTGCAATTAGCACGTCAGATGCTCACCTTTCAACCGACAATGTGATTCCTGAGAACACGGTGAGCATATAATCTCCGCATTTGGATGGCTTCTTCGTCTTTTAGTGTTTCAATAATCTGTTAGTGAAGCATGTTCTGGAACTGGAAGATATGCCTGCATGATCACTGCGTTTGTGCAATCAAACAAAACAAATCACCTAATAATCCCAAACTTTTCAGGAAAACCGAGTTGCTGAGGTTCGGGATCAGAACTTACCCGACCATTTCGTGCAGTGGGTCAACGATGGTGACACTTTTTGGTTTTGAGACCCACTCCGGTGTTGTGCCTTGCATGCTTGGCTGCTTGGAAGACCGACCCCAGGTCTTTTCCAAGTAGTCACTGGCAGCAGATTAAGAGGAGGGAAGAGATGGATGGTTCAGCGCTTCCAGTCCTTTTTCACATCTCCTGGGTTTCACCCACTCCACCAAAGGGCAGAGTTCTTACAAGTTACAGGTTTTTTGTCTGTCATTCCGGAAGTCCTTCAGGATGCTGTTCACTTGGGTCACATGTTTGTACTAGGGGCGAGTAGATAGGGTGATCTTTTTTCCACATATTGAAAAGAAAATAGCGATAGGTATCATAACTGTTATTCTTTTGGAAAATGTGTATTATTCGTGGGGCATTTTCATTTTCATCTGTAAATATATATGCGATTGAGGTGGATCACAAAACACGTTCTCTTTTCTTGATTTTTCTTACTCCGATCTTGGGCTGATCCTTTTGTGATACACCTTTCACTGTTCTCTTGCCTGTGTCATAGTCACCAGCTTCAATTGTAGAATCTGTGTATAGCTTCATTGGCGTTAATACATGCTACATGCTGGGAATTCGCACCACTGTTTAGTACCGCCACATTAACGGAGGCTGGCATGCTAGGGCCTAGAGGCGTGGTGAGGCTATAAAATGGCAGGGTGCATCACTCCACAAATAAGCATACGGTGCAGATACGTGATGTATGCTTCAGATGATTGGTAGAGCACATGCTTATGACTGGGATTGGGTGGTCTCTGGAATACTTTGAAAACAATATTTTCTTGGTTTGCATAACCCCTTCTCTTAAACACCAAGGGAATAAACCATTGAAGAACACGAGTGGATGACAGTTGAGACGTGAAAGCAAGACAATATAACCTAATGACGCCAATGAGACGTTGCAAGAAGACATTGTGAGACGAGCATGTTACTCTTGCTATGTAGGGTGGCATAATGTAGGGTTGCTAGACAGAGTGTAGAGGGAGATAGCGACTGAAACTGCACACGGAAGACGTATGCTTTAGATGATTGGTAGAGCACATGCTTATGAGTTATGACTGGGATTGGGTGGTCTCTGGAATACTTTGAAAACAAAATTTTCTTGTTTTGGATAACCCCTTCTCTGAAACACAAAGGGAACAAACCATTGAAGAACATGTGTGGATGACAGTTGAGACGTGAACCAGCGAGACGTTGCAAGAAGACAATGCTCGTCCAGCATGTTACTCCTGCTATGTAGGGTGGCATAATGTGATTACTGGAGTACTATTTAGGTGTTACTGAGACTCTGACCAATCAAATGAATTTTTGCAAATTAAGTACTTGTGGCAAGAAAGAGACATGCTTAAGGATAGTAAATCTGTATATTCAGAAAGGTTTTGAGATACACTGACTCATCGCTCCCGTGCGGCTCACCTGGCCGGGGAGACACAACATTCTGCTCGCCAGGAGCCCTCTCCTGCCTCCCCTCTCCCCTCGCCGCCGCTAGATGGAGTTGCCCTGGGAAAGCCTTGGTGGCCACGGAGCTTTTGTCGTGGATATGGGGCATGGGTATTCTCACGGAGGTAGAACGTGACCCATGAAAGTTCTTTTAGATTCCTAGTTACACCGAGGGTTTCACTATCCATCGTGATGACTTTGTTGTGTCAATCTCTAATGCTTCACTTCATGCAAGAACTTGCATTGGGAAAGGAGTCTGGCCGAGCAACTCTAGCCGCTTGTCCTAAAATACGGCTAGTACTAACATAATGTAAGAGCTTGACGATCCGACGTTATGGATTTACTTCGTATGTCCTGAAGATCGAATGCTTCATCCACCAACGTAGCTCATAATCTAAAATCTCTAAACACAATGTGGTGTGGGGAAAATCCTTTGCATAAAATGTCATTGATTTGTTCTTTCATCACTATGATGCATGCGAATAAGAATGTGATAACCTCTAAACAAAAACACATGAAGCTATCAGCGTCACCACTGAAAGAACAGCTATGCCCGAGATGTCGCCTAGAGGGGGGGGGGGGGGGGGGGGGGGGGGGGTGAATAGGCGATTAAAACTTTTTCTAATTAGGGGCTTGATAATTGCGGAATAAAACTATGTGTTTAAATTAACAAGCCAACAACCTAATATGCTAGGGTTACCTATGTGCACCAACAACTTATGCTAAGCAATTCAAGCAACAAGATGATAGCAAGATATGAACTTCAAGCACGAAGGCTATCACAATGTAAATTGCATAAGTAAAGCTCGGGTATAGAAATAACCGAGTCACGCGGAGACGAGGATGTATTCCCGAGTTCCTCCTTGTTAAGGGAGTACGTCTCGTTGGAGGGGTGTGAGCTCGCCACAAGAGGCCTACTCAAGATGCCACAAAGGCCTCACCCTATTCTCCGATGAACCTCACCCAAGGGATTGGTTCACCTTCCACTATCGGAATCCTTCGGGGCGGATTCCGGAGCCCTTTACAACTTCTCTTGGGGCACACACCCACAACTCAATTGGGGGCTCCCAAACTCGTGCCAAAGCTTCACAACTCGAAGTCTTCACGGCACCTCCAACCGTCTAGGGTACACAATGCACCCAAGAGGCAACAAGCTCTTGGGAACACAATGCACCCAAGAGTAACAAGCTCTTCAACCTTCAACTTCACGTATCACCGTGGAGAGAGCAACCCGATGCAACTAATGCAAGAGGCAAGAACACACGAAGTGGTCAAGTCCTTCACTCTCAAATTCCAACCAAGCAACAAATGCTTTGGGGGGAATAAGAGAGGAAGAACAAAGGGGATGAACACAAAGCAACCCCAAAATCTAGATCCACTAGGTTCCCCTCACTTAGAGGAGAAATTGATTGGTGGAATGGTAGATCTAGATCTCCTCTCTTGTTTCCCTAAAGATGGGCAAGAATCATTGGAGGAAAGTGGAGGAATCAAGCTCTCAAAGATGTGCAACAATGGAGGAGAGAGAGAGCAAAAGGTTCACCAAGATCCTTAGAACTGTTGGGAAAGAAAGCCCATTTAAAAAGGGTTCCCAGAAATCTGGCCGTTGGGGCGCAGATTCCCGCAGGACCGGTAGTACCGGCCCAAAGGGCGGTACTACCGCCCTACACGAATCAGTGCACCAATGGTCATTTGCAAAGACCCGCAGGGCCGGAAGTACCGCTGCGGCGGCCGGTACTTCCGGTGTCACGGTAGTACCGGGGCTACTTCCGGTCAAACAACTGGGAGACACGAGACATCCAGTACCTGAAAAAATAAGCGGAAGTTCCTCCGGAAATTTCCACCGGAAGTAGGTAGCGGAAGTACCGCCAAGCTCACCGGTACTTCCGGTGGACCGGTACTTCCGGTTCTACTTCCGGTCCAAATTTCGGGGGAACTCACGGTTCCAGTACCTGGGAAAAATAAGCGGAAGAGAGACCGGAACTGGGCATCGGAAGTGCCCAGCGGTAGTACTGGTCCAGGGACCGGTACTTCCGGCCAGTAGAGAAAACTGGCAAACCCTGAAACTGAATAACTTTTGCGTGGCAACTCCGAATCGAGTGAATCCAATATTGAAACAAGCCAAGGAGATTGTGCAAAGGGATGGAATGGTGAGACATTTCCAAGCGGATGAACCGGCAAAATCTCCAACACCGAAAACGCACAAGCTTTTCATCAAGACTCCGTTTTCTATGATCTTGGGCTTGTTTCGAAGATAATCACAAGCCCTACAAGATCATGCATATACACATCATAGTCTATCATGTGAGGAGGAAATCATAAGGAGAGAGTTTGACCTCTCGTAGAGACAAACCGGTAAAACCTCCGATATCAAAAACGCAAGAAGATATTCATGAGCTCCGTTTTTGATGAACTAGAGCTTGGTATGGAGATGAACACAAGCTCTAAATTCTCACATGGATAAAAGCCAAATAAGAACCAATAGAGATGATTGCATGGATGCAAAGGTTTGAGCTCTCCACGAACGATACGATCATGATACTCGGTCGAGAGCCCCTCTTGATAGTACGGCTATCTATCCTATAACCCGGTCTCTCACTAAACATAATGAGACCGGTAAAATAGAAACCCTATCAAGATCATACCTTTGCCTTGCGCTTAAACCACTTGAGGTCGATGAAGACGATCTTCAACTCCTCAAGACGCACCACCTTTCTTCATTCCTTTCTTCATTGCGCTTCGCTTGGTGAAGATTCACATGACGCTCCCCCATACACCAAGATGGGGAAAGCACTTTTCGGCATATCTTCACTTGGACTTGAGTGTCGATCAACCCGCACTAAGCCTTGATCAACACAAATCTTTTCTTCCCTTAACCTTGATTCCAACAAATGGAGATCAAGCAACTCAAATGGACACACCTACAAATATAGCTCAATACAAACATTAGTCCATAGAGATTGTCATTAATTACCAAAACCATGCATGGGATCAACCATGCACTTTCAACCACCGCCGACAAAACAAGTGGAAGCGCTTGAGAATGATCTGCGGGACCAAACACCATATGCTCTCCAATGTTGGACACATCAACCAGGATGGCCGCATAAGGCGGAATACAACCAAGGGACTTTTATTCCATGCGACACGATCTTCCTTATCCGAGACAGTGTTGCAAATAAGAAAACCCAGATACCTAGCATAATAATGATGTTTAATTTGCATCATTATTTCTCAACTATTAGCATATTCTCACCGCAATATCCAGTGCACTATTTGTTATTTGCCTTAGCTTTGTACCATTATCGGAAAAATTCCTCTATTAGAGTTGCGCGGGACATTGACCTATTTAGAGAATCCAACATGCATGCCCTGTTGGGGAACCGACTCAAACTGTTTCCCAGAGTCTAGCCCGTATTTTACGACATGACCTCACTGAATATAGGTATTTGAATGCCTGCTCAGAACAATAATGTTGTGATCGTATTTTTAACAAAACAACACACAAGTTGGTATCATCCTTTTGTGGAGTGTGGCGATATGATATGGAGGCCGAGCTCCACGAAGCTCTGTATTCCAAAAAAATTGACAAATATGTAGATAATATTCCAGAAAAATCGACAAATCTGTTTAAAAAATTCTGTAAAAAAATACTATGTGTAGATAATATTGAGATCTACTAGTGTGCCAAATCTTGATTAAAGATTCGTTGTATTTTGGTCTGAGCAAAATAGACAAATATGTAGATCTGAATCGGTGAGCAGTGTCCAGATTCAAAATTTTCGAATTGTTGCCAAATTTGTCATTGTGTAGAGTAAAATATTAAGAATTTTTCATTAACAATTTTTACAGTTATATATCTCGACATAATTTACATCCAGTATTTTTTACCGAATATTTTTTTTTGGAATACCGAGCTTTGTGGAGCTCGGCCTCAATTTCGACTTTCTGCCTTTTGTGGCTCTACAAAAGAAGGATCTTTTTGAAACTCTTAGCTATAATTTTTGATTTGTTTTTAAAAATAGCGATTTATCTAGATCTCGAGCTTCATATGTCCATACCAAAAAATGATCTTTGTTTTAGAAAAAATAGAAGGGAAAGGATAATTCCAGGACAAAAAGAAAAGTATAGATACTCTAGAAAGAGTAAGACACGAGATTTTCGGATGACCACGATCCACCAAGGCCCACACGCAGGCCTTGCTGGGAACCGACTCGAATTCTGTCTCCGAGAGTCCAGCAATCCCCCGCCACGACCTCGCTCAATAAAATCCCACCAGAAACCCCCCAGAAATCTCCCAAAAATCACAATCAAACCACAAGCCCTCGTCCGTCCAAACCGCCGCACCCCGAGCCCTAGCGCCCCAGAGAACTACCAGCGAACCAGCGACAACCATGGCGGCGGCGAAGATCCGATGGGGTGAGATCGAGGAGGACGACGGGGACGACTTCCTCCTCCCGCCCCCCGTCGTCACCGGGCCCGACGAGAACGGGTTGAAGAAGAGGACCGAGTACCGCTTCGACGACGACGGTAATCGAGTGAAGGTCACCACCACCACCCGCGTCCGCACGCTCGCCCGGACGCGCCTCTCCAAGTCGGCCGTCGAGCGCCGCAACTGGGCCAGGTTCGGCGACGCCGCCAGCGGCGACGACGCCTCCGCGCGCCTCACCGTCGTCTCCACTGAGGAGATCTTCCTCGAGCGTCCACGCGCCCCAGGTTCGTCCATGTTTTGTGTACATAGATCTGCCTCGATTGATTCTGTTTCGATGTGTTGCTAGGCATTCTCTCGGTCGGTCGAATTAGGTTGGATTGATGGTATCCATTGTAGCGTTATAAAATCAAATTTGGCGATCTATCTAGTATAAGTAGAAGTGGCCTTTAGTATTTACATGTGTGCAGTAAATATTTCTAGTTGGTATGGAATAAATCGACGTACAAATTGGGAGGACAGTAAATAGATTGGTAGCTCTGATATACTGCCGAACATTGGTTCGATATATATGTTTTGAAGCAATGCTGGTATTGGGTATTTGCAGGCTGTTACGAAATTTTAGATTTATATTGAGAGAAGCCGCAGTTGAATGTAATTGAGTCATGAAGTCTAGATAGCTTCTTTGGCTAGCTATATATTATGTTTGAGTTAGGCAGGTGATTGATGAACATCTGGGTGCTGGCCAATTGACTTAATTTGAATACGTTACTATCACTGAAAATGCCCACATTGTCTTAATTTCTTGTGATGCGCTGATTATATGTAACCAAAATAAACAAATTTTACTTTCTGCATTTTGTTTTATATGATCTCCTGCTCTTGCCGGTCAGGTTGACACTATTATCTCAGTCGGTACTGACTCCTGAATGAGGATTCTTCATGACTGGCCCACCCAAACTTCACCTTGCACTACTGTGCCATGGATGTTTTTACTGTCTATGTAGCAATTACTTGTCCTCTCTGCTCAGAAAGTAACATGGATCTTCTTGACACTTCCAAGAGTACTAATACCTTGTTGATAATCTCTTCATTATTGTTGTTCTAAAGTACATTCAACTAGCTGGCTCTGCTGTATCTTGGTGCTCTCACTTCTTAACTTATCTTCACTTCATAATGTAGGGAGCAAAGCTGATGAACCAAGTCCTTCGTGTGATCCATTGACAAGCAAGAGAGGTGCTGCTCTCATGCTTTGCAGAACCTGCGGTAAGAAGGGTGACCACTGGAGCGCAAAGTGCCCCTACAAGGACCTTGCTCCAGCGTCAGATGACAGGCCTGCTACTCCTCCAGCACTGGGTCCTGAAGTTACCAAGGGATCATATGTTCCTCCGAGGTTGAGGCCTAATGCACCGCAAGATAATGGGCACGACATGAGGCGCAGGAACGATGAGAACTCTGTCCGTGTTACCAATCTATCAGAGGACACCCGTGAGGCAGACCTCCTGGAGCTGTTCCGCCCATTTGGCCTCGTCAGCCGTGTCTATGTTGCGCTGGATCATAAGACTGGATCTAGCAGGGGCTTTGGCTTCGTCAACTTTGTCAACAGGGAGGATGCAGAGAAGGCTATCAGCAAGCTCAATGGATATGGTTATGATAACCTTATCCTCCACGTGGAGATGGCAACACCCAGGCCTAATTAGTTACTTATATGTAATGCAGATCTCACATATATATTCTGTCAATGTGTTCGGATTTTGTATCTCGATATTTCTTATGAAATTACATAGAAACACACAAGCACATAATGAATTAACCTCAAAGCTTTTGAAAAATTGCATGAGCCGTTATTCTCCAAACTCAATATGGAACCGGGGCAAAATCCATTGCTAATTTATCTCCGCACATGCTAGTCCCGCTGCTGCTCCGACTACAAATTTTGTGGCCGTCAAGGTGGTGCCTCCATGGTCGATGGTGGATGTTTATGATTTTCCGTTGTTACAAAAGATATTTCGGGATGCTACAAACGTACATCCTTTTCTTTTTGGTTATCCACAAGTGCAATGTTGCAATGATTTCTGGGCGGACATATTTAATGTTACAGATATAGTACTGTGATGTTTGATGTGTGAACTTTCTTTTGCTATAAACGATGACACCCTTTCTTTACATTGTGCTCCAACTAAGTTGGAATTTGTTGCGTACCTTTTTGCTTTTCCTACATGAATGTGTTAAAAATGTTACAACTTGTTCTTGTAACTTTATGTGTGAGGGGTAAAATGTTGCAATCGAATGTTACATACACACTTCCTAATGCTGACCATATATTAATCGATTATTCTAACAAGAGTCCGTGCCCCAACAAAGAATTATATACGGCGCATGCATGCAAGCATCTGCCTCCTATAGGGGCGGAGGGACTAACAATCACATGCATGTATGGAATCTTTTCCCAAATCCGAATTTTTAAAATGACTAGCTAAATACCCATGCGTTGCTACGGGTCAAAAATTAATAACAAACATATTATAATAATAATTGTCTTAGAATTGCAAGAATATTTTTCTAAAATAATGATCTTTATTATTGATTTGGAATCAGTCGTACATTCTAAGTCTCCTTTTACGGGTTTACGTTCCTCATACGGACTCTCCCGTTCGATTCTACTCACCTGATCGACCCTACAAAAAAACACATTGTCCATCGCCCAATGTCGTCCATCTCATGGACCGCACGCCGCTACTGGCCGATACGACACGAACTATTTTTTAATCATTTTTTTACCTAGCCCAAAAACGGTCCAAAAGACCGAAAAGCATGTGGGCGTCGTTGTCCGCGTCCCATTTATTCTTTATGTCCTCCACTTGCACAAAATTGGAGTCCCTCCACTGCTGCCCCTTGTCCTGTAAACGCACGACGAAACCGGGCGCACCCCCGTCCATTGAATTTCGTGCCGAGGCACTCCTCTAGCAACACCCACGAGTGCCCCTAAAGCATATTCGGACGACATGCCACAAACAGCAGTGCGGCGGATTCCACGAGCACTTCCAAGTTCCAATGATGTGCTCCCACCGCACGAGAAGTATGAGCGGGTGGACGGAGGAGCGCTAGTCGCCGCAGCGTCAGACCGGAGTTACCCAAAGGTCTCTACTCATTGATGTGTTGAGATTGATAATTAAAGAATAATGCATTCTTTTCGTTTTCACTTAAGTTCTACTTTTGATTTTAACATAAGTCATAGACGTTGAAATGCGATAGTTCCTCGTATCCAAACATCTAGAAAGCCATGGTGAAAACCACATGGACTAGGAAACCAGGGCAGAGTAAGAGCAAACTAAATAAAATTTGACTTGGTAAATTTGATTTAGAAATAAGATTTAGGAAAAGCTGACTTAGCAAACTCAATTTACCAAAACTGGATACAAATAGTCTGGCCAAGTGAGTTAAGGAAAATAATCGGTATTAGCTACTCCCTACGTTCTATATTAGATGATTTGCAAATGCATGTATCTAGATATAAAATATGTCTAGATACATTTATTTAGAAGTCACCTAACCTAATATAGAACGGAGGGTAGGATTGAGTTGTACCAACTCTAGACTTTGTTCCGATCGGGACATGCATGTAGAAATGGATTGAATGGGGTTCCCGACCGGTTGAATCATTTTTTTTAATCACCTTAGGTGTACGTGCTCTACTTGAACTATGTTCCGATCGGGACATGCACGGGATTGAATCGGGTCAGTTTTTCTTCTGATCGGTTCAATCGTTTTTTTTTTACTGATCGGTTGAATCGTTGTTTACGAAGGGAGGAATCTGAATCGTTTCCATGACTTACCGGTGGCATAAGATGTAAATATAATCAAATTTAAAGACAGTTTTGATGACCTACCGTTGAACCATCACCTATTGCAATTTTATAGTAGAGATTTATCTCTTAAACCGTCAATGTAATTGACGATCTGTCTTCACCGTTGGGTTCGTCTCGATGAGTACTTCAAAACAAGATCCCATCTTAATATGTTTTGATGACTTTTTTTTTCGTCATCAGTTGCCAGGTTATTATACCTTAGTTGCCATGCTACTGGTTAACAGTTACCCTCCAAATAGCACACAATTACCAGATAATATTTACATATATTTCATCATAGCAAGGATCTATATGTCCAGAGAATAGATATTTGATACACTCTAAACATGGAAAAGATCAAATTAACATCAAGAAAGACTTAAATTGGTGAGTAGCGAAGTTCAAAAAACCTGATAACCATTTGATTTTAACCTGGTGACCAACATGACTATGCCTGGTGACCAAATGACTATAATCTGGCAACTAAGGTCAGATTTATTTTTTATCAAAACATATCAACATGGAATCTAAACACATAAAAGATCACATTAACATCAGGGTAGGCCTATATTGGTGAGTAGCAAAGTTCAAATAACCTGGTAACTTTTTGATTTTAACCTGGTGACAAACATGGTAATACCCTGGTGACCAAGTGACTATAACCTGGCAACTAGAGTCGAGAAAAAAATATTATCAAAACATATCAACATGGGATCTACTTTCGAAGATCTCGACGCGACTAAGCTAACCGTGAAAACAGATCTGAGTTTTGACTTACGGTTCAAGAGATAAAACATTTTAAAGTTTGGGATCCAAAGAAAAAATCCATACGCGGATTGGCTAGTTACTTGCATGCATGGATTAATTACCTAATTCCATCCGTGCCCACGTACGGCTAATCTAGGGCACGTGCCCTAGGTAGCACAGTCCTTAATCGATTAAGAAGATACCAATTACACCCAATCTCTACAACAACATAATACATAGAACTAACCGAGACACTATGGATGCATACAGATGAAAATACATAATGAAGAAAATGAAAGAAAAAAGGCCACACCAAGTAATCAACTAACATCGGTAGAAACCAACCACAAGCATTGGCAACACTCATGCGGCAAAAGAAGTTCTCTATCAAGGATGCGGGAAGGGAACAATGCATTAGCACCGTCGTCGCCCAATATAACCATAAAGTCAGATCATTCGTTTTCTCATAGAAAATCCGAGCTATCCAAACAATGCCTTTAACGAGCGGGCTAACAGTCCGCCATTGACAGGTACAACCGTTGAAGTCTAGATCTATGATTTTTACCCTCGGAATCGACACAAGAGTGCCAACTAAAAGAAGTCACCTAGTGTTGTCGCCCCACTTGCAGAGGACATTGCTGCAATTTGACGACGGGATCATAGTCGTCACGCGCACAATCATGAAGTGGACATCGCCCAACTACGAAACTATATTCGCACAATGCGCTTTGAAGCATCATATTTATCCCATCTAATACCCTCCTGCACCACCACATGGCATTCTCGAACTCGCCTTGAGCCATCGAGACCCTCTGGCCTTCCGAGTGTAACCGCCTAGACATTTCCCAACTCTGCCAGCAACATGGTGTCGCAATAGTGATGCCGTTTGTTTATGTGCCAGGTGGTGCCGATGAAAATAGGGAGCTCGTGTCGTGCTAATTCAGAGGAACATTGGCTAGGGTTGACGCTTGTGGACGGCAAGACCAGATCCAGGAGCGCCATGTGCTTGTCCATGTAGACCGCCAGATCACGGGCGGCAGGCCTAAAATCGGCAGATGGGAGATGCCATCATAGAGGATCACCACCGGTAGCCTCACATCCTTCTAGGGTTGAAGACTTTCGGTTTTTTGTCGTCTCCATGCAACACAGTTTATAGATCGAGGACATGGTTGCGGAGTGGAGAAAGGGGAATACACAAGGAAAAAGAAACATACTTGATTAGTTGCTCCACTGTCGACGGCCTACTCCGGTGGCAACAAAGAGTGTGGGGCGACCAGGGTGGGGTTATTTTGGTGGATGTGGAGGCGCCTTCAGAGTTTACATAGAGCGACCCGGGAGGCTCGGTTGTGTTCCGGCATTTGAATTAAGTAAGTACTTGTGGCAAGAAAGAAACATGCATAAATGAGCAAAGGTTTGCTTTTCAAAGCACCACGTTCTTCCCAGACTTTTGTTGAATAATTTAATAAATAAGGTTCTGTAGGTGCATCTTTTTTATGCATAGGACGGTGTTTCGATCTTTCTTTTTTAAATGTAACCACAGAAGAAGGTAGGTGAAAATCCTGTCATGCAGGTGCACAACATGATGATTAATGCTCTGAAAAACATGATGTTTGATGAGTCCCACCAGGATTTGAAATATACAAATTATTTATGAAGTTGTATTTCGGGTAAATACATCAAGAAAGTCTTGTGGTTTAATAGAAGCAAGCAGTTTTTCGAATGTTCAACAAGCAAGTAGTTTTCCTCTGGTACATTTGATCTCCGACTGGCAGTCATAAAGGCCAAGCTTGCATGTGCACTTGTGCAGTCTGCAAGCCCACCGGCCGGGACTATATAAGTACTAGATTTAAAAGCGCGGCTTGCCGCGCACCACCATTTGATTCAAAAAATATTTTGCCCGTAATTATCATGTATTAATACAGATTACTGAGAATACAATTAATATCTTAGGCAGGAATATAAACAACATAGAAAGATAATGACATACAAACATTGAGACGATGTTTACAACACTGCTAATACATCCGGGTTCAATGATAGTTGTTTACAGAAAACTGAACAATACAGTGAAGTTGAAAGTAGTAGTAGTAGTAGATTGGTACATAGGAGGTAAATAATACACCAGGTAAAATAGAATTTACCTCCCAGGAAATAATCTGGCTCTCGGCAGGCTGTTTAGTCTTGCCTGAGCAAGCAACCACCATTTGTTATAAGTCAAGAATGCATAAGACGGTGACCCATGCTCATATAGACCTTCAATGGCCACGGTCACGGCTTGCCATGCACCAGCCGCCTATGACAATGGTAATAGATTGGTAAAACAGTATGGTAAACATCATTATAGTTTAAATGCAAAGCACAATGCTCTTTCATACATAAACTTTACGCCCATTGGTCTTCAGGAGTGGTAGTCAGTTGATAACACTATTGCAATCATCATTAATAGTGTTTCCTAGATGTGGAGCCAACAACCCTCTACAATAGATAAATAATTAAACATAAGTGTATTTCCTAGATGTTCCACACAATCTAGTAGTAGGAACCATATTTTTTTTGGCTAAACAAAGAAAAACTGGTAATCAGGCTGAATACAAAGCCATTCCATTTTTGTTTTTTTCTTGGGCTAATACAAAACACATACATTAACAACCATTCTTAATTTATTTATTTTCTTGTGGAGTAAAAACATAAACCATGAAAGAAAATTGTTATTTGCTCAGAAAGCCAAATTAACCTTGAAAAAATAGCAACCATGGCCAATAGTTTACATAACTCTTGTTTGTCAATTGATTACAAATGGAGCAAACACAACATTAACAACCATTATTAATTTAAACTAATCATAAAAACTGAACCATGAAAGAAAATTGATATTTGCTCAGAAAGAAAATAGCAACCATGAAAGAAAATTGGTATTTGCTCAGGAAGAAAATAGCAACCAATGCAGTGGTCAATTGATTACAAATGGGGCAAACACGAAACTACATTTGGTTCCCCAACTCAAAACCCACACAGAATCTACAGGAATATGTCTTTAGTTTCATAGGATAAATTGAGCCTGGGCTTTCACATTGAATAATTTAAAACTAATCTTCTTAGCGATTGACAGCTAATAGTAAAATGTAATAAGGCACGGGTTTTAATGTAATGCTGACATGAGAAGAAGTCAGAGATCTAGCAACTGGTGCAATTGCTGAACTATAGTGACTGGGAATCAAGTTAACTGTACCTTGAGAGACAGGAAAGAAGTGGATAGTGCAGCCATGCATCTGCTCCTCCAGCATGGTGTTCTTCTCAAGTACAACCTCATACTTCTCCTGCAAAACAGATTAGAGTCCAATCATATGTATGATTCAGCATGAATAATGAATGCAGCAACCTAGCACTGTAAAGTGACAGCAGGACCTGCTCAAGTTTGGTTCAAATTCAGATATATCTTCAAGGCTGTTTGGCATAAGTTTATAAGATAGAAATGAAATTTTCTTTCGGTTCCAAAGAAAGCACTATAGTAAAACCAATAGTACATATGTTGACTGTTCTGGTTGTGCAAGGTGTAGGCCAATTTGCATATTGGAACTTAAAATAATACAATAGACATGATATCTACTGTACAGGTTGCGAGCTCCACATGAATCCTAACAGAAATGAATTAAGCAACAATATATTCACCAGCAATAAGGAATAGATAGGTGTATTTTAAGATGGTGATTCTTGACATGAGTAGTAAAGAAATCAGAGTAGCAATTGCAATGGCAAGTGCTCAATGTTTGTTTGGATTGACATGAAGATGAAACTGAATCACGGAATTGCAGTATCGACAGACTAACAAAATCATGTCACCGGCAAAGAATGACTTCAAACAAAAATGAGAGTTTATATGTAGGAAAAATACAGTAATTCAAGTAGATCCAACAAAGGAAAATAATGAAAGGCTGTTTCTTCTATAGTAACTCTATAGGCAAGGCTACCATTGCTGTGTGACATTACTGGGGTGTTAACTCTTACAGAATCCTCGCCACACCACAAAACCCACAACAAATAGCCAGCACAACCATCAGAACCCCGCGCAAGTGATGAATGGTTGGAAACAAACACACATAAAGAACAGAATCCAAACGAGAATTCTCACGACACCACAAAACCCACAACAAATATACAAGCATAGTTTGCATACCTAAAGATATTCAGGGAAATGAATTAACCATTGTTCACATTTAACGGTCAGACCAAATTCTGAACCAGAAATAAAAATATAAAATTATGTGATGTGCACACTGTCAAACTGAGTTACCTAAAGATATTCAGGCAAATGAATTAACCATTGTTCGCATTTAACAGTTAGACCAAATTCAGAACCAGAAATAAAATAATGCGATGCGCATGCTGTAAAACTGAGGTACCCATGATCTCCTGAGGTACCTATGATCTCCAGAAGATGGTTTGGAGCCTGTGTATGGTGTGTGCCAAGTTAGTATTGAATTCATGAAAGAAGTGGTGACTATGGATCATCACTTTATTACCTTCTCATGCTGATGGTTAGCTTGATCGCATACCCAGCTCAATTCCAGCTCGAAAGACTTGTCTTTCGCTTCGTCGTGTACACCATAAATTCTACATGTAGGGAAGAAAAATATTTGTGAGAACCAGGTTATTCCATTAGTTTTGAGTGTCAAATTCAAGTCACTTCTCCATGCACACAAAAAGGTACTACTTGACAGGACATCTGTCCACCCACAAAGCACAATAATCTGTGCTAACAAAACCATATAAGCACTATGCTATCCTATCACAAAACATCAACTTGTAATAGAGTAGTACAATCATGGCTACTGCTTGTAAAAGTAATATCATGATATCAAGGACGCTGGACTCAGTATATGTACGTGAGGATGAGCCTGATGGTCAAAATAAAGTTAGCCTACGCACGACCGCCGCTGAAGCGTACTACCTAGCAAGACGTCTTGTTCCAGGAAAGGATACAGATCAGGCCAAAGATGAACCAGGGCAGTGATGCTCGATTTTGACGGGTCAGAGGGCATCGTGACCTTGCAAAACACATCATGCCAGCAGAGGATGACGATCGGGTCTTTGGCAAAAGGTGAACCCGTGGAGGTGATGCTCGATTTTGAGCTACCATCATCACCGGGCATCATGACAGAGGCAGAGACAAACCTTTGAGCTGAAGGACAACAACACTCGATCAGTCTGATACTCAAGGCTGAGAAGTCACTTCTATATATTGCAAGACAAAGAACACCTGCAATCCACATTACCAAAGAAATAAAGTTAGGTAGTTCCTTTGGGGATATCCGATGAACTTGGAATGAT
This sequence comes from Puccinellia tenuiflora, assembly GCA_012064385.1. Classification (NCBI taxonomy): domain Eukaryota; kingdom Viridiplantae; phylum Streptophyta; class Magnoliopsida; order Poales; family Poaceae; genus Puccinellia; species Puccinellia tenuiflora. Next base: position 376,646 of record QRDG01000687.1, read on the forward strand.
ACAGGAAAAATAAAATCAGCTATGTTCAAGCAAAATAAAGAATTGTTTTAGCATTCCAAGCCTCAAAGGTAGGGTCAAAACCTTCACAACCTTACTAATTAACTGATCTCAAAGACATACTAATTAATCAAGCTAGTGCCTATAAAGCAGAGAAATAATTTTGCATTCTTAACACATCCGAAGACAAAATAGAGTGACTACATGATCACCATGTTCACATGATAAATGTCACAATTGACATTCTCAGTGTAAAGGTGAGACTCTAGTGTGCTAACTGCAATTAACCTGTTCAAGCACAGTTTACCCAGATAAAGTGAGAGATTGTTGCAAAGGAAAAAATATAATATCCAGTAAGAAAATATAAAATTTTGATCTCGAAATTTAGCTTTCCAAAACAGAACTAATATGTATTACACACCCCATGCATGATAGTTAGTAATTGTCATTCTTCGTTTGTACCATCTATGTTACTTCATAAATATATGCTTATAAGTTTACCAAGATAAAGTGAGAGATTGTTACACATGACTCCACATCTCTATTTAAGATGAACATTTATGTATTTCATAGAACCAAAAAGTATGCAAAGATAACCTCCTGATATAGACTATCATATAAGAACAACAAAAGGATAACCAATTCTATATTTTCCCAATTTTGAAATAACCATGAAAAATGTACAAACGAAAACACATATTTGAATGGTTAATACAGTAAAAATGATCCCAACGGATCGTCCAATGGGTGATAAAAACTCCATATTCAGAATGTCTGAAATAAATGCTTATAAGTTAAGTATTTTCTATAAAAATAAACATAAAAATGAAAGTATGTACACACACAAAATCTCAGTACGAACTCTAGACACTACAATTTGACAAATTGTGTGGTAAGTTCAGACACCGGTAAACTTCAGCAGTTCAGACAGAGCTAAACATCATTTAAGAGATACATCACTAAGAAAACAAATGATAAAAATGCACCCTAGTGACCTAAGCTGCGCCACATAACTGCACCAGATAAATAGACCCCTGCCCGATCTATGATTTTTTTTAATAAGTATAGCTACATGCCAGATTGGACACGCACCTAAGAAGAGCCAAACCACATGGCTCCTGGAGACTGCAGTCACCAAGATATTCGACATTTCTCTGAAGAAATTAGGCTATAAACAGTGTGTGGGATAGTTAACATTCCGCTCGAGAAATTATCCTAAAAGACAGTGGGTGCAGGTCGACCGCTTTCCCAAAGAAATCTGCAATAACAAATGACCAACACACATGAAATTTTCATATAGAAAGAGGGGGGCGTGAAGCATAGTCCTCTAACTTATATAAACATCTTGCCACCAACATGCAAATTGTCGACGCTAGGATGACCGTCTAGCCATGTCATAGCGCTCCTCTCGGCAAAGCAGCAGCTTGTGCTCCTTCAGGCAATGGACTTCGCTGCCACCAGCTCACACTGCATCGTTTCTCCAGTCTGTTACCTGGCAAGCCACCACCATAGTCCGAAATAAGGAAACCTCCTTCTCACGACAACAAATTCCAACGGAAATAAATTGCTCCTCTCGCATCTGGATTAATTCCAAAGCAAAAAAATACAAACATCCAACATAACAAAGTGTTTGTTTCCATGAACAGAACATGATAAAAATTCATCCAACATACCTGGCCACTTGCCGCGCCCCTGTAAAATCTCATCGGGTTGTGATTTAGATTGTTCAGCACCCAAGTAGTAGTAGGAAGTACCATACCAAGTCAGTTAATGGCAATCCTTGCATGCTGCAGGTTACAGGTAAAGATGTGAGCATGCTTAGGTACCAAATCTCGACTCCGAGAATGAAGTTAGACTCGAGCAAAAGTGAAACTAATGACCAAATGAGGAGAAACAAAACAACAAAAGCATTTGAAGTAATACTTTGTAGTTCAGTGGTAACAATGAAAGTAAAAATAAATACCATGGAGAAAAATTGAAGAGCCATCATCAATGGCCAAGCCTGTCACTTCCTCCCCCTCATCTCGAAACTGGCATACAACCAAATTAGTCTTACACGCAGTTGCTTTTGAACCAGAAAGTGTGGTCAGTTGTATACTTAAGAGATAAAGTTGTGTGCAATGGTCTATTGTTAAACCCATATTTTTTCCCATATGTTGTGAGCTCCAGTCTAGCATAGCATGGTCTACTATCTTGATGAAGTAGTTAATTAGACAAATCTAAACATCAGTTCAGAGTAAGCATTCCTCATCACAGAAAGCATCGATGACAGAACATAATCGAACCTACAAAGATGAAATAGGTGAACCCGGAAAAGGACATACCAGTTTAGCAAAACCCGAATTGATATCAGCCCTCACCTCAACCTCAGGCTGAGCCAGCAGTTCCTCATCATAGGAAGCACCGACAACATCCTTTTCACTGCAGCTGTGCAGCATGCTGCATATTGGTAGTTTAGAAATTAATATTTCAATGATGACACATATCTAGTGTATTGCTTTTCTTAGTATCTTTACTATTTAGAGGTAAATATTGATATCCTGTACTAAAATATACTACAAAACTCTGTAAACATGTGTATACATCTCTCACTGTCAACCTCATAGTCAGATAAAATGTATGTATGCACCCGCAAAAAAAAAAAGATAAAATGTATGCATATTTCGTACAGAAATACATGGTATATCTCCATTTATTCCATTAACTAAAGATATCAACTCTAAAAAGGAACACCTCTTGTGATATAAGGTTGGACTTCCGGTAGTAGAGATTATCTACCAGCATCAACAAAGCATGTCCCACATAATTGCCAACCTCTTAATTACAAGAAAGAACGTGTAAGATTAGAGTTCAATACTCATCACCAACTCATGAATATTCCAGATTTATGTATGAAGGGAAAACAAATAATATTAGTCGGTTAGCAAGTATAAATAATCTAGTGACCCACTATTGATAATAAAAATCAAAGTATCAAAGCTACCATAGCAAAATCAGTACATGTTAGCTGGAGAGTAGACTGGATATTCATTTTCGCGTACTATCTTCCAATCGCTGCACTGACCAAGAGAAAAATCCCCAAATCATTTCACCCGCCTCACTGGACAGAAGAAAGAAGAAAATAAAAATCCATCAACACAAACCTATACTGCAGTGCAGTGGGAGGCTCGGTGGTGCCCAGCGACCTCATCCGGCTCCACGGCAGCCAAGGCGTTGCCTTCTTCAACGCATCGCTTAGCATCTTCCCAGATCTGCCTTTCTCACCAACGTTGCAATAAAATCACAGTGCAGAAGTTTGAAATAATCATAGGTTGTGGCCCAAATCAGCCCTGAAAATTTCAGGTAAACCAAATGTAATGCACCAATGACAGAATCGGAAATAGAAAGAGAGGAGAAGAAAGAACTGAAGAGGAAAAGAGAAGACATGGGAAGAATCTCACCTGCGTCAAATGCTCCACACCGATGCAAGCTATCCCCTGGCAGCCAGGGTAGAAGAGGCAGAGGGGGCTAGGTCAATGGCTTTCTGGCTCGAGCTGCTGTTCGTCGTCCTCCCCCACAAAACGGAGGCAAGCACCGCTCTTCCGGGGCACCACCATAGATGCGTCTCCTTCCTGCTGCTAGATGGAGGAGGTGGCGCGAGCTCGACGACTTGGAGAGGAATGGAATAGAGGCGGCGGAAATCCATCCCACACATCCGTACGCTGCTTCCCTGCGTGGTCCTCCATGCGCAAGCTCAGGGAGAGGCGGCGCCGCGGCGGGACGACGACGACAGGAAAGGAAAGCGGGCGTGGGGGGGTGGGGGGGGGGGGCGAGAGGTGGAGCATGGCGGTGCGAATGGAGGCGGGAGAGGAGATAGGGCACGAAACAGGGACGGGTCGCGGAGCGGCTGGCGGCTAGGGTTTTCACTACGGGTGGGCGCCTTTTATATGACGCGGTAAGAAAAACGAACGGACAAGATTTTATTGAAAGCTCGATCGGACGGTCGAAACGTCACATGGGCTGAGAAACGCCCCAACTGGGGCAAGGATGTTATCTTTAGATATATGCGCGGGTGTGCCATAACAAAGTTTATAGAGTGGACCTGATATTATTCAAAAAATATATTTTTAGAGCAACATAAACAAGTGAATTTTTTTGTTTTGATAAAGGGAATTTATTACTTAAATAGTATTAAGCATTACACCCAGCCTCTGCATAACTGAGATGCACACAGCCCAAAACCGTACAACATGTCCAAAGCAACAGAAATAAAAGAGCGGATTACATATCATCTTGAGAAATTGTAAGACCGCCCAAGGAAACTAAGAGCTGATCCGCAGGCTATGCGACCATCCATGCCGGGAGAAAAGCTCCCTGGCTGCCGCCTCCAATCGCGACGATACCTCCAAGAACAAATCCCGGTGCTCCACACGTTGAAGGACCGACCATAATCGGAGAGTAGCTGTGCAATGGTAGATAACCTGCAGAATAGAGGAATTTTTGTCATTAAAAACCTTGTCATTTCTACACAGCCAAAGCGACCAAATAACGGCAATCGCTCCCACCCTAATAAGTAATTTAAACCTAGGATCGACCCCGTTTAGCCAGTTGCCAAAAATATTTGCAATGCTCCGCGGGGGATATAAGGTAGAACCTATTTGAACAGCTGACCATATAGACCGAGCAAACTCACATTGGAAGAAAAGGTGTTTAATGAACTCATCATGAGTACAGAAAACACACTTTTTACTCCCTTGCCAGTTGCGCTTGGCAAGGTTGTCTTTTGTAAGAATAACTCCCCGACGAAGATACCACGCAAACACCTTTGTTTTGAGAGGTATCTTCATCTTCCAAATTTTCGTATTAGAATCAACCGGAACATCAGATTGGATAAGAACTCTATACATGGAAGCAACCGAGAAAATACCATTCTTAGTTGGAATCCAACGAAGTTCATCAGGGCCTCCCTAGAGTTGAACAGAGTCCAACCGAAGCAACAAAGCATTCCAAGCTGCTTCTCGAGGCCCTAATAGCGTTCTCCTAAACGATACATTAGGTGGGGATGTACCCATCACCTTAGCCAATGTATCGCTTTTGTAACGCACCACATTATATAGAGCCGGATACTGTTCACGAAGAGTAGTTTGGCCAAGCCATCTATCTTCCCAGAACCTAATCTCCGATCCATTCTAATGGAGAATGAAGCATGTGGGAAGAAATACTTTTTGTGGCCATGAGACCAGCCCAAAAGTGTGAATCTCCAGGTTTCCAAACAACCTGGGATACAGCTTTTCCCCCACATATTTCCTTCTTACAAGAGTCTGCCAAATTCCTTCTTCCGAAAGAAGTTTGAATAACCATTTACCAAGTAGTGCTCTATTCTTGACCTCGAGGTCATGAACTCCGAGCCCACCTTGGTCTTTTGGCCGGCAAACCACACTCCATTTAGTCAGTCGATACTTTTTCTTCTCACTATCCCCTTGCCAAAAGAATCTTGAGCGGAAATAATCCAATCTTTTCAAGACCCCTTTAGGCAATTGGAAGAAGGAAATCATATATAGCACCATGTTTGTCAGTACTGAATTAATGAGAACCAATCTTCCTCCGAGGGATAGGAGTTTACCTTTCCAACTATTTAAACGAAACTGAAGTCTTTCCTCCACCAACTTCCATTCAACATTTGTGAGTCTCCGATAATGAATCGGGATCCCCAAGTAGTTGATAGGGAATTGGCCCTGTGCACACCCAAAAAGCTCGGCATACACAGAAGCTTCATCCTAGGCCTCGCCAAAACAAAACAATTCACTTTTATGGAAGTTTATCTTTAGACCCGATAATCGCTCGAATGCCGATAGAATTAACTTTAGGTTCCGAGCTTTTTCGATGTCATGTTCCATAAAAAGGATTGTATCATCGGCATATTGAAGGATCGATAATCCACCATCGACCAAATGGGGGATCACACCTTCAATTTGACCCTCAGACTTAGCACGCTCGATCAAGATGGCCAACATATCTGCCACTATATTAAATAGTATTGGCGACAGAGGGTCTCCTTGTCTAAGACCCTTTTTCGTTTGGAAGTATCTACCAGTGTCATCATTGACTTTGATGGCCACACTTCCACCCGAAACAAAGGAATCAATAAGCGCACGCCATTCAGAAGAAAAACCTTTCATTCTGAGCGTCTGTTGAAGGAAAGACCAATTAACTTTATCATAAGCTTTTTCGAAACAAGTGAACTTAGGATTGGGAAGAATCTGGAATAAAATCATGACTGATAGCCTACGTCTCGCGTCAGGATTTCTTCAGAAGATCACCTCATGAGACAGAAACTCTGCTAATTTAGCTTGACTAGTGGCTCACATTGTTGGAGAGGAGACGACTGCTAGCGTAGCTTTTCATTTTTTTTAAATCCAGCAGCACCTACAGAGACTCTCGCCCCCGCGCGGCGGTAGGGGGGAAACCCTAGCGCCGCCACCGCCGCCCCCCCCCCAACCGCTCCTCCCTCCTCCCTCCCCGCTGCCACCATGGGCGCGGCCAGACAAATCCTGGGCGCTGCCGGCAGCGGGGGGGTCGATTGTCCTCGAGGAGTTTGGGACCGGCGCGGGTTGGTCTTCTTCACCTCGGTTGTGGCGCGGCCGTCGGGCACCACGGCGACGTCGAGCCCTGCATCGACGGCGTGGCAGACAACGTGGGTCCTCCGCCCTCCTGTGCAGATCGGTGGCTCCGGCATCTCGGCCCTTTGGGGTGGATGCGGGGTGGATCCAGCGGGACAAGGGCGATCTCGGGTGGCACGGCTCCCTCCGGTGGCGTGCCATACCTGGCTTCCTGCCACTACTCGCGGAAGATCTAGAGGTGTTGATGATGGCCGGTGAGAGCCGGGCTCCGATGCGGTCGGGGCCGACAATGGCGGCGCCCGCGGGCGTCGTTACCTTGATGTAGGTGTCGTCGCTGTGATTCTCCCACCTCCCGCCATGATGTTCCGGGGGAAACCCTAGATCTGGTTTACCGAATCGGACGATGACGGCACTTTCAGTGTCATTCTCCCTATTGAGGGCATCGTTTTGGAACTCGTGATGCCTGGAGGGTTTACTGGTGGAGCGGCGTTCCTTTTTCCGCGTCGACAATATGGTGACTCGGCAGCATGGTGCAGTGGGGTCTCGGCGTGGATGCGTGCGAATGGACGAGGGTAGGGCGGTGGTGCTGTTTGGCGTCATGGCGACGTCGCCGACTGGACTTGCAAGGCCATGGCGTTGATCTTTGCCTGAAGATAGGTTCGAGGAAGATGGCGGAAGCGACTTCTGTAGCGCGCGCATGCGGTGCGCGTTGAGGGTTTGCTGGACCAGTACTCCGGTGGTGCTTGATGCGCGTAGGTGGGAGGTCAAGGCATGTGGCTCTGATCATCGCCACCCCCATCATAGTTGTAGCGACTTTTTGTTGCCGAGCGGCTGACTTCGGTTTGATCAATGTTGTAACTTGTAAGCTTTGTTGAATAATTGCGGTTGGCTGTGTGCATCATTTTGATGCAGAGGCCGGGGATCCCGCACCCTCTTATCTAAAAAAAAGATGCTATGCCCCGATTCATCTATTTATTTTCCTTCGGCCCCTAAGCGCCTCTGCGTTGGTCATGGCTTAAAGATCTGATCATGCGACTGAGTTTTGTATTGAATTCGATATGAGAACCCTTTATCGGGAGGAGCATTTGGCCATGAAAGTTGTATCTAGATCACCGGTAAATGCTGTTAGGGTAATAGATGCTTGTATTACCAGGGGGCCAAAGGCCACAATATATAGTACATGTACAGGTGCAAATATACAGGAAACCCCCTAACACATGGGGAAACTACAATATACAAATATATACTCTAACACCCCCCCTCAAACTCAGGGTGGATCTAGAACACTGAGTTTGGAGAGTAAGAAGTCATGTTGCGCTCGAGTTTGTGTCTTTGTAAAGAAATCCGCCAACTGCAAATCTGAAGGCACATAATGAAGCGCAACAACCTGATCCTGCACCTGAGCACGTGTATAAAAAGAATCAACACCAATATGCTTGCTCAGCTCATGCTTGACTGGATCACGTGCAATACTGATAGCACCTGTACTGTCACACAAAAGTGGAGTGGGTGTCGTAATAGAGACCCCAAAATCTGCAAGCAACCACCGTAACCAGGTCACCTCAGCAATCAACGAAGCCATAGCCCGAAACTCAGGCTCAACACTCGAACGGGAAACCGCGACCTGTTTCTTCGTCTTCCAAGCAACAAGCGAACCACCAAGAAACACACAGTAAGCAGAAAGTGAACGACGATCCGAAGGATCACTCGCCCAAGTAGCATCCGAGTAGCACTGGAGCTGGAGAGAGCTGGAGCTAGGAAAGAAAAGACGACGCGAACGAACAGGCGGAAGAGGTGGAGAACTAGGAGACGCATCAGCAGAAGTCAACTCATCAGAAGAGGAAGAATCCGAAGCCGGAGAACGAGGAGAACTAGGAGAACTAGACGGAGGAGATGATGGCACCAACGAAGGGGGCGCATCAGAAGGAAGAGGTGGAGGAGAAGGGACAGCAGGAGGTGTGTCAGGAAAGAGAAGAAAAGAGATATCATCCACCGGGTAAGTACCAGAGGTGGGGGGAGGATAGAAGGAACGCGTCTCATCAAACGTAACATCACGAGAGATGCGCATCCGACGACCAACAGGGTCCCAGCAGCGATAGCCTTTATGCTCATCACTGTATCCAAGAAAGACACACTGAACAGACTGAGCAGTCAGTTTGGTGCATTCGCGAGGAGGGAGAAGGACATAGCAAACACAACCAAATAAACGAAGAGTCGAGTAGTCTGGAGAGCTACCAGAGAGACGCTCGAGCGGAATGCCACCGTGAAGAGCAGCAGAAGGCTGAATGTTAATGAGGTAAGTCGACGTAGTAACATGCCTCAGCCCAGAAATGCGGCGGAAGAGAGGAAGCAATCATCATAGCACGGGTACTCTCAAGAATATGACGATGCTTACGCTCGGCAACACCATTTTGAGCATGGGTGCCGGGACACGAGAACTGGGCAAGGGTGCCCTGCTCAGCAAGGACACCACGCAGGTGATGGGAGATATACTCTCCTGCAGAGTCAGCACGAAACACACGAATAGGAGTGGAATACTGAGTACGAACCATGGCCACAAAGCGCTGATAAATAGCAAGCACCTCACTGCGAGAGCGCATAAAAAACAACCAGGTGTACCGTGAAAAATCATCAATGAACAAAATATAGTATCGATGGCCCCCTTTAGAAGCAAAGGGTGCCGGACCCCAAACATCTGAATGAACCACTAGTAGGAAAAAGGTTACCCGTGGCGCACCAGTTTTGGTTACCCGTGGCGCAGGGGCCTGCGCCACGGATTGCCACGCCACGGGTAAGAAAATAGCCGTGGCGCAGGTGTCCATGTGCGCCATGGGTATATACATAGATGTGGCGCACCAAAATTAGGTGCGCCACGGGTATGTTTATATACCCGTGGCGCACCTCGTTTTGATGCGCCACGGCTATCGGCACATACCCGTGGCGCATCTCGTTTTGGTGCGCCACGGCTATGAATTTCTGAATCTAAAAAAAAGAGCCACCGGCCACCGCCCACGTCGGCGTGTCCGACAGCTCACCGGCCGTCGTGTTGGTGGTCGCCGTGGTGGAGGAGGTCGCCGTGGTGGAGGAGGTCGCCATGGTGGAGGAGGTCACCGTCGTGGAGGACGTCGCCGTTGTGGAGGATGTCACCGTTGAGGTCGCCGACGTGGAGGAGCTTGCCGTCATGGAGGAGGCGCCGTCGTGGAGGAGCTCACCGTCCATGGAGGAGGCGCCGTCGTGGAGGATGTCGCCATCGGGGAGGAGGTCGCCGGCCGCCGTGGAGATGCTCGCCATCGTGGAGGAGGTCGCCGGCCGCCGTGGAGATGCTAGCCGGCCGTCCTCGGCCACCACTGTGAGGAGGATGGAGGAGAAGGGGAGAGGCTTGGAGAGGATAAGGGGAGAGGCTTGGAGGGAGATGGAGGAGAAGGGGACAAGAAAGAGGAGGAGGGAGAGAAGGAGATAGGGTTGAGGACATGCCCCCCTCTGGACCAATCAGAGACAAGAACGAACAAGCACACGGATTGTGTGCTTGTTTAAATCGCTGTGAGCCGTCGGATCGTGAAGCACATGGATTGTGCCCCCAGGTTACCCATGGCGCATGGACTATGTGGTGCGCCATGGGTAGTTAACTATCCGTGGCGCACCACTCTTTCCATGCGCCACGGGTAAGTTTTATTTATTTTTTCTGGCCAGAAAACTTAAACTTGAAAAAAATAGGTGTTACCTTTCGAATTTGGGGATTCTGTGGGCAAAAAACGGCTCAAAAGGCCGTAGGCCATTTGGATTGGATGTGGTTTTTTCTCTAGTTTTTTTTAAGGTATTAAACGTCGAAATCCGAGTTCGTATGCAAAAGTTATTGCCGTTTTACTATTCCATAATGATTTTTTGCAAAATACATCGAAATTCATGTTTCAAATTTTTCCTAACACCTAGTTTACGTAACATAACCACATCTCAAAGGATTTTATTTTTGAATTTTTTAACATTTTCTTTTAGCTTCTCCAAAACTGAAAAGGCGATCACAGGGGGGGGGGGGTGCATGGGAGCACAAAATAGGGGTGCGCCACGGGTAAGAGGTTACCCATGGCGCACCACTATTTTGGTGCGCCACGGCTATGTGGGGTCAAAATTTGGCCCCGAGACCATTATTTTGGTGGCGCATTGGAATAAGGTGCGCCACGGCTATACTCTTACCCGTGGCGCACCGAAATAGTGGTGCGCCACGGCTAAGGAGGGTGCCCCTCCGTCAGCCTAGCCTGCACTTAGCCGTGGCGTACCACTATTTTGGTGCGCCACGGGTAATGTCCTACGCGTGGCGCATCTGTGTCTGGTGCGCCACGGCTATATACTCGTGGCACACCAAAATAGTGGTGCGCCACGGCTAAGTAATGCACCTATAAGCCTTTTCCTAGTAGTGAACTAAATCAAAAGGTCGCTGAGATACAGACGCACTAGTAGGATAGGGAAGCTGAATCTGTTTGCCTAACCTACAATCCTGACACGAATGTAAAGACACATCTCCTGAGACAGACCCCAGAAGACCACGGCGAACTAATGACGATAAACGGAAGCCACAAAGGTGATCCAGCCGATGATGCCACTACTGAAAAGAGCCAGTGACAGAAGCAGCAACCGCAGGAGGACTGGCAGATGAAGTGTCAGCGGAAGGAACGTGAAGCCAGTCTAACTCCCATAGCCCCGGGGACTCAAGGCTGCGAGGGCCAGCTCCAACCAGGGCCTGTGTACGACGGTCCTGAACAGCACAAGAATCAGCGTCAAGAATGACTCGACAACCAGAATCAGTAAGCTGACTAGCAGAAAACAGGTTCATCTTAAGACTAGGAACATGAGAAACATCAGGAACAGAGAAAGAGGAAGTAGAAAGGGTGCCTCGACTGGAAATAGGAAGAGAGGTACCATCAGCCGTGATAACACGGACAGGAGAAATAAAATAGCGAAGAGCAGAAAAAATAGAAGACGCAGAAATCATATGAAAAGAAGCTCCAGAATCCAGATACCACGGGGATGACGTACCTGACTGTGTAGAAGGTGGTGGTCGCGCGGTGCCAGAAGAACTAGGCACAGAACCAGCAGTACCCGTCGAGGAAGAGCCTGTAGCAGCGAGCAGACTACGAAGACCTCGGATAATGTCCTGATCAGACAGTGCAGCAGCAGAAGATCCTGACGATCCAGCCTGGGCAACAGCAGAAGACCCTGAAGAACCAGCCTGCCTATGAGCATGGTACTGCTGACGTAAGCTGGGATCCCTCTTCCAGCAGCTCGAGATATCGTGGCCAGTCTTGCCACAGTAGGCACAGAGAGGACAAGGAGGTGCACGGGGCTGCTGAGGCTGACTCTGACCCTGGGCCGGAGGAGGAGAGAGTATCGGCGAACCTGGAGACCGCAACGAGGCTGGCGGCACAGAAGGACCACGAGCATCAAGTACAGAGGGAACCTCAAGAAGACCAGCACCACGAAGACGAGTCTCCTCAGCCCGAAGCTCAGCTAGTACCTCAGAGAGCGGAACACGACCACGGGCAAGCAGCTGGGCACAGCGCGGCTCAAACTCCTTGCGGAGCCGCGACAAGAACTCATAGCCGCGCTGAAACTCCAGATCCGCGCACACAGTCAGACAGCAGGGACAAGTGCCACACACAGCAGTACGAAGAGAATCAAGCTGACGCCATATAGCAGCACTCTGAGTGTAGAAGTCATCAATAGTGGAATCACCCTGCTGAAGATCATGCTCCTGACGAACCACAGACAGGTAAAGAGCATCGCCAGACGGCTGATAGCGCTGACGAAGAAAAGTCCACTGAGCAGCAGCAGTGGGAAGACCCATGAACTCAGCAGCATACTGAGGCAGAACACTGGAAGTAAGGACAGCAGCAGCACGAGCATCCTCATCTATCCACTGAGCGTAGTCAGACAGATCCAGCCGGTACGTCGCAACAGCAGTAGAATGCTCCTTGACCTCCCGGTCATAATCAGTCAGAGCAGTATCATAAGCACTCTGGGCTGCATCCTTGACCTCCTGAGTAGCATCAGGAGCAAGGGTAACAGGCGGCGGCGCAATGGGTGCCAGAGGAGCAACGGGGCACGGCGGACAGGAGACCTCACCAGAAAGCACACCCCAAAGACGAAGACCGCGCATGTGGATGCGCATGAAGGCAGCGAAATCAGGGTAATTCGCGCCATCAAAAATCACCGGGCAGCGAGGAATCGCAACATAGCCCGACGAGGAAGACATTGTGCCTGTTTTTTTTTAGAAAACTGATCAGAACGCTCACAGCTCAGTCGAGCCGACAAGCCGCTGGCAAGGAACGAGCCGAGACGACTGGAAGTGAGCCGAGCCGGCTAAAACAGATCGAGCCGGCAAAACAGATCGAGCCAGTGCGGAATCGATCTAGCGATCGAACGCACCACGGCGGCGGCGCAAAGCAGCGCAGCGCAGCGCAGCAGCAGCACAAGCGGCCGGACAGAGCCTGGGAAGGAGCAGCAGCGCGTGCAGCATAAGGGAGGCGGCAGCGGAAGGTGGAGGCGAACGGTGGCGGCGGCGGCGATCGGGCGCGGCGGCGGCGGCGACCAGGCGTGAGGACGGCGGCGGCGACTGCCTGGAGGCGGACGGCGGCGGCGGAAGCTGGAGACGAACGGCGGCGGCTGCGGCTGGAGGCGGACGGAAGCTTGGAGGCGGACGGCGAACAGGACCAGCAGCGGACGGTGGTTGGCTGACGCGGGTGGAGAGGCGCGGGTGGAGAGGCGCAGGTGGAGGCACGGGTAGGTGCAGGTGGAGGCACGGGTGGAGAGGGTCGGGGAGTGGACGGCTTGGCCAGGGAGGAAAGAGGTGACGGGGCAGGCGAGGAAGCGAGGAAGAGGCGGCGGCGGCGACCGGGCGCGGCGGCGGGATGCCGAGGCGGGCGGCGGCTGCGGCTGCGCGGAGAGAAAAGAAAACCCTACTGCTCTGATACCATGTTAGGGTAATAGATGCTTGTATTACCAGGGGGCCAAAGGCCACAATATATAGTATATGTACAGGTGCAAATATACAGGAAACCCCCTAACACATGGGGAAACTACAATATACAAATATATACTCTAACAAATGCCACGGTGCCGCAAGTTGCCTCGCTGAAGCGTTGCACGACATATGACTTGGGAAAGGAAGAATGGCTCATCCGGTTGAATCTCCTCCTCTGATTATCACGTGTATTTGCTCGCCATGACTTAATGCTCCTTTCTTTCTCTGTTTCTGCCTATCTCTCTGAAATTTCCTCATCCAAGTATTGTAGGTTAGTGACGCTCTATCTTAATTCTGATGTAACAAATTTATTATGGATTTTTTAAATCTTTTGCCGATTCTTTTTGATGTTTATCAAGCAAGTAGTTTTTTGAATGATAAACATGCAAGCAGTTTTCCTGTACATTTCGTCTCGGGGGCTGGCAGTTACCTTTGGTGATATGATGAGTTTTTCATGGGCAAATAGCTCTTGTGCGATGTCTTTTCACGGTATTGAAAGGAAAGCGACATCGTTGGTAAGAATAGCTCTCTCGCGACGTTTCAGATGGCCCAAATAGCCAAGGCCCGACCTGGCCCTCTTTCGCCCTTAAACGCAACTGATAGGATCGTTAGAGGTTAGGATCATGTTAGCCGGGCTAGCGTTGGACCCACCACTTATCCACCTCAGTGTGGGACCCACCACTTATCCACCTCAACGCGGGACCCACCACTTATCCAACTTAGCGTGGGACCACAACTGTATCCACGTCAGCGTCATCAATTTACAAGACGGGATACCGATCCAACGCTGCATCCGTGCCGTTGTCATTGCTTCCCCTTTCATCCTGCTTTTCCCAATCTTGCTCTTCTCCGACGACGGAGTGCGGCACCGCCGGCCGTCGAGAGATGTCTAGCTCCGCTTCCGCCTCGCACCCAACATGGCCGCGGTATGGTGTAGTGCAGATGACAACATGCCCTGACTGTGCACGCCCGGAGACTCTGAAGCGGTGGGTTAGTAAGACTGATCAGCATGGCAATCTTGAGCGCGAGTTTGTGAAATGCTTGAGCAAGCCACATGCTGGAGAAGGGGGTAAGGTTAGATCTGAGTTCTTTTGCAGAAGTTTGCTCTAATTTCTCCCATTTCCGTATTTGTTTTCGTCGAAATTGAGATTTAGGGTTCATGTTGCCGTTTTAAGATGTTGTCAAAATGCAGGCATTTCGAGTGGATGGATGAATATATTGCGAGGCTTGAATTTGAGGGGTCCACTGATTTGAGCGCAGGCAAAACCCAGGAGCCCAATATGCCGCTTCCTGTGGAGAATTTGGGCTTGGACAGAGCTGTGCCGATGACGAGGAATGCGCCCAATGATGAACTGCCCGCGGAACTAAAGGCCGAATTGAAGAAGACAAACAAACATCTAAGGCAGATGATCGATTAAAGAAGCAAGCAAACATGATGGCTGGAGGGTTTTATAGTTGCATCATTTGTATCTGTTTGTTTTACTTGTTCTCCATCCGTCGCTAGCAGTTGTTCCCGTTTGTGTTAACTGAATAAAATCAGTAATTTTCCAAATATTTCTCTATCGCATACACTTTTCAGTTCTTCAGTTAACAGAGTGTGCAACACTTTTTAGTTCTTCATTGAAGCGAACCATACATAGCTTAGTTTTTCAGTTCACAGAGTACATAGATATTCAGTTAACAGATTACATAGTCTTAAAGCAAAACGAATCATACATAGCGTAATCGGGCTTGCCGTCGCCGCTCTACACCTAAACTAACACCCAAAATTGGGCTCACCGGAGCCCCCAGGGTGCGGCGGCGATGAGGCGGCGGCGCCGCTCACTCCGAATTGGAGCTGAAGTCATATTCGGAGCTTTGATCCTGCATCTCCTCTTCTCACTTCTTCCGCTACTCCTCCTCTTGCCATGATGCGGCGAGACCCTGCTCGTAGCGGAGGTTGTTGAGCTCCTCTTCCAGGTGTCGCCGCACGGCGCGGTCCTCCTCCTCGAGCTTGCTGCGCTTCATCACCTCGGTGGTGATCCAGGGAAGGGAGTCTTCATCGGCGAAGTCCCCGGGCAGGAGGCCGGCGCCCGGTGGGTGGTACTGCTCCTCCTCCTCCTCCCTCTTCAGCGGCGGCAGCGATGTGGTCCGTGCGACGGAGGAGCTCCCCGTGCCGGAGGAGCTTCCCGCCTCGAAGCGCCGGTCATACTCTTCGACATCGCAGCGGAAGAACTTGGGCGACGACGTGAGGCCGCGATTGGTCCACTTGCATGAGCCGCGCTTCCGGCCGGCGTCGGAGAACACCAGCCGCTCCGCGTCGGAGCGGTTTCCACCGGGCACGTTTCCACGACCGCGTGAGCTCGCGGATTGGCCAGCCTCGCCTCTCCCGCGTCCGATTGAACCCCCACTACTAGTACTACTACTACTACTGCTGCTGCTACTACTGTAGCAGTAGTAGTAGTAACAGTAATAGTAGTAGTAGGAGTAGTAGTAGGAGTAGTAGTAGTGGGAAAAGGGAAAATTCATTTTGGCACCGAGCACAGGTGCTCCCGATATCTTGTACCTTTATTCTCATCAAGATCTGCGTGTACGTTTCCTTCAGACTCTTTTTACCGTAGTAAAAACAGACACGTGGCCCATTGTCCTCCAGTTATTAAATGCCTGCGCTGGCCTTAGTCGATCACGGGGCAGATGCCCGCAAACGGTCTGGACCGTGATCTATACCAATCTGTTATGTTTCCGTTGGATCCCGTCACACCGCTCGCCTCCTTGCCTGTTCACATTTATCACTTAACCTAGATCTATTCCCTACCCACCATCAGAAGCTCACCGAAATTACCCTAACGGTAAGCACCAATAAAAATTATAGTCTTATTTTTTTCGGGTCTCATCTGTATTACTGTTATGCACCAATATAGGAATACTTGCTAGGGCAAACATGACTGAAATAAGTAATAAAACACCAAGAGCCTAACGACCGAGCGGAAAATTTTCAATCCTAAATACCATCTAGTCTACAACACAATAACTGATCGACGACACAGAAGAACAACAGCAGCATGTCACACAAACTCACGCCCAACTCCCCTCTGCGACTAACTTCGAGCAATTCGTCCGGTGATGACCTTTGACACCGTAGTTTGTGCACTTTGATGGTTGAATATACAGAGTTGAATGCCTGTAAGTGAAAGACCTTTTCGTCATTTGATCTTCCTGGTATTGCGCGCACCGGCTGTTTAGGTAGTATACTAGTATGTCCCTTGCAACCTTTTTCCACCGTTTCAAAATGTGTCTTGCTGGTATCTCCTTTATGTGCAAGTAGTCCATCACCTGGGGAAAAAAAGGATTGGTCGAATCATAATCTAGTGCTCAAGTAGTCAAGTACATATGTTATACATTATCAGCAATTAGACCAATATAGTAAGCACCTTCAGCACATTGCAGCACAACATGCCCACGTGGGAGAAATGGCCACACTCGCAATTGAATTCCAAGCCACCATCTAAGATCTTCACTTGGAAAACCACCCAGATACACTTCTCCCGCTTCTCCGCCTGGCAGTGTGTCGCCGTGTAAAGCTTGTTCTTCTCTAACTCTTCTACTTCCTAGTAACCTGACTCAAAAAAAAAAATTACCAAACTGCTCAAACATCGTCCTCGTGTATATTTAGTTGCATGCCGCTCGAAAGAGAGATTAAACCTCAAAACAGCACCACTCTGCAAATAGGAAACGTCACATAAAAGAGTGTCAGTGCGAAAATCATACCCGCGTAAACTTTTTTAAAAGCTGCATACTCACTTCTTGTTCTCCTCTCCTCAAAGCTCTCAGCAGATTCCCTGTCGAATTGCAGCCTC
Source organism: Puccinellia tenuiflora (assembly GCA_012064385.1). Taxonomy (NCBI): domain Eukaryota; kingdom Viridiplantae; phylum Streptophyta; class Magnoliopsida; order Poales; family Poaceae; genus Puccinellia; species Puccinellia tenuiflora. Next base: position 394,093 of record QRDG01000687.1, read on the forward strand.
GTGTAATGCCTCACAAACATGTACATTGGGCTTGATGCCGGGACATACTTCTTAAGCATACTGTTGGCACTCTCGCTTCGCTACGTGCTTCTCATTTTTGCACAGAAGACAACTGAAGTGGTTTTGCCCTCTTCTACCTAACATCGTAAAGCTGTGTCATGTACGAATGTGACTGCAATTTCTACTTATCAAGGAGCATACTCCACGCAACCTCGAACTCCTCCGGTGTCAGCATTTGGTTGACCACCTTGTGAAACTCAGCTCTGAAAGCATTCCTATTAGTATACAATGGCCCAAGGCATTCTTTCGCCTTCTTCAATACATGCCATTTGCACCAACGGTGTGCTGTATTGGGCAACACATTGTTTATCACGACCTCCATCGCTCGGTTCTGGTCTGCACAGTGTCGTCAGTTGGATACATTAAATCTCAGTCCTTGTCAAACTAAAAATTTGGGAAATGATAGTATTCCCCCGGGGGATGGAACCGTTCCATCCCCCGGGTCGTGCGTCGTCCGATCGTCCTCCATCGGGTGGTTCCTAGTCGTCCACGTCGCCCTCTCTTTTTCCCGTTTGTTCCTTTTGCTCCCGTCCCCTTTCCCATTCGAGCATTTCTGCGCGGCGTCGACCCACCCGCGCGACGGAGGCGACGACGACGGCGCGGAGCGTCCCTGGCGCCGCCGTCGAGTTCCTCGTGCGCAGCCTTCCTCGTCGTCGAGTTCCCTGCACGGATCGACCTGCGGGACGCCGTCTAGTTCCTCGTCCTCGCCGTCCCTGCGCCGAGCGATTTGGAGGACGCTGCCGCGTAGTTCCTCGCCACCGCCGCCTCTCCGTCGACGTGCCGCAACCGCCGCCTTCTCCGTGAGTTTCTCGTACTATCCCCTCACCTCCGCTCTTCTATTTTTATTTTGATTTTCTGCCTGAATCCGTGCTGAATCCGTGCTGGATCCGTAATGTGTGTTCATCCCTCTAGGGTTTTTGCGACCTAGAGCTTCTGCGACCATTGATTCGACGGAGTAGGAGCATCCGGAAGCATGTCGGTGAGTTGCTTTTACCCAGCGCCCTAGGGTTTCTGAATTTGTTTCAGGTTGTCCCCATGGTTCAGTTCTTATGCTAGGGTTTGTGTAGGATTTGTGTGTCAAAAGTGTACATGATTATACATGATGTATGGTTCGGCTAGGGTTTTGTGTGGCTTGCTATTTGTTTTGTATGTTTTGCTGCTAATTTGAGTGCTAATTGTTGCTGCCATGGTCCTGTAGTTTTGTATCTTTTGTTTCTGATAGTTTGTTATTTTTGCTAATTTTTTTGCTTCCATAATGCTGCCATGATGCTGTAATGTCCCATACGATTTATGACTTGATGCTGCCATGTTGATTTTTCTGTTCTTTTTGCTAATTTCAGTATTTGATCATAAGCCCATTTAAATGTCATTTTGATCAGGATTCTATGTGGATGTCCAAGGATCGTTTTGCTGCGAAGCGTTTGCGCAGCATTGCAGATGACCTGTCTGATGATAAGAGGGCCACAATCAAGAAGTATAGCGCATTTGCATCGTTGCTGAATGTTTCCCCTTTCAATGTGCCCAATGAGCTCATTGATTTTGTTGCGATCAATACAAGCCCTAAGCTTCGGGAATTCAACTACAGAGGTAAGAGGATAGTGTTCACCAAACAAATGGTGAGTAAATGGTTGGGCCTGCGCTCTGGGACCAAGTCAGTTGTTCTACTCACAAAGAGCGTGCACTCCGACTTGCGTGATCACTACAAAGGCGGTCTGATCAAGCTCCCTATAGTTAATGTAGCAAAAATGCTCAAGGAGTTGGATGCAAATGACGAGGATGCTGTAATCAGAACATGGGACCTTCTATGCTGCGCTACTGTCCTAGACCCTGGCTCGGGCAATATGATGTGTTTGGACTACCTGGGCAGCATGGATGATCCAAAAAAAATGCATGAGTTTGATTGGGACGAACACATATTATATCTGACGATGCACTATGCAGAGAAAATTCAGAAGATGAAGCAGAGGCCACTGGTTCTAGAGAAAGGCGCTTCAAATTTTTCATTCTGGATCAGTGGCCCAATGGCGATGCTTGCTGTAAGTTGCTCAACTTTATTTGTTTGTTTGATGTGTGTAGCATTTTTTGTTTTTGCATGTGTTTTGCTTCACATGTCTGTTGCATATTAAATTAGGTGTGTTTGCTGTTTTTGCAGATTGCTTACATGGACCATTTGGACATTCCAAAGAGCATGCACACTATTAACTACTCCTTTCCCAGAGTATGTCATGTGACGTCTGCCGACTTCAATTTTATAGTGGAAATCGACCTCGATAACCTTATCAAGAATAACAAGACTATTTTTGGGAGGCGTCCGGTAAGTCATTTACCACCGTATGCATGTTCCTTCCTGTTTTCCAATTTTCTTTTTTGTGCTGCCCGTATGCGAGAATGTAAGCTCCAATGCATTTTTTAATTTTTTGGTGCAGTTTCTGGATGTGAACCAAACAATTTACGGAGCACCCTCGCCAAGAAATATCCATTTAGAGGAATCTGAAGTCAACCCATCTGCATCTCTTAATGAATGGCTTGTGTGGCCAAGCATTCAGGATCTACAGGTATAGGTTTGCTTATTTGTTGCTTTAGTTCATAGTTATTGCATCCGTATCATTCGCAAGTTGCTACAGAATAACATATATTCTGCTTCCATCTTTCTACACACCCCCTGTTTTTTAATAATGTTAAATGCAAAGTAGCTACGATATTTTGTGATTTTTTTGATTCAATAGTGATATTGAGTTGTTGTCTTTGAAATTGTCAACATCATAGTTCACTTGTTTGCCGACAGGTTCCACCTCGGTTCAAGAGCTTGTATGAAAAGCACAAGATCCTTTTTGCTGCTGATGTTGATGATGCACTGAAGCAATTCAGTACAGGGTTGAAGTCCATGCACTCAAAACGCATGGCTTCCTTGCTGAGTGATGTTGACAATGCCATGAGAGAAGGTGATGGGCCAAGCGTCGTGTTTTCAACCGACACTTCACCGGATTTGGCGTCACAAGAAGAAGATGCACCAAAACAGCCCGAGGCTGGGACTGATGTTGGTGTCACACGTGGGAAGCCCAATGCTGGAAGTAATGCAGGAGACCTTGCGGAGCACGGGTGCGCAGCAAAAAAGGCGGAGGGTCACATCGGAATAGCTAAAGAGAATACCATGAAGAATACCAAAAACACATCAAAACCTGTGGGCAAGAAGTTGAAGAAGGTCGTTATGGCAAGGAAGAAGGATAAAGAGGGTGCAGCTAAAGAGGGCTCAGCAACAGATGGCTCAGCTAAAGATGTTGCAGCAAAAGAAGACGCGCCAGATGCACTAAGAGAGGTCTCAGCTAATCAAGTTGCAGCAAAAGAGGTCGCAGCTAAAGAGGTCGCAGCAAAAGAATGCACAACAAAAGAGGATCATGTTTCAGAGCGTGCAACAAATGTTGGTAATCAACAAAAGAGGGGTATGGACACAACGGTGAACCCAAAATGGGCTGAGCACAAAAAGAAGTTGAGGCTCCCGGAAACGAACACAAAAGAAGTTGAGGAGCAAAATAACATGAGAATCGCAGTGGCCAAAGTAAAACAGGTTCAACAGCAAAACAAGGCTCCGATGATGACAGATAATTCTTCAAAAGAAGCCGAGGAGCAAAAGGACGTTACCGTATCAGAGGAGAAAATGAAAGAGGGTGAGGAGCAACAAAAGGTTACGATTGCAGCAGAAAATGCAAGCAATTGTCTTCTGCCAGAAGATGTGCCACAACCCGCTGTTGTCATTGATTCAGCTGGGACCGGGGCTGATTTTGGCGACCAGGAGGCTGTCAATAGCCCTGTCAGATCAGTTCCAAGGGAAATTCCCCCAGGGTACTGGGATGATGTTCCAAGCTTTGATCTATGGAGCCAAGATTCTGTGCTTAATCAAATCCCAGACCATTCGGTGCAACAACTGGAGGTTCCTGCTACACCATCTGTTGCTGACACATCATGTGCAGAGAACCGTATGTTTCTAACCTTCAGTTGTAGCTTAATTTTCTTTTTGTTCCCACACTATTCACATTTTTATATGCTGTTTTATCCCAATCTAAATGCTAATGTTACCTTAGGATCAGAGGAAGCCAAATCGATCGTTCTGTCGAGCGATGCTCCAATCCTTTTTGCTGCACAGAACATTGTTGAAGCAACGGTTCTTGTACCTGAGGCTCTGTCACCTGTTCCGCTCAACACCATATGTACTGAAAACCTTCACATGCACCTTTGCTATTCAGATCTATTCTTTTGCTTTATTAGTTTCCTGTCTGTGTTTCATATGTAGATGATGACGATGCTGAGGAGAAAGATGCCAGTGTAGGTGTGGCAACTCTTGAAAAGAAGACGAGATCCAAGAGGGCAGCCAAGGAGGATTTGTCACCTATAAAAAAGAAAAAGATCAAGGTCTCTCAAGATGTTGCCAACACATACGAGAAGTTTGTCATGCATAATCGGAAATTCAAGCCCGACCGTTCGAAAAAGAAGGATGCAATCCCGTTAGTTTTCCAATCTGTTTTCCACTCAATGTTTTGCTGCTTCATTATTGCATACTAATAGCTACAATTCAGGAAACTTAATGCTTTCATACTAATACATACATTTTTAGGTTTTTGTTGCTTTTCTACTGTTGTACATGTGCTATTGTAGCATAAATATTTTGCTACAATACAGCATATATGTTTTGCTACTGCTCATCGACAGTGTTGGTCTGTCTATTCCTAAAATTTTGCACCTTTTTTCATTGCAGCACCCCATTTAGTGAGATTGGACGCACTCATTGCTCCTACAAGAGTTTTTGGTCTTCCTTACGCCCTCGTCAATACCTAGATTCTCAGGTCATGGGGGTGTGGACCGAGAATGCGAACAAGGCAGCAAAAATAGCATCTGACAAGAGTGCAAAAGCAATGAAGAAGTATGCTTTCTCATGTTACCTAACGGTGAGTTTTTGCTGCATGCTTTTTTGTACTATTGTAGTTCCGGAGCATTTTCAACCTACTTCTTCTGCTACTACATTTATTTCTCTGTTTTTTGTACCTGATCTGACCACCTATTTACCTTTTTTTTTGGGTTCCAAACAAAAATAGATGAAGCTTACAGTGGATCCACTCGATTTCGACCCAGAAATTTGCATCAGAGAGTTCAACAGCCAAAATGAGGAGTTCAAGATCCTGAAGAATGACATTGTGAGTTGTGCTGAATATGAGATTTTTGCTGTCACATGTTTTTTTGCTACAGAAACTTTTGCTGAATCCTTTTTATTTTTTCTCGCTGCAACGCTGCAATGTAGCTCCACTTCCCTGTTGTGAAGAGCAACCATTGGATGCTATGTTCAGTAAATTTGCTGCACAAGCAATTACACACATTTGATGCCATTACAAGCTCCAAGAACCAGTCCATATTGGAAGAAGCTGCAAATAATCTGGTGAGTTTTTGCTACTGAAATCCAGTTATATCTTCTTCTCAGCCAATAAGCAGCAAATAACCAGCACAAGGCATTTCACTGTATTCTTTTTATGTTTTGTTTTCTTTTTATCAATAGTATATCACTTTTTGATATTGCATCTGTAGTTTACGAACTTCGCGACGCTAGTAACGGCTTCGAAATGTGGGAACATTGATTGGTCACGTTTCACACGTGTGACTCCTGCTCACCCGCAGCAAAAGACGCTGTAAGAGTGATCTCAATTTTCTTTTGTTTATTAAATGAGAAAATCCCTGTCTGGTTTACATCTACTTACATGATTATTTTTTTTGTAGCTATGACTGTGGATTCTTTACCATGTTGTACATGGAACACTTCAATGGGAAGGTAATGATGGATTTCGATGTTGATGACATGCCAAGCTTCCGCATGGTGGTCGCAGCAAAACTCATCGACAACAAGGAAAATCAAGGGAACCTTGCGAAGATAATGGAGGAAGAGTTGGTAGCTGACTAGGATTCTCATTTGCTGCTTCCTTTTCATATTTTGATGTACTGTGGAGATTGTTCTGTAAACCCGGCGGAGGGTTGAATATGTGATGTTATCTTTTGTTAGTTTACTATCTAGATGAATATTCTGATTGTCTCATGGAGCAAGAATGTATGAAGATGGTCTGTTTTTTTTAGTTGGTTATATCTTTTTGCTGCATTTGTTTATAGTATTTGCTGAAAACCAATTATAAGTTTGCTCCGATACTGAATCCATGTTCCTCGAACATCAGAATCCATTTTCATACAAACCAACCGAACTGACACATACCATCAGGTTTCTTTTTGCTGCGAAGCAGGATAACTTTTGCTGCAAAAGAGTAATACGTTTGCAACAACACTTATATTAGCTTGCTGCAACTCATTGGGTAACAATATCACAAAGGAGGTTGCAAAGACATGACTGCTTAACAACATCAGAAAGCAGCATATATATATATATATGATCTGTATTTTTTGTATACAAGTGTTACGTAAGCAGCAAAATTAATAGTATACAGAAGTTCATTTTTCAGTTACAAAATTTTGTATGCAGCAATTTATTTGTAATGTCTATAGCGTCAACTCCGCTCCAGCAGCCAACTCGGCATCCCTCGCCAACTTTGCCTTCATGTATAAGCAGTCTTGCACTACGTGACCCTCCTCGCTGCAGAACGGGCATTTCTTGACCCTCTTCTTCCTAGTTTGCTTCGGCACTTTCTTCTTACATGTCTTTGCTTCACTAGCTTTCTTCCTTCTCTTTGCATTTGCATCCTCACGCAGCTCGATTAAGGGCTTCCTCCTTTGCTCCTTCAGTTTAGGACGACCTGCAGGTTTTACCCTTGTAGGGTTTTTCAGCTTGCTACTATCAGGAGCATCATCATTCTTGTTTTCAGCACACTGGTCATCCCCATCTTTATCTGTTTGTGTACCCTGTCCCTCAGCTTCAGTTATGGCAGCATTGTTGATCTCGCCGTCTTGCTGCGCTTGTTGAGCCGCTTCAAAATGAGCCCTCCTCATCGCAGCAACACATTTTGATGCTTCCGCAACCATGTCAGAAACAACTTCATACATATCCTCAGCAAAGCATGCATCGGAAGCTAGATCATTCATTTTTCTACACAATGAATTGTACTTCAATGTGTTCGTCTGAGGGACACAAAACCTGATGTTGTTTGTCCCAGGTTCAGGAGAAGCTGTTGTTGCTGCAGCAGACCAGCGACGGAGCATGTATCTCTCTGGGATCTCCTGCACATTCATGTGTACCATGACCCGAATGATATGTGGGCATATCAGCCCACACATTTCAAATGTGTTGCATCCACATGTATACAGCCCATCCTCAACCACCACTCGAACCCGATATGTTTTCATATCAAGTCCAGGGTTCGGAACAAGATCGTAACATATGCTGTCTTCCTCTCCTCGAAGCGGATAAAACTTTGTTGATGCAGCAATAATTTTCTGAAACCTGTCGAATACCTCTCTGGTATAGAATGCCAGTGCTTGTTTCTCGATGGCGTAGCTGCAGTTTTCATAAATTTTGCTACATTACATATCATTCTATGCTAAATTATATGCTAAATTATATTTGTTTTATACATTTGCTGCAACATAGATATCTGTGTTTTTTTTTGCTACCAAGCATGAATATGACCGGATAGACATGCAATACTGTTGAATAGATGTAGGACTCACCTCCCCCATAGTGATGCTGTTGTAGTCTCCATTGTGAATCCTGAGTTGTCCTCGCGATCAAGCATTGGCGATTGGCACAACTCGTATTGCTGCACAAAGTTCCATACTGAGTCACTTGGCCTGATTAGTGTCTTGAAATAGGAGTTCAGACCTTCTGATCTTCCTGTTGTGCTCGTAAATGGGAAGAATCTATGTCTGAAATACACTGGAGCCCATGTATGCTTAGATTTCCACATATTCTGAAGGTGTTTGTTCTCAGACAGTGCAAATTTTTGTATCATTTGCTGCCAACATATCTCAAATTCCTGGACAGTATCTGTGCCATATATGCATGCAAAGAAAGCATCGGCAAACGGATTTCCTTCTCTCAAGAGCGGGCCGAGTTTGGTTTTTGCTAGGCGCAGCACATGGAAGAAGCAGCAGCGGTGTATTGAGTTTTTGAACACCTCGGAAATCGCTGCGGCTATTTTGCTGCATTGATCAGTCATAATGTTGTCTGGGTGCTGCCCACCCATTACAAGCATCCATTTGTCAAACACCCACTTGAATGTCTCCACCTTCTCATCTGGCAGCAAAGCACACCCCAGGACAACAGTGTGTGTGTGGTTGTTTATCCCAACTATAGGAGCAAAAGGCATGTTATACCGATTCGTGCAAAAGGTTGTGTCAAAGAACACGCAGTCTTTGTACTTCGGATACAATGCTCTCGTCCTGCCATCAACCCAGAATAGAGCTCTCACAGCACTGTTGCCATCAACCTGCGTAGCATAGAAGAAGCTGGGGTTCTCCGCTTGCCTCCGTTCGAAATATTCAATGGTCATGCTCATGTCCCGCAACGTGACATCATCCCGCAGCATGGTTCTGATGTTGGAAACATCCCTCTTCACATAAGCTAGGCATCTTGGGTCACCACCATGCACACTCCCGAGGCAACCCATTATCTGTGCAGTGCTTATGTTCTGGTTATGTAATGTTTGCAGAAACTGGTAATCCTCCTCCGGCACCTTTCTATGAGAGCGGTAGTAGCGTCGTCGTCCAACCTGCGCAACCATTGGATGTGTGTGCCCCTCGGTGAAAACAGTCACAGTCCAAACATTGTCTCGCCTTCCTACAAGCATCCTCGCTTTGCAATCATGACGCATCAACTTGTTGCGCTGTTTTGCGTCAGGGGCATCCTTGTGGACACCAGCTTTTTTGCTTCGAGACTTCTGCCCACTATAGGCGCTCATGTCAATTGTCACATCTTGTCCTGTCGTAGGAACAGAAATTTTGCTTCCAGCAGTAGGCTTCTCAGCAGCCGGTTTTCCAGCGTGCACACACTCAAACACTCTGCTCAGAATTGTATCTTTGGGAGCATTTCTTGATGTGCTGTACTTGGTGTTCCCGATGTGTGTACCAAAACCCAGCTTCCATGCATATTCGTTGTACACTTGCTGCGCTTCTTCTATACTATCAAAGGTCATGCCAACAAAAGGAACCACAGGTTGTGAACAAACTTCTTCTCCAGCTTCTTCAGCAGCAAATGAAACGTTACCACTTGTTGCGCTCTGTGGTCCGTCAGCAAATCCATTAGGAACATTTTCATGCTGCACATCCCCTTCATAACTTTCTGCACCACCAGGCTGGTTTAGGTCAAAACCACCCAAGATGCTGTCCGCAACAAATCCCTGCACATCAAATCATTTTGAGCACCATATTTTCAGTAATTTAATGATTCATTTTTTTCTGAATCAACATTGGAGCAATTATGTATCTGTGCAGCAAAACCATCATCCAGAACACCTGACACACAAGCATCTAAGGTTGAGCAATTTTTTTCAGATCTATTCAGTGCTACTCTACACAGGGTTCTTTTGCTGCTTACAACCCATATCGAAACAACTGCTCTAATGCTACGAACTCATCCAATAACAAGCGATATGTAGCAAACAAGGCAGCAGAGAATCTGAAATCGAACTAATTCGAGAAGCAACAAGTGACAGGTTTCTGTAGCAACTAACCGAGGCAGCTGGAGGCTCAATCTCTGGATCCTGATTGAAGAACACTGAGGGATTCATGAGATCATGCAGAAATCCTTGCATAAACGTAGATCCGGCGCCGCCGGTCGCAGATCCAGAGGTAGCTCGCCGCCGTGGAGCAGGGTTCGAGCTGTTGCTTGAAGCAACCATGGAGGGCGGATTCATGTGGTGGGGATGGCCAGGGGGTGGATAGAGGATGGTCTGGCGGAGGTGATTCATCTCGGGAGCAACGGGGAGCTGCACGCCGCGCCGCCGCGTCGGCCCGCCGTCTTTCCGCCCCGCGCGTCGCCTCCCGCAAGTCACGGGATCTGCCCGAATTTGAGCCTTTCTGACGGTTTCTGACGGTTTTGCTGCGCGCGAAGCGTTTTTGCTGCCGGGAGCAATTCGGCACCGGTGCGGGGACGGAGGCCAGATCGGACGGCGCAGAGCAACAAATCGGACGGCTGTCGACCCGGGGGATCGGACGCAACGATCCCCCGGGGGACGCTCAGCGCCGCCCTAAAACTTTTCAAGCTTTTCCAAGTACAGTCAGTTAGAAAATCTTACCCGTTAGGATCATTTGGGGGCAGAACACACCCATCATTCTGATGAACTCGGAGAACACCCATCATTTCCAAGTGCAGTACTTTTATAGTTGTACTGCATCCTGCTGCTACCGGTTGCCCACAACAAACTCCTAATCCTGCTCACATCATCCGATTGCACACAGTACGTCAACTCAGTGTCCTTCGATCCAAGTTCATTAAAAACATCAATTGTTTTCTTCACATCATCGTAAGATTGGTCGTGGCCTATTCTCCAGCACAGGTTCCTTACGCTCCTTTTTGTGAATGGAACATTTTCCACAGTGCCAAAGAAACTACAAATGAGTACACTTTGCCAATGTTGATATTGTTCTCCCATAGCTGCTTCACTAGGTCCTTCATGTACCATCTGTGATTGCGGATGATAACAGATGCGTCACTATGTGCTTGTGTGATTGCCAGTACACTTTCTCGCCACATGTTAGCGACATCGAGTAGTTGTGGCTCACCCTATGCTCTGCTATGTACCATCTGTTATCATCCGCCCCGAGCAACGTGATCAGCGCTAGGCACTCGCACATGATCGACCAGGTGTTTACTGCACCAGGTTTCTCCTGCAATGGTAAAATATATCAGGCATCGCACAAATATTTTTTTTATGGAAAATTACTCAGAAAAAGGTGACAAACTAATCACCGCGCACCCACAAACTATTCCGTGCATACATTCCGTCCTTGTTACATTGAGTCTGCTCTTCCCGTACATGATTCCAAAGCCATTCTCCCAAGAATAGATGTTGTAAAAATCATACGCCTCCCCAAGTGTGTCAAATCGCGTTCCAAGTTTCGGCTTTACAACAGTCTAGTGAGGGTCGTCGGCATATCCCCTAATTGAGTTCTCTAGAGCTCCCATTCTATCAGGGCACATAGTTCTACAAACGGGACGGAACCAATCCTAACCCTGCATGAGAACATCATGGGCTTGTCGGAACACTCACCTCACAAAGATCACTTTTATTTTTTGCTCTAGTCTGAGTCCAGCGCCTTCTGCCTATCTAAACTTTTATTTCTGATACAATTCATAAAATTCGTAAACTTTCCACCGAACTACAAATTTATAATTTTTTGGGCATCGGGGGGGGGGGGGGGGGGGGGGGGGGCACAACAACCTGAACTACAAATACATCATTTAGCTGAGTCATTGTTTACTGATATGCACTAGTAATATGTTTCAGTTACAGACAGACACAACTGTGAAACAAACAAGCAAGCAGACAGCTCCAGACTAACCTTTTAGCCCACCCAGGAGCCTGCGGATCATCCTTAATCTCCGCCCCTTGCTATGCAGGAGGTGAATTGCGGGGTTGTTTGCTATTAACCTCGACATCGGCAGAATAATCGACTCAATTCCATATTTCCATATCACCACAACGGAGGAGTGAGCTCTCCCATGACGGCCGCTGGCGAATCATCTTCCAACACCCCCACATGCTCCTCGCTGCTAGAACACGCAGCAGATCCGGAAATCTGATTGGGAACCTACAGAGGGTTGAACGACGCCCTAAATATACAGCAAATCAGTACCGCCTGAGAACAGATCAACATCCGAAAGTTGTAGATCCAATACCTATCTACCAAATCAAGCAGGAACTCCAGTCCTTCCATATCCGTGATCCGCCGGCGAGCTTCTCCATTCCCGCAACTCCCCCACAGCCTCCTCGCTTTTTCCCTCTCTTGGATTTCACTATCCTCATCAGCATGGTCACGCGGGACGCACACGTGCACAGGAATCCGGCTTTGGAGATTTTCCTGGACGACCGGACCATGAGATTCTAACGTCATGTTCTTCCGGGACAGGATCTTAGACGGTTCCCACCGTTTACGCCCATCGTCATACTCGAGGATGACCGTCATTTCCTAGCCCCACACAACAGTTCTATCTTAAGAACTTACTTCCCGCTCTCGTTTTCTTACTGCGCGGCGTCACGTACGGACAATGACCGATATCCAATCTTAACTTATTCTATACAGTCCAGATATCGGGAGCACCTGTGCTCGGGTGTCAAAACGCCCCTCCTCCCTGCCTTCGGAGTAGTAGTAGTCCTCCTTGTCTTCGGCACTAGCGTCGTCGCTAGGCACTTCGTCGTTGCGCCACCACTCGTCCGCCATTGATCTTGGAGAGGAGTTGGGTAGAGGGGGGAGGGTTTTCTCGGTGGTGTGGAGAGAAATAGGAAGATGGCAAGTGCGAACCGCAAATGGAACTGCTGGTCTTATCCTTGTATCGGTGAGAGAATTTAGGGTGCACATCGAGTTTCTCAAGGACATTAAACGCCTGTGGAGGCGACACCAAGATGACAGGACGTTTCTGCTAGTATTCGTAATGATGACATAATGTGAGTACAAGCTCTGCACATATGACACGATGCGTCAAGATGCTTGCGACACGTGTTATACAACTGTCGAACAATTGACATGCATAGATGCATTGGTCAAATTAACTGACTTTGGAGATGATCTGATATATCTGGACGTGTCACAAACATGTTTTAGAAGAACTGACGCGATAGGTTACGTGCATAACTTAATGGATGCCGGCCGTTTGTCTTTGTCTCGTGGAACAAGGCCGAGCACGCCGTTCAGACTGCGTCGATGCTGTAAGTGCTCGCTTATGAAAAATTGCTTTGATGCGACGTAGGCAAAGCGGCGCGAGCAGAGCTGCGAATGGGCATGCGTGAAAATTGCTTTGATGCTACGTAGGCAAGCACACAAGAAGTACATGATTTTCTATTTTTTATAAGTTGAAAAAGAGGATTAATCAGAGCTCGACTCGGGTTCTAAATTTGTTTGCACGAGATATCAAGGTTGAAAAAATGAAATGATTTTCAATTCTTTTATAAGTTGAAAAAGAGGATTAACCAGATATTAGTGTCCTATTTAGGATATAGGACACCAATACTGGCTGATCCTCTGGTAGGGGTGCCACATTCGGGGCTTATAAACTGGTCGTACACGCTATGAACTAGCCAGGTGGGACTAAACACGCTATAAATTGCTTTGATGCGACGTAGTCGAGGCGGCGCGAGCAGAGCTGCGAATGGTCAATGCATGCAACGGGCGGCTGCGTGGAGGCGAGCACACACGAAGTACACGAAGTCAGACGCGCGTACGCTTGTTCCATACACCGCGTCATTCTGGGTCGCCGGATCTTATTGAACGGCTTATAACGAACCAACGGGCCGATCCAAACCCCATCTATCCAGCCAATCAGCGCATCACATGTCCACGAGCCAATCAAATTGCAGAACAAGCGCACACGCGGATCGGCGTGTCTGATCCCAACCGTTCACTCACCAACGATCAACGGTTCGGAAGCGGGAGGGGTTTTGGATGGGGTTTCCAAGGTTTAGGGTTAGGGTTTTTGGGGTTTTCGGGATTTCTGGGGTTTAGAGTTAGGGTTAGGGCTAGGGTTTCACTGAGCTAGGGTTGAGCATAACTAATTAAAAAAAATCAAAAAAATATAAAACATTCGCACATTGTCGTATTATGCAAGTAAGTTGCTATAAAAAATATAAAACATGTCATATCCACATTTCGATGAAAAACATTAACACAATCTAGGTATCACGTATGAGGTTGCAGAGAATTCGATGCAAATGAGCTAGGGTTGAGCATAAGTAATTCAAAAAAATATAAACCTTTCGCACATTGTCTACTTATGACACTAAGTTGTTATAAAAAATATAAAACTTGTTATATCTACATTTAAATGAAAAACATTCACACAATTTAGCTATGGATGGAATGAGCTAGGGTTGAGCATAAGTATAAAAAATCAAAAAAATGTAAAACCAACGCATATTATCGTATTATGTGACATAGTTACGATATAAAAATATAAACTTGGATTTTGAGTCGGTCAACGTTTTTTTGTGAGGTTTGACCAAACATTAAAATGAGCACAAATAATTCAAAAAAATTCGTAAAAATGTGAAACTAGCGCACATTGTCGTATTATGTGACATTGTTATGATATAAAATAATAAACTTGGTCTATGTGTATTTTCATGAGAAAACCTTCACACAAATGACTTACCACGATCGATGTTACAGAGAGTTCAAGTCAAGTGAGAGGGTTTAGAGTTATGAAAAATAAAAAAACAATCAATAGAATCGCCAAAGCTTTATTTCAGAGTGACTAAGAAGGATTTGCACTTAGTTTTTCATTTTCATATTTTAAACTTGTTTTGGTGACGGTTAAAGTGGATTTGACCAAACATTCAAATGAGTATAGCTAATTCAAAAAAAATCAAAAAAATGTAAAATTAGCGCACATTGTCGTATTATGTGACATAGTTACGATATAAAATAATAAACTTGGTCTATGTGTATTTTAATGAGAAAACCTTCACACAAATTACTTATCACGATCGATGTTGCAGAGAGTTCAAGTCAAGTGAGAGGGTTTAGAGTTATGAAAAATAAAAAAAATCAATAAAATCGCCAATGCTTCATTTCAGAGTGGCTAAGAAGGATCTGCACTTAGTTTTTCATTTTCATATTTTAAACTGGTTTTGGAGATAGTCAAAGTGGATTTGACCAAACATTCAAATAAGTATAACTAATTCAAAAAAATAAAAAAAATGTAAAACCAGCGCACATTGTCTTATTATGTGACATAGTTTGTATTTTTTTGGCTCATTTAGACAATATCGAAAAAATTTGCTCACAAATGGGGTTGTTTAGCCTAGCTATTGAGCTCATTTGGAGCACATTTCTCATGACTTTGAGTTTTACTACGTAGAAGTCTAAAAGATGACGGATTGATAACCTAAGGTTTATAATAGTTTAGAAAACATTGAAACATCATACCACAGAGTTCAAACATCAAATGTTGGTTCAAATTCTAATTCTAACTCAAATTTGAATTCAAATAATTCTACCTCAAATTTGAATTCAAATAGCATTATTACATCTTTCAAGTTTCAACGAATCAAAGTGCAAATAGCATTATTACACCACAAGTGTTTTCACGAATGTGCCTCAAATGTTTCACTTCTTCCTACCTCTTGATTTCTTCTTTGTCGGAATTTTTGATTCTATGCCGAGAAGTTCACTCATGCTCTTGATTCTCTTTGCTTCTTCCATAATAGGAATACCCACAACACCTTTTCTTCTTCTTACAGGTTGAGTTTGGACCTTAGCTTCAGGAACAGGTTCAGTTTGCACTTCAGCTTCGAAAACAGGTTCAGTTTGCACTTCAGCTTCGGGAACAGGTTCAGTTTGCACTTCAGCATCCAGAACAGGTTCAGGTTGCACCTCAGCATCCAGAACAGGTTCCGTTTGCACCTCAGCTGGTTCAGTTTGCACCTCAACATTCAGAACATGTTCAGGTTGCAGAACATGTTCAGTTTGCACTGTTTCATAACAACTGAACGAAATCTGTACACTTCTTGTTTTTCTTCATCCGCCAACTCTTGTCTTCTTCGTTGGCCAACAATCTTCAACAACAAGGGGCTAAGTAGCAGGTTTTCATTTTCTACTGAAAAATAAAGCATGTCATTTGGTTAGAAAATGAAAAAAAAACAACAAAAACAATTACAACACAAACATCAACTTACGTTGGCCTTTCAGGAGTGTAACGGCATTTGGTAGATCCAGCTCGGTGCCCAAGTTCCTCGCAAAGCTTGCATCTATTTTTGTTACCTTTTTGGGGCCTTTTTTACTTGTCATCTTTTTTTTCCTTCTTACTACTCTCACCTTTCTCAAACCATGCCTTGTACCTACTCTGTTTTGGCCAGCCAGTCTTTCTTCTTGTTGGAGGAGGACAAAAGGAAAATTCAATATCCACTTCAGGCCACTGAGTCTGGTCTGTAAGTGGTGGAATTGGTATTGCATATGCTGCCTTGAATTTTTCTACTGAGTAATATTCATGCAAATATGGGTGCATATTTAAATTCGGCTTGGAAGCCAAGAAAAGTATGGCATGCTCACTTGGCTTCCCAGTGTGTTGCCACTCGAGGCAAGTGTCAACAACATGCCTCCTGCCAGTTTTGTTATCTCTAACTTCAGCACCTCACAATGAAGATTTCTCAACAAACAAATATGTAAGATTTCTGCTCCTATTGACAACCTGCTGTACCACTGCCGGCAGCTTATCCCCTTGTAGAACATCACCAATCCTTCTTATCAATTCCCAGAAGCGCATGATCATGATCCTGATTTGGTCAACCATGTCATGCACAGGCAAGTCTTTTAACCCCTTCACCTTGTTGTTAAAACTCTCTGCCAAGTTATTGTTGATATGATCACACTTGATTGCAGTATTCAATCCTGACCTGTACCATAATAGAGAATGGTGGGTTTGCAGCCATGTACCAAAATCATTCTCACTACATGCTGCCATTATCTTACCCAGATGATATGAATGTGTTTGGGTAGTGTAAGATCTAGCTGCCGGCCACATGCGCCCAAATTTTTCCCCTCTGAATTTCCTGATCAAATTCATCCACATATGGCCGAAGCACTCTCTCTGCTCAGCATGGGGAAACACAATCTTGACTGCATTTTCTAGCCCTTTACATGCATCTGTGTGGATTGCCAAAGGTGACACAGGCCCTAAGCATCTTTTCAACTGCATCATAAACCATGTCCATGAAGCCTCGGTCTCTGATTGAAACATGCCTATAGCAATAGAGAACATCCAGTTATGTCCATCTAGAGCATTGCATGCTGCCAATTGACCATTCCACTTTCCAGTTAAAAAAGAGGAGTCTATGCTTAAATATGGATGATAACCTGCTTTGAAGCCATCTATGCAAGGTTTTAATGCCATAAAAACCTTAGAGAAGTAGACCTTGCCAGGTGACTTTTTCTCCACCTCTGCTTTGAAGCTGTAAAGCATCCTAAATGTATTTGCCCAACCACCATATAATGCTTTCATTGCCCTTTGTTTTGCCTTCCACACTGTGGTATATTTCACCACAATTGGGTAGTCCTTTTCCAAATCTGTTTTAAGCTTCTTTGCTATAGTGTTTGGTGTCTTGGCAAAAATAGGAGTGATCTTTTCTGCAACCTAAGCCTGCGATGTCATTGAGGTTACATTCTGTGAACCAGTAATGGAAGTATGTACATGTGGGATTTGATTAACTCTGATGGTAGATCCATCAGGTTGGCATCTAGCAGAAATGTATCATTTGCATGGTCTGGCGCCCCCATCAAAACCGCTGCACCTCACATAAAACTTCTTTCTATCATTCCACTTGGTTTTGGCGTCAAATTCCTTCTTGATTGCATAAGTCTTGAAACACATTCTGAACTCGTCCATGCTTGGAAACAACTTTCCCGCAGAAATTTGAGGGTTTTCTTTATCATACATAGTTACCAGCTCATCATCATGTGCATCATCTACATCAGCTGCAGCTTCTTCCATCAACTCTTTATCCATATCTTCAAACGAATTTTTGTTACCTTCACCAGTGTCACTTCTATCATCACTCTTCTTCTTCTTCATTTCTTTCTCCTTATCTCTATCATCTACTGGAATTCCAAAACATTCAGCCATCTCAGTGTCTTCCATTGATGCAATGACCAAATCAGTAGTGTCAGCTAGTTCAACTGAATTCCAGTCAACACAAACAACACCTGCATCGGCATCAGCCCCCTCAGCTAAAACCGTCATGTCGGTACGTATGGGCACTACCTCCCTCCGTGAAGCCCAATCATCATCTAACATTGCGAAGAAAACTTTGCGGGCACATATCCAACCTTTGAATCTGATTTCAGATCAACGAGCTCTGCTTGAAAAGTAACCTGTTTGCTTGTCCAGCTATCTTGCCGATCAATTTCTTCAACCATATCTTCTCCATTCTCAATTTTCACATACACTCCCTTCCAACTATCAAACCGTAACAATGCTACTTCTTGCTCTGGACCCCAAAGAACACTCTCTCCAAGTTTCTCCACCACATTCTTCACGGCCTTCTCTTCCAAAATCTGTAGCTCTTGGGGATCAATCTCTGAAAATTCGACCTCTAATCTCACTATTGTATCTCTCTCGATGTCTCGCATGCTACCATCACCTAGATTCGCCTTAGATACAAAGAATTTGACAGTGAATTCGAAGTTTCTCCACATAGCATCTCCTCTGTTTTGAATGGCGGCGGGACGTGTGAGGTAGCGGAATAGGAACCAATTCACATACGAATCTAGGTAAAAAGATGCATGAAATTCAAATCCAGACAAAAAAGGATTCATTTACCTATTTGAAGTACTCTCGCCCGTCTCCTTGGGGTTCATCCTCGTTCAGCACACCGCCCAATCGAAACGAGCAGGCCACTGGGACTGACTAGGGCGAGACTGAGGCGGGGTCACGAATCGGCCGAGGCGACTAGGGTCAAATCCCAATCGAAACGAGCAGGCGGCCTCCGCTGCCAAGAACAAACTGGCTGACACCCGCCGCCGTCGGAGAAGAAGGGGATGGTGGGGAACGGTGGCGGCATGGACAGCTCCAAGATTCAGTCGGCGGCAAAATAGTTTGGACCCACCTGTCGGAATAACTGACTATCCCTTAGTAAATCTAAATCTATGAGCACAACTAAGTGAGCACACGACTCTATGACCCACCTGTCGGAATCAATCCAACGTTACGACCGTTTAATCAACCATGTCGTGTGCTGGCTATTTTGCCCGTCAGAAACGTCGCGCAGTAGCTATTTCTTCGAACGATGTCGTATTTTTCACCATTCCGATGAAAAGTGTCGCATAGGAGCTATTCGGCCGATTTTCATACTTTTACATCGTGCCCGGTTATATCACTTGTTCCTTTTTATCTTTTTTGTTTCAGCGGTTGTGTGCGTCGTAGTTATGCAGACTCTAGATATGAGCTCTTATGAATTGTATCAGCATGATGCTAATTTATGAGTTTAATAAAGTGTCCTATATCTAAAAGAAATAAAGGCCTACCTTGCATGTGCACATGTACAATCTGCAAGCCCACAAGAACTATATATGCATGTGTGTGTCACAACAAAGTTTATAGAGTGGAGCTGATATTATTCAGAAAATATTCCTTAGATAGACAAATCAATGTGAACAATACACATATCCCAAAATAAAGCAGAAACATCCATCCGGATTTGAACTTTATATTTCTTAGCTACACCTCCTAACCTATTACCTAAACAATGTTATATAACGATGGGTATTGATGAGATATCGGCGAATTCCCTAACCAAATGTTCTCCCAGAACCTCGTGTTATGTCCATTTCTGACTAAATAAAATAACACCTAGGTAAAAATCGTGCTTAACTCGCATGAGTCCTTTCTAATAGAGGAGTCACTATGTTTTGTATCTACTTGACACAAACTCATAGTGTAAATATTTATTTCTAAGAAGTTTTGGCCACACCTCTTGGTATACAACCATTTTCTTAGTAGGTATCTATTGTTTATTTTAAACACTTCGATCTCAAGGCCCCCTTTGTCTTTCGGTTGGCAGATGATGTTCCACTTAGTAAGCCTACACTTCGTTTTGTGTCTGTCGCTCTTTCAAAATAAACATGATCTAAAAAATTTAAGTCTCTTTGTAACCTTGTATATACAGGAAGGTCAACATAAACATGGATTGTCTAGCGAGGACTGAGTTAACTAGAATCAGATGATCTCCGTATGATAATATTTTCCCCATCCAACAAGCTAATTTCTTCCCAAAACGATCCTCAATCGGTCTATTCTTCATTCTTCAGTTCTCGAAAATGAATCAGAATTCCCAGGTATCTAAAAGGAAGGGATCCAACTTCACAATCAAACAAGATCCTTGTACCATTTAATGCTTATTTAGCCTTCTCAAAACAAAATAAACTATTTCTATGAAAATTAATCTTTAAACCCAAGAGTTGTCCAAAAATACAAAGGATTAGTTCCTTGTTTTAAAGCCTTATATGCAAATCATGCTCACTAAAAGATAATAGTATCATAAACATGTTGTAAAATACGAGATGATATCCCGCGTGTTGCCGCAGGGACTTGTAGCATGTTTGTGTTAACTCTAAAGTTTAATCAGAACACCGTGAGAAAGTCTTTTGAAATATATTGAAAGACACTACACAAATGTCGCAAGCCCAAGAGTCATATATAGCACGAAATAATATTTGCTGGAATTTGGTGGTGATATCGCCATGGAGCTCGGAATAATAGGAAATAGTTAACACATGAGTGGTACTATTAAAGAAAATAACATAATCAACAAAATAAATATTTTAAATTAACTAAGTAGTGATAGATGTATTGCAATGATTGCACATGGAACGCCATTAGTTACAAGAACATTCAACGACCCCTCAGCAGAAAATTTCAATACACCGTAACTTGTCATTTCTCTCTTTCCAAAGCTTTGTCGCAGACCAAAAAAGAAAGACTAATAATAGATTTTCCTGGACGGATGATTAGTTGCCAGCCAGACAAAACTGTTAAAATAATGGGTAAGGAACATAGCATAGCTAAAATAGAATCTTAGAATGATTTATAATGCTATACCTTTACATGATAATTCATCACGCAATGTTGAAAGTATATGTGTAACCGATTACATCTCCTTAGCCTATTATAGATGGAAACAAATCTGATTTATCAAATTACATATGATGATTACTTGGAGGTTGATCAACTGGAGAATAAATGGAGAAAAATCATGGAGGGTTGAACACAATGTGATGATTACTTGGAGGATGATCCACCTACCATGGCAAAATCAGGTACAGACCACGAGCCTATTGGACCGGTAAGTCCTTATATATATGTGTGTATGCCCCAAGGAAGTCATACTGACCACCTGATATACAATTTAAAAGATAATATTTCTTACTGCAACATGGAGGATTCAACACAATGTAGGATTAGGAAGCACCAGGAACAACATCACGACTAAATCTTCAACTGCATCAAATTTATTTTATTGGAAGACTATCTTGTCCACCCCTCTTTGTCTTGTTTGCCTCCATCGATTGGAGCCGAGGTCGGCCGCATGCCTGCTCCTCTCTTGTTGCCGGGGTACAAGCAGGACCGGTACCAGCATCAACCGTTACATGTGGATTCCACGCGGGTATGCATGCAGTAACCCATGCTGAAGTGCGAATGGCCAACCGCGTCGACAGTGAAGGGGCAGTGGCTGTACCCCGTTCAGCTGGATGCCCAGAGCATGCATCAGCCGTCGCACGACCAGCTGAAGATTCATCCGCGTTGGTGGGGGCACTATGTGTAGCCCACCTACACCATGTCATTATCCGCCATCGCGCGTCAATGCCACGACACAAAATCGACCCCTCCGGCTGCATTTCGAGAGCTGCTGCGGCGGCCTCCTCCTCCACCCTATCGTACCACTACTTGTGACTAGAACCAGACAGTATAACCAGTGAACTGAATTGTACCAGGCACTATGCAATTGAGATTATCACCAAATCCCGCTTTGTCTACTTACTTTGGGCCGGAGTGAGTGGCACCTCACTATTTCTTTCATCATCATGATTTGGGTCCCCTTCTAGATTCTCTTTGTCTGAATTATCATCATCTTTTTCATGAGCATCGGACATATGTCCGAGTCTGCATTTATCTCTGCATAGCACCGTCCTAAACCTGAAAACTGATTTTAAACCATCACCCTCATATGATTGATCCGTGTATTCTCGAATAGGCTGTGGTCGCCCAACTGCAACTAGGGAGCAACACAATGCCATGCTGCCATGTGAAAAACATATCAACCTCGTTGGTATTATCAATCAGGGACCTCACTCCAAAGATACCCAGATAGTCCTTCCTGAGCTCCTCTGGAACACCACTGATAGGAACCCACACATCATGTGATTCCCAACACTACCAGATATCGAAATATATCTATGTGTTAAACACCGAAAGGAAAAGTGTGGAAACCGACAGAAAAACGTTTTCCCGTCGGCCAACCGTCAGGGAAAACCGACAGGGATAGATTGACAATGATAGCCTATTTTGCCCGTCGGTTGACCGATAGGAACAATTTTCCTAAAGAGCATGGCTGACGGTAGCTGACAGAGAAAGACGTTTTCGTCAGGTTTCGGACTTGCTAGGTTTATAAATCATCACTGTCGGTCGGGCCCGACAGTAATATCCGAATGACACACAGAAATATTTCGGTTTCTGGTAGTGAAAGTTATATTCACCTTTGCCTCCCACTTCTCGATGAGTAATACACAGGGAGAATTTTCCACATCAAACATTTTCAGCTGCACCATCTTATTTGTTATAAATGATAGGCAAATAAATGATAAACAAAAGCAAGATCAACTAAAGGGGACACAAGATTTTTACCATGCAAACCCTTTCAATGATGAAGATAAACAATCTTCACTATGACTGGGTGAGGTGACTGGGTGAGGTTACAAACGCCGGGGATTTACGACGTGTGACTTATCCCAAACGGCGACTTACAAGATATATTTATAATAGTCCTGACCTAATCCGCTTCGCTTCGGCCCAGCCTCCTGGCGAGGCTTCGCTTCGCTCCGTCAGAACTTAACAATCTTTATATGAATTTGGATCGTAATAAAATAACATTATTGAGTTCCAATTTAGAGGAAAACTGCACTTTGAGTCGATTTTCTTCTGAAGGAGAAATGTCAATGAAAATCCCACGGGGTGAGCCAATCTAAAGAGCTACCACATGATCAGTTGTCATAGTGCATTTGGTCACACAGACAATGCGTGTCCTAGCACCTCTCCTCTTCTGACAAAAAACACGGGTCTTTGGAATATTTAAGAGAAGCAGTTCATCACGACAGATGATAAGAGGCCTTGCAAAAATGGTATATGATGATCCAGCAAAAACCAATTGCCCGTGTGGCACAGCTGACTCCCACTATCATAAGGACTAGTTGGTCGGGCACATGGTTTGTATTCAGTGCAGTACGTGGGGATTGGAATGCTCGGCGCAATAAATAGGGGTAAAAATGAATCGGATGCGGATCAGATATTTTTATTCACACATTTGGCTTCATATTTTTGAAAAGAATACGAATATAAATGTGGATATTCTCAAATACAAATGTGGAAAGGATGTTACTTAAATATGAACGCGGACCGGATGTTACTCAAATACGGATGCAAATAAGATGTTTTTTCTATTCGGAACGAAAACACATATAACAAAATAATAGACTCGTGTCTTAGAACGGTATAGAGATACATATACCAATATAATACACAGTAGTTTCAAGTTCGATGATCACAGAAAAATACGTTTGGCCACTTTATTAGCTGTTTTATGTTGGTTAATTGGCCTATGAGGCTAGAATTACTAAATTTTACTAACATAATTGTATTTGGATACAAATATATCCATTTCCTTATCCATATTTGCTTCAAACTTTAATACCACATTTGTATTTGTATTTGTAAATCGAATTCAAATATCTACCACAATCTTTTCCATTTTTGTCCGGATTCGGATGTTACCACATTCAATTTCAATTTCTCGAATTCTAATGTCGAATAATTTGTATTATTCATTACCAGTTTCTACCGGTAACTAAACAAGAATTATAGTTCTACAACTGATAACTTCTAAACTTCTCTTCACCATCTTTTCAGTTTCTCGTCGTTATCTTGGTATTTTTGAACCTCAGTCATCACCACATACCTTTTTCAATGAAGAAAAAGAGGGCCCAAATTTTTTTAAATGGGTAATCTAAGAGATTCTACACTAGATGGGTAATTAGTTTCACAAATGCACAACTGAGAGATAAAAAGTAGAACTCACTCAAAACAATATTTCTGAGTTTCAAAAAGATATGATAATCCTACAGGCAGACAATGATTATTTCTACCGGTGTGTAAAAAATCAATGCAAAATATTCTTTGTATTTTGAGTTGATCTGAGTGTCAAATTAAAAAAAAAAGATTTGTCAGGATTTGTCATTTTTGTGTAGGCCGGAATACAAACTATTTCGGATTGAAATTTTGTATGACTATAGAATACGTCGTTGTCAACATCTAGGATCTTTGTTTCCGGAATTTATGAAACTTTAAAATGTTGATTTCAAAAAAATTCAATAAAAGGGCTATATGGCGTACGAGCTCCAAAACAACTTTCTCTGTCAGCTACCGTAAATTGTTGCAGTTGGCAGCGTTGCATTCAGGACAGAGGTCCTCCATCCAGATGATGACAGCAGCAGAAGCATATCTCTGTATAGTTTGAAGGAGGTAAGTGTTCCGTTATTTCTTTCAAAACATGCAATCCAGTGTGCCATATGCTGGCTGTAGTGACTTGTGAACTTGTTTGAAATTTTTAATCGTTCAGGTTTCCTCTCAATTCTTGGGTCCCAACGAAGGTCTATCATGACTGCTCTGTACAATAGGCGGCACAATCTTCATCGATTATTCATTGCAAGAAGGGTGCAGCAATTTCACTAGGAATTCAGCTAGTTCGCCATGAAGCAAATTAAGGTGAGTTACTGCTACATAATATTTCTTGTGCTTTCCATGCAACCATCGCCGTCATTCAGTTCCTATCTTTCATCACTCCCTATGTAGGAACAGAAAGCTATCTGAAGCTTGAAATACTTCCCTGTTCTCTGCCCAGGACTCTAGGATTCGTACTGGTATGTATTTGTTCCGACAACATGACGTCCTATGCTGTGGGTGCATCTGAAAGATTCAGTACACCGGATCGTGCTGTTAACTCACGAATCGGTTCATTTTATCTATCAGGCTAACCTGTCCTCTATCTAGTTCTACTTTACTGTGGAGCAGCAACACACTTTTATGTGTACACAACAAGTAAGCGACCACCACTTTCTCCGACAACAGCAGGTGATGGGATGTTGGCACTTCATCTATATCCGCCGCATTCTCTGCCTCTGGTGCGTCCCCCCGGTATATCCAGCAGCAACCTGAAAGTTTCAACCTGATCTAGGCAGTGCCTCTGATGATTTGGTTGCGCCATAAAGTTTCAGTATACTGAATTCTGCAGTATACCCACGAACCAATTGGGTCTCTGTATAGCTATTTCCAGCAACCTGAATTCTCCTTTGCTGTAGAATGGCAGCCCGCTCTTGTATGTCTCCACAACACCTCGGCAAGCACCTCTTTTCCCGAGCGCAACCTGTGCCGTCTCCTCGTTGGCCCAGCTGATCGATGGAGACCTGTTCGCCAGGAAACAAATCAAGGTACGCTTTCCATGGGACCATTGCCCCGGTTCAGTGCAGGAACAGCTATCTGAACATATACTTCAGTGTGCCCAACCCTGCTGTTACCTCAGATGGAAATTCTGAATCTTTCAACTGCTAGCTAACAGCCTAACCTGTCCTGTATATATTTTCCAGTGGAGCGGCAGCTGCGTTCATGCTTCTTCCGTCCTCGGCCTACTCCGTCTCCTACTTCGACAACCTCATCATCTTCGACTCGAGCACTGCCTGGTCCCAGTTTGTCGGCGTAATTTGGGGCCAACACCGCAGCAGCTCCACCACCATCCATCCCCCAATGTTCGCCAGTAGCACCTTATGTTTAGCTTCACCTACAGCTGTTCACCTACAGCACTGAGTTATCATTTTCCAAGAAGTCACAGTATTTAGATGTATTTAGTAAAATAGTAAAATGCCCGTGCGTTGCAACGGGATCGTAAATATTCCAGTAATTTCACACTAATCGTACGAAACATGTAATATTAGGATTCTCGTGCACACACACATCATTATCAAATTTTGAGCAAAATCACATTTAGCAGTACCTAAAAACGGGGAGGTGGGAAAGGGTACGACTTGAAAGATGTATAAGATGAAATTCATACAATCCACTCAATAGAGCGATTTTTCATGCGCCTGGCCACTCCTTGGACTGGCCACGTGACCCTTTTTGCATTCCAATGTACTCTCTCTCTCTCCAAGACAATACAACAAAATATCGGTAGGAGAAAATAATCCACATAAACAAATAAAAATGAAATTTACAACAATGAACTCCAAAACACAATCAACCCAACAGTACACTCACTCAGATCTTTCCGCTCTCAATCTCTCTCCGCTCCATGTCTCACTCACACGAGCTGCTAGCAAGCCTCGGTGGGTCAATATCTCACACAACAATAGCATGCATGGTTTACATACTTTGTGGGAAAGAGAAACCAGGCCGCTGAAGCACCGTAATCTTGTCCCCCAGCTTCTGGGTCCTCATGCACCGTGCCTATATACATGGTGTTATGATACACAATGGATGTGATATTTTCTGAAACTAACTGCATTTGGAACTGTTTTGTTTTTTATCATAAATCCACATCACTCTGTAGGCTGTGAAGCAATATCTATGTTCTGGACCTACATTGCGTGACAAGGAAATCAGCACAAAGAAACAGAATCAGCACAAGTTTTTAAATTGATGCTTGGATCTAGATCATTTTAAATCAACAAATCTCACTGCCATTATTTGAGGAATATCAACCATTGAGGAATGGTACATTTCACGTGTTCTAATGGTCAGTTCTTGAACAAATTAACATAAATAAGTCAACAAAGAAGTCTGATCTAAAGCTCTCACTAAGTGAACTGGAACAAATCAACATAAGACAGGCAAAGAGGAATCCCACAAATAATTTCACCTTCTGGAACAGATCAACCTAAATAATTTCTCGTTGCTTCCCTTTATTTTACTACTTCTTAGAAACCAATTTGCACGCCAAATTAAAGCTTATTTCATGAGGTATCGATCAAACAGGTGACGGGCATTCCAAGTGTCTGTGGCAAGTTAAATCTCAACGACTGCATAAAGAAAGTTGTAAGTTTTTACCAACCCAAATAGAGAACTAAATGAACTATCAACCACGAGTAGAGCATCCATGTTCCTGTGCTAAAATGATGGTGTTGGATAGATATACCAAACTTTTAAATACAGACAGATTTCAGTTCAGATATTCATCTATTTCCTTTAAATAGTGTCTCCATTAATATAACCAATTGGTATGTTGTAGCCGGCTTCAAGGTTCATCGTGCCATAGATCATTCATAAATGCTTTAAGGTTCATGAGTTGATTTGATCATAGAGCTGTAGATTGTACATGACAAGAAATTCATGGACAAATTTTGTACTTATGCATGATAAGAGTTTTATGGTAAACATGAAAATCGTACTTACGGTCCACCAGGACATGGGCGTCCTAGCTCCCCACAGACTGCTAGCCTTGTGTCCTTCTGCAACAACTCGACAACGAGGACATCACTGGCCTGCAAGGAAATACAAGTTGTTTAATAGAACACTTGCAACATCAGAACTTGTGCCAGCAAAAGACAGTTTGTGATCTGGCATATGAGTAAGTGTTACTAAGCAAGTACATAAGGCTCCATTAGGTAAGTGCATTCAGTCAGAACTCTGAAATGCAGATAATGGCTAATTGGATATTCACAAATTCTTCATTATTTACAGAAGTGATGTCTCTTCTTACATTTAAGTGATGTCTCTTCTTACATTACAGCCCACTGAGATCACATATGCTCCAAGTGAGTCGCTCCCTAATTCTGCAGCAACACGAAATGTGTTGAGAACTTCTTGCACATCAGCAGCAAACTACAAGACATGAAGAGAAAGCCAAATAAGCAAATCTTATCAATAGGCAAAGAATAACTTTTGTTCCCAACGCAGTAAAGGGCTAAACCAGACATCCAAAAGGGAGTCCAAATTTTGTTAAATAAATTTTATGTGTGCATTGCATCCGAACGAGAACGCAGGCTTTATGTGCGCATTGCATCCGAACCAGAACACATGCTTTAAACTTTATGGCTATTGTTTTGTGTGATCTTTGGGCACCAAGTAAAGGTGAAATCGACGGATCTTGTACTCCACAAAAAGACACAATGATTTCATATTTCCATCTCCAGAAACCTGTTAGAAAACATGAGCGGAACAGGGAGTGGAAGGAGTCACATGATTTAGCTGTCTTGCTGCAGGTTGGAGGGCACGACGATGGCCGTAGGGGAGTCACAGAGGAGCAGCTTCCGACCCGGCGGAACCTTAACATGTGCCCGTTGCTGCTCTTCCTCGCAGATTGTTGTACAAGTGCAATTGTTGCTACTGTACAATGACTAAGATCTGCAGGTATCAGGCCCTAAATCATTTTCCAAAGCTTGTCACGATTTCCACCATTACCTTTGTCTTCTCAAAGTCGAACTTATCTAGCTTCTTCATGTTCTTGTGAACAATATCTGATAAAAGCTAATTTCACATAGGTTTTGTTCTCTCTGTGACAAAGGTAATGGTGAAGTCCAACGAGAGAAGGAAGAATAGTAGTTTATCTAATATCCATAGATAGAACTTCATCTAAATTTAGCCAGTCAATTTTACTGAGAAACAGGACAACCAACACAAAAATGTAGAGAAACAGGACAACCAACACAAGTAACAGTGCCAAATGTCATATCAGACTCAATTAGGAGGCACACTTCATCTAAATTTCAAGCATTATCTCCAAATTCAAAATTGAGTAATGAACTACAAATATCGATTTTGCCTTGAATCCTATATCTTATAAAATTATGAATATCAACAATGCTACTACATCAAACTTGCTATTCCAAATTCAATGTTGCTAGTTACACATTACAACCAAATTTGGCCAGATGAGATTTTATTATCAGTTTCATTGTCAAAATAGTTTTCATACAGGTGGTATGTGCAGTATCTAAAGCAAAAGTTACTGACATTTACTCAGTCACAGAGAGAACAAATATCGACTTACTGTGCCTTGAGAAGGTCTTTCTCCTTCTTCTTGACAACATCCTTCCTTTCTTCTATTGAACCCCTTTGGCGGCGGGCACAGGAAATTGGGGATTCAAGGGAAGCAGTTGTCATCACCGCCGAACGGGCGACACACCATGCCTAGCCACGGAGGCGCAGGGGATTTGGGGTGGAGGCATGTGTCGCCGACGTGGGAGCTCGAGAGGGGCGTGATGAGCAGGTTGGGGTCGAGGTGCAGGCGTGCAGCAGCTGCCGAACGATGTGGTAGTGGCCGTCGGCCACCGCCCAATCGATGGAGGAGTCGTAGCCTCACTGGTCACTGGTGCTCGTCCGCATAGGGAAGAAGTAGGAGCGCTCCATCTCGGGAGTTCTGCCAGCGTTCAGTCTGGACTCTGCAGTGAGTGGATAGTGTCCGTCAGGTAGCTCGAATCGTAGGAGGTTAAGCCCCGACGACTCCACGGAGAAGAACCTGCTAACGGCGGCAGCGGGCCCGACTGCTGCTGCGGGTACGTCGCTTCGGCCACGCACGAACTCGGCGATGTGGGCGAGGAAGGTTCCACGAACGACTGGCAGGGGCGGTAGGAGGACGACGGTATCCCACCTCGTCGGCGACCGGAACTGAACGGGGGATGGCGTCCGCAGTGCCCTGCGCTGCACATCCAGTGCCCAGCTGACGGTATCCCAGTTGCCGACGCGGGTCGCCGTTCCCCGGCGCGCTGAGAGGGAGATACGAGAGATGAAGGAATTGATCTGCGGGGAAGGAATCCGTGCGTGGGGATGTGTCCGGCCACGAGTCCTTGCAGTCGGCGCGGCGCTGCAGGCCTGTAGCAGTAGCTCCCCTGTGCTCTCTCTGTAGATCCACACGTGCACCGCTCGGTGGTATTCGCCGTCCCTGTGCACCTCCGACCTGCAGGGAGAGCGGCGATCGAAACGAAAGCCGAGGTGGAGCGGGGGCTATGGCCGGGGACACACCTGGGCTTGGAGACGCCCATCTTGTCACCGACGGTGGTGAGCACATCGAGGCGCTCCTCCGATGCAGCGGCCATCGAGGGGCGGCGAGCAGCGGTCGGCGACTCTGCGTGGAAGTGGGAAGTTTCGGGGGCTGGGAGTATTTTTCTTCGGGCTGGCAGAAGACGCAGAAGAGGGAGTCATGGATTGCGTGGGGACAGGGGAATTGGTAACAGGCATGTAATTGACAATTGATTACTGCTGATTGAGCCGGTAATTAACTAGCTTTTAACTCTGGTGGAGAGTTGAGGGAAATCAACCGGTGAGGAAAAAAACTATTGTGGGAGAAGGGGCATGAGGGTGTTGACGAAAGAGATGGTTGATGAAGAAACGAAACGTTCTTTTTAGATAGGAGAGATGTGTTGACCATCGTCATGTTAGATAATAAATGTAATACCAATGCACAAGAAAATGTCCAGTCCCAAAGGTGACCACACAGTCCCCCCTTTCCCCTCCCCCCGCGACTCTCCCCGCGAGTGCCACGGGGGAAGCCCTAGCTGCCAGCGCTCCTTGCTCCCTCCCCCTCTGCATCCTCCCCTTGCCGACGCCGGAGAGTGTCGACGGGCGAAGCCCGCGCGACGCTGGCGGCGGCGAAGTCTTCTTCCCTTCCCCGCTTGGACCAGGGGCGACGTGGGGAAGCCCCCCATGACAGGGACGTGGGATCCGCGGTGGTCACCGGCAGCAGCGACGAGCGGGCCCGGCGGCGGCGCAGGGAGGCGGTGGTTAGGCGCTGCAGTGGTGGCGTCTGGACGGTGGCTGGCGGACGGCATGCGGTGGATCTAGGACGGCGGCCTCGGCGTCCTCCCTCTCCATTGAGCGTCGGTCAGGGCGCGACAAGCTCGACCTGTGGCTTGAGGAGTGGAACACGGCGATGCAGGCGGTGGCGACGGTGGTAGGAAGGTGGCTGCGGCAGCCTCGGTGCTGCAGCACGGAAGCGGGATCTTTACGGGCCCGGGCTGGGCCCGGCCGGGCCAGAGATGGGCCTGGTGTGATCTTGCTGTTGTGTCCGGCCGGCAACCGCCTATGGCGGTGGAGGGTGGTCCCCTCCGGTTGGCTGCTGCGCGCTAGTCCTTCTCATCCGATCCGCCAGCTGTGCGGTGTGCTGCCTCGCGCCTCGGGCTTGAGTTTGCGGATGCCGGGGCGGCGGCCCCGGGTGGCGGGTTGCATGGATGGCTCTCTGGCGAGCAACATGACGACGGTGGTGGCTGCGTCCTTTGGTTGTGTGGGCGGCAATGGATGCAGTGACGGGTGGCTCAGGTGCGTTCTTCCGGCGGCGCCTAGTTCTGGAGCTGGATGTTTGCTTTGTCGCATTCGTCCTTCGGCCCTCTTTGTGTCACGGGGGAGTTACCGAGCGAAAGCTCCGTGCTTCGGCACCGACGGCGTCGATGCCTGCGGGTGTCGTTGTCCTCCTAAGGACGTCGTCGAGGTGCTCCTTCCCGTGTCAGGGTTCCGGTGAAAACCCAAGTCCGATTGGACTCGACGGCGACGACGCTATGCGCCGTCTCTACAAGAAATGTGCTACCTAGCGACCCTCCATATTGGTCACTGAAAGGTCATGATTTTTCATTTATGACCTTTTTTTGACCAAAAACAGTTGGTCAAAAGATAAGGGTCACTAATGAAACTACGTGACCTTTTTTGGGAATTGGTCATAGACGTCTATGACAAGAAAAGGTCACAGATTTTGTGACCTAATTATTTGGTCACTGGACATCTGACCAGACCTAGTCAGATCCAACATGGCAGAGCTGACGTGGCAGTATAGTGACCAAACGAAATGGTCGTAGAACAGATTCAGCCCGGTCCAATTCTCTGCTTTACATGGGCCAAGCCCAACAATTCAGTCTTTTATTTTTATTTTCCTATAAATTCTTGTTAGTTACATGGGCCAAGCCCAACATTTCAGCCATTTAATTTATATCTGGGCTTTGGCCTTTCGTCAAATGGTTCTCAAATTCCGTTATTAAATTTTTGAGCTGGTCCCACTAGTCAGATGCGTCCCAGTAGTCACCTGGGACCCACTTGTCATGTCCATCTCATAAATTGGTCCCACACACCAGAAAGTTGCAAATTTGTCAACTTATTTTCATAAGTGGGTCCCAATTGTCAGGTATACATTTCACTCGTTTTCAAATCACATACATAATCAATATTTCAAACAGATCAACAACAAATGAAATTCATCAAATAAAACTAAATTAGTCTATTACAATCTTTACATGGCCTATGACAACACATATGACTACTATTATACAATATATAATAAGCAACTCATTGTTAAGTAGAATCTTCAGTCTTGCTCACAGCTTCAAACTCATGCAGATTTGCTGCATCAAACTGTTTCCAAGAAGAGCTGTTATCAAGAAGTAGAAACATCCAAAATGTAGTATGTGCCTGTCATTAGTGAAGGTGAAGATCCCAGCCTCTTCAAGCAGGGAACAGAAATATCGGCAAATAGCAGGAGGTTGTCATACTTCATAGCATCTGGTAGATATGAGCCCTGATGAGATTCTGGAAAAGTTTGGCAATCCTTGTCCTTCTACACATCCATGAAATTCAAGTTTCAGATAAGGCAGGGTCAACAATGACATGGAAGCATAATTGACAACTCTAAATCTATGAGAATCATAATTAATAACTCACTCAGGTAACTGACAACAAGGAATAGAAGGGAAACATGCTTAAAGTCACAATAGAAGGGAAACATGTTTAAACTTGGGTATTAAAAATCAAGCTCTAGCCAACATAAGCAACATTTAAGTTCTTTTTGAGTGGACAAGAACACATAAAATAATGATTAACATCTCTGAATCTCAGTGATAACTTATAAAACAACCACAAAACAAATCGAACACAAATGTTCTGAAGCTTCTACCATATTTATTTAAGTACATGAGAACAATAGTACAATTCTCTGCAAAAAAATAAGAGTACAATTCATTCTCTCTGAATAATCAGCAAAACTGAGATAAACGTTCACATTTGATTTTGCACATTATTCATATTAATGATCTTGAACTAAGGGAAGATGCGTAATAGCACATGAAGACTGCTAGGAACTAGACATCTACAATTGACTTCGTTATTCTACACCACAAAGCAAATTTATTTCATGTAATATAAGTGAGGGCCAACATGGAAGAGGGAGACAGGGGGTAATTTACCTTTCTGCCATTTACCAACTGGTGCCGAAACAATATGTCCAAGGTTATTCTCCATGTCCTTGTCAACCTAGCATCCCTGCAGGAATAAATAAGACAATATACTAAACATTAGCTATCGCTGCATGCCAGTTAATAACAACATTGCTGCACCCAAGGATATACAATACAAAAGGATACCAAACCGGGATCACATTCCACCAGTAGAATTCACTTCACACAAGCGCGATGCCCCCACCATAGAGAATCACACATTGATCAGCATTAGTATGTCACCTAGCAGTATCAAAATTTACTAACTTAGAACAATTTGAGATAGCAAACATAAGTAGTTGGGTATCGGAGAAACAATTTTAGCATCCATCCTAAGAGAGTAGCAAAAATATTCAAGACACACCATGCTTCACAATATTTGGTATGCTATCAATCATCAAGCACTAGAAGTCTGATAATAATACGTAGTAGCCTTGTCCAGATGAAAAGGCTCAAACGGCAAAAGTCAAGTCACCCTCAGAATCACCAGGTTGGAAACCAATGTCATCCTATGAATTCCCTATGTTGCACATGCATACAAATTTCCAACTGAATTCCTCATTTACGTCAATAATACAGGTTATCTATCACTTGACAAAAAAAATGAACCCGGTAGACCCTCCTCACATAGTAAATCATCTCAGAAGATCCCGCTAAACCTCATAACAGGAACGACATAACAAGATACTTCACAACCCACCGTCTGAAGGGAACACGGCTTGCGCGGAGTAGAGGGGACGAGGGGGCGCGTATACCATAGGTGATGATAGCGCTGGTGGGTGGGACCTTGAACTTCCCGGCGACGATCTTGGGCACCACGGTGAAGGGCGCCTCCTCCGGTACGCTGAACCTGTGAAGCCACAAAGTGAGGGGGGTCAGCATCATGAACAGCCGCTCAGGCCGCGATCCGTGAGACGAGATCTGGTTCGAGGAGGGAGGGAGGTAGGGTAGGGGAAGAGGGGCGGTAAGAGGGGAGAGAAATCGATGGTGGGCACGGTGACAGGCAGGCCCTAGCTTCATGTGTGGGCTCTGGTGACTGCTGGTTCCCCCGTGGGCGAGCTTTGAGCAACTGGATCGGGTGAGATGGGAGAGGAATCGGTGGTGGGCGCGATCAGAGGGGAGATGAATCGGAGGAGGGGATGCGAGGGAGGGCTAGCTAGGAGCAAGGTGCAGGCCAGCGGAGGTGAGCTCGGGTGTGGTTGGAGGGGTGGAGGGAAGGAGGCGTGGGGGCGTTCGGTGTGGTTCGCCAGGGGATCGATCCGGAGACGAGGAGGGAGGATGGAGCAGCGAGATTCACGTGGCTGGTGCGTCCGGCTAGAGGGAGGTGTGCGAGAGAGGGAAGGTGAGGAGTGGAGAGCGGGGTCGCGGAGGCGCATTACGTTCAGACGAGAATGGAGGAAAGTGAGCGGGGTCGCGGGGGCGGCGAGCTTCTCTCGGTCCTCTCGCTGGCCGCCGTCATGAGATAGAATGGAGGAAATGATTGGGATCATTTGGCTAGGGTTTCAGTGGAGGCGGAGGCGACGCGCTGGTTTTATTCCAGAAGAGCGCGCTCACGACCGTCAGATCGGTATCCGACGGCTCGCTGTGCACCATCAGCTGTCCAACGGGCCTAAGGTTGAAGCAGGGAGCTGGGCTGGGCCAGTTTCGGCCCATTTTGGCAGAATAGTTAAGACAGAAAAAACTTTAGACCTGAAATAGTCTATTCCGCACGAAGCGGGTAAAATTTCAACGACATGTGCTTCGTAGTTTGCTCACGATTATTGTTGCGTTGACTATCCACAAATGCGAATGGCCATTTAAATTGGTCGTAATTGACTAGAAAAAAGGTCATAGGCTAGTTTCTCTCTTCTATGACCAATTAATGCAAAGAGACTATGACCTTTCTGTCAAATTTGGTCATTATGTTTTTGGATTTGGACCCTCCCAAACAGCTTATGACCAAGTGGTTGAAATTGGTCATAGATCTATGACCAATATTTTCAGGGTCACCATAAAAGGTCATAGGATAGCATATTTCTTATAGTGCGTTACCCTCTTGGGGGCGTTGTCGTGGAGCTCAGGTGCCATAGGGCATGGCGTGGAGTCCAAACATCCCGGAGTTCTTCTTTCGGTTTCATGGTCGTGTTGGTTCGCCGCTTGGCGTTTTCGGTGTGACTTATGTTGTCCGGTTATCTTAGGATCATCTTTGTAAGAGGGCTACCTCACTACTATGTATCTTCGGCTGTATCGGCTTTATTTATAAAGCGGGGCGAAATCCTATTTCGAGATGCACGAGAAAATGTTTAGATTTTCTAGACACCAAGACATCGAGGAGTACCATCTACAGTTCGTGTAATCCTGTCTGAAGTCTCAACAGCTTGATGTGCATATTTTCCGCCATAAATGAATATCGTTTCTCTCATACACATCAAGGATTTCTACGAGTTGAACTGAACCATGAGGCACGCAATGAATGATGAAGCGACCTTAGAGCAACTCCAGCCGTTGGCCCCCCCAGGGTATCCGGCGAAGGCTTTTTAGCCCGTTCGCCGGCGCCCCCAAGCCTTGGGGAGGCCTCGGTTCCCACCC
Source organism: Puccinellia tenuiflora (assembly GCA_012064385.1). Lineage (NCBI taxonomy): Eukaryota > Viridiplantae > Streptophyta > Magnoliopsida > Poales > Poaceae > Puccinellia > Puccinellia tenuiflora. The sequence goes on from QRDG01000687.1 coordinate 429,859, forward strand.
GCCCCCCCAGCTTTCGGCCCCCAAGACACTTTTTTTTGAATCGGCGTGTTCCCGCTACATATCGTCGATCGCAAGTCCGGTGATCCAGCCACAATTCGGCGGTCAGGCTTGCATAGTTTTAGAAAAGAAAACATAATTCGGCGATCAAAAGCGGCCAAATCGACGACGTCGACCTCAAATCGACGGCTCGTCGTCCTCCACTTGCACCACGACGGAGAAGTCGGTCGATGGCGTAGCGATCTGCGGTGATGATGTCAGCTCGTCGTCCTCCACTTGCACCACGTAGGAGGGGTTGGTCGATGGTGCAGCGATCGGCGGCGACGATGCAGGGGTAGTACTGGTGCTCGGCGTCGTTTTCGTGGTGGAGCCTTCCGTTGGCGGAGTCGGGGTCATCGTCGGGGGTGGAGTCGGGGTCGGGGTCGGTGGTGGAGTCGGGGTCGGGATCGGTGCGGGTATCTCGTTCAGGATGAGGTCGCGCTGGCTCATGTACCACGCCTTGACCTTGGCGTCCATGATCGTCGCCGGGTCGGCGCTCATGAGGAACGCCAGATCGGTGTTCCTCTTTTTAGCCTCGACCTTGGTCTTCAGGAGCTCGATCTTCACGTCTTGTTTCTCCATCATCTGCAACCACCTCGCCTCGCACTTCTCCTCCCTCTTGATGGCGTGGGTCTTGGCGTCGGCAATGCACTTCTCGATCGACGTGTGCAGCCTTTCTGTCGCCGGTGTACTCGCCCTCGCCGCCTTCGCCTTCTTGTTCCCTTCTGGACGTCCATCTGAGGCTCCCAATCCCGGTGCATCGGGGTTGAAAGGTTCTTTCCCCTTGCCGAGGTTCAGACGAACCTCCGCCCACTTCTCGCACTTCTCGATCCTGGAGAAGACATGGAGAAATTTGAACTCGGCGCCTTTGCTGTCCTGCCGGTACATCTCGAACATCCGGACCATCTGCCGGCGCGCAACAAAAGGAAATGTCAGCCGAATAAGAAACGAACAGACCATGGGCGACGTCGGCGCCGCTCTCCGGGCGAGCCATGACCTCCTCGACGATTCCGTGCCATTTGCTGCAGGCCGCCTGGACGACCGCCCAGTGGTTCGCCATCGCTTTCTCGCCGCGCGCCATGTAAAATCCTTTGAACTCGGGGTCGCAAAGCTTGCGCTCGTCGAACGATCTCTTCACCCTCGCCCAATAGTTCTCCGAGTTCTGATTTGCGCCCGTGATTGGGTCAATGCTCACCGTCTTCCACGCTTCGGCGAGACACTCGTCTTCCTTGGCGGACCATTTGATGCGAGGCTCGGCTTTGTCGGCGGCCGCCGCCTTCTTCTTCTTCTTTTCCGCGGCGACGGGTTGTTCTTCCTCCTCCTCCTCCTCGTACTCGCCGTATTCTTCCTCCTCCCCGGCGAACTCATCCCCAGCAAAGTCTCCCCCGGCAAAGTCGGCCTCTTCTTCTCCTCGGGGGGATGCCGCCGCCGCCGAGCTAGACGCGATGATGTCGTCCATGCATGCGTCCTGTGACTCCTGCGATTTGGGCATTTGGCCGAGCACGCTGCGGGCACCATCGAACTCGACCGGAGGGTGGAACAGAGGGCCACGGTATGGCATGGCCGGTGAGCCCCCGGTGCCGGCGCTGAGTGCGGAAGGGCCGCGGAACGCTATGTTGGGGTTGAATCCGCCGTGCGGGTCACCGTCTCCGTAGTCCAGCGTGTCCCCCCTCCAGTGGGGTGTGGCTGGCGACGCCGGCGAGAAGGCGGTGGGTGACGGCGAGAAGGCCGACGGTGACGGTGACGCCACGCTTGCTTGGCTTCCTCCTTGGCTTCCTTGGGTTCCCCAAGCGCCGGGCGGCAAATAGAGGCCGTGCGGCGCATACAGTGGCGACGGCGCAGGAAAGCACGGTTTCCCGTGCGCCACCGCCACCGCTCGTCGTGTCTTCTTGGCCTCCTCCGCCTCCTTGGCCTTCTTCCTCTCGTCCCTTTCCTTGCGGTCGGCGGTGACCGTCTTCCTTCGCTCGACTTCTTTCGCCCACTCGGTGTTGCTCAAGCCGTCCGGCCGCCCCCTCCCCCTCCCCCTACCCCTCCCCCTACCCCTCCCGGCGGAGGTCACCCCCGCTCTCTTCGCCGGCGGCTCGTGGGTTGTTGAATTTCTTGGGCGCCATGGGAGGTGATTGCCGCGGGAAACGGCGGGAGCTACGGTATATGGAGAAGGAGAAATGGAGGGAAGCGAAACAAAAATGGCGGGAATCGTGTTGTCTTGCGCCGGCGCCCCCAGGCTGGGTTCGGCCTGGGTACGCCGGATAACTTTTGGGCCAAATCCGGCGAAAAACGAGACCCTGGGGGCGCGACTGGGAGAAAAATCGCCCGCCGGCGTCCAAAAAGCGGTCCTGGGGGGGCTCTTGGGGGGGGCGGCTGGAGTTGCTCTTACCTAGTTGCGGCAGTGTGTGTGACGTTGAACAATGCAGAGCCCAGCCATTTGTGCTTGCTCCTCGTCCTCGAGTCCCATGGGGTCAGACGCGCTGTGGCATCCTCCTCACGTACAGGCTACACACCTCAGCGCCGTCTCCCACCCCAAGGTCACCAACTAGACGCAGCTGGTCGCCGCGTCACAGCACCACCAACATCTTCGTGCCGCCCACCGGTGCTCGGCACGCCGACGTCTGCCGTGTCTTGCGCTGTCTTCACCACCGGGGCTGACGAGGCCGTCGCCGAAAGGCAAATTCACTACAGGAAAAGATGGCTACGCCGACGGCCTTTTGCCGTCGGCACAGGCTAATTTGCCGTCGGCATAGCTTGTGCCGTCGGCGTACCGCCCCGTAGGCACAGGTCCTTTTGCCGTCGGCGTAGCCTATGCCGACGGCTTTGCCGTCAGCGTAGATGCCGTCGGCATTTTGTTTTCCAACATTATTTTTTTCAAAAAAAATAATTTTTTTATTCAGTTTTTTTTTCCAATTTCGAATTTTCCAACTTTTTTTCAGATTTAGAATTTTCCAATTACCCACACACTTAATCTCAGGTCAAATTACTTAACTTAGTCAAACTTCCCGTTCGGTCACCCATTCTCAGATTGCTCCAGCCCGAGCACGCTTAACTTTTGAGTTCCTTCCAAACTAGCTTCCAAAATGAGAAATTAGAACTTACTAATATTAGTACCCTATCAATCATATTAACCCTTTGGTTATGATGTTACACTTTTCATTGTTTAAATTTTAAGAATTTGTTTGAGTAAAATAAGAATAATTATGTAATAGTATATTTCGAATAAATAACAATAAAATGAATTTTACTTCATTTTTTACTTTTTACATTTAATATGGAATAATTCATATCTTTAAATCCATAAATCGAAATTTGACAAATAAAATACCTAAATCGATTAGAAAAAATGAGAGGAATCCAAATATGACATCAATATCATCTTTTGCATCACAAAAACCTTGATAGTTTTAGAAAATTGGGAAAATACTCACAAAAATAAGGTTATGGAGGTTTTATCATCTTTTGCATCCAAATATGACCTACCACCTGGAAAAAATTATAAACATGAGTTATGGAGGTTTTTATTAAAAAAATAGATAAAAACTAGTAGACCACCTTTTAAGTGCATTGTTTAAGTGCCAAAAAAGAATTTCCAAAATATTTTCATAAATATGATATTCCATTTTTAAGTGCCAAAAATGACTTTTTAAGTAAGCAAGTACCAAAAATATGTTGCAAAATGACACCAATTTAATTTTCGCAAATAGTAATACATATATAATGGCTAATCCCCAAGTATTAGGAATTTTCTCGATTTCTACCTAATTTCGCCTACTTAAATGACTTTATGTTGCTTTTCAGAAAGTAATAGAAATTTGAACTACAAATGTGTGATAGTTTCCTCTGATGATATGGATGACATATTTGGATTCCCCTCATTTTTCTAATCAATTTAGACATTTTATTTATTAAATTTCGCTTTACGGATTTAAAGATATGAATTATTTCATATTAAATGAAAAAACAGAAGAAAAAAATATAGCTATGCCGACGGCAAAGCCGTCGGCGTAGCCCGCTGTCGGCACAACCGCTCTACGCCGATGGCAAAGTTACGCCGACGGTCAGCTCGTCCGGTTGGCCGGCCAAGAGCCGTCGGCGTAGACTTGTGAAGCTGTGCCGACGGCACAGCCGTCGGCACAACCGCTCTACGCCGACGGCAAAGTTACGCCGACGGCCAGCTCATCCGGCTGGGCTGCCAGGAGGCTACGCCGACGGCCCCGACCTTTTGCCGTCGGTGTAGCAACTGGCTGTCGGCACATTAGGCCGTTCCTGTAGTGAAATGCCGGAAATGAGTAGATCTCGCAATAAAAGGGGGGCGATGAGGTCGACGACGATCAAGATCTGCGGCGGCGCCTGCGGAAGCTCTGCCTGCGCCAGGTGTGCCGACTCTCCCGCGAGGGGGCAAGGTGGGGGACCACTCTGAGCTGCTCACTCCGCCTCCGGCGGCCAGGGCCGGTCCTTATAGATTTCAAAGGCCCAAGACGAAACTAGAACACGAGGCCCCTGGACCATGTAAAATGGAGTAGCTAACATGGGCTCCACATTTTTAAAATACGACCGTTTTTCCTGCATGAGCATAATCCTCTTATGAGGGTTCGCGCTGTTTGGATGAGATTTAACGTTTGGACGATTTTTAAACACATGCTTAGTTTCAATTAAAAAACATAAGCGCCCGTAATCGATGTCCAGTTCTTTTGCGGCTTAAAAATAAGCCACCCCTCTCAAGCTTCTTCCATAAACCATCCAGCTTATTACTTAGGGCTTCTAAATTATTCATTCTTATAATTAATTTAGAAAACATGGATGTTATCTACCCGACATCCGTGCATGGGCATCGCCATTTTTTGTTTCCTAGCGGAAGGAAAAAGACCACAAATGCCTGAGGTTTGGTTTGACAAACAAGGGGGGGGGGGGGGGGGGGACGGCGTCGACGGACGGCGCCACCACCCATATATCTCCCGCCACCAACACCGGTCCAATCGCTTGCTACCTCCACACCTGGTAAGTGTCACAGCCACACCGCCTTCCCACCACTCTCTACGCAAAACACCACCTTCATTGTCGCCCCGATCATCCCATCTAAGTTCACCTCACCTCTTTCTTCTATGGCGTCGGTGACCCTAATACCCTTAGGGTTTATTCCCCGCCTCTGCTACGCCATAGCTCCTGGTCGAGCACCTTCCGTCGAGGCCTAGGCTCGTCGCCGCCTCACCTACGTGGCTAGCCGCGACATCACCGCCTCCCGCTCGGTGCTCCTCTCCTCCTCTCCCATCATGTTGTCTCCTTCTCTCGATCTGTCTTTGCGGATGAGTTTATAGAAGAAGAAAGATTAAGGGATAATGTGCATGGTAGAGAGAAGAGGGAGAGAGAGGGTGGTGGGCCCACATCAAGCCACTTAGCTCTCGATGGGCCATGCCAATGGTCAATCGCGAGAGAGCAGGTTCAATTTGAAGAATAAAATATTTTAGAAGTTTATTATTAGCAAAATATATCCAATTTTGGACCATGGTATCAAAACTTTGTGTTGTTCAATAAAAATATTTGTTGGTTTATTATATTGTAACTTGTGACTCTGACAGTCATATAGGGCTCGTCAGTATATATGCTTGTGCGTGAGTGTGTGTGATAGAGGGTGCACATGCTACAAAGAATTCAAAGAAACCGGTTGATATCATTCGGAAAATATCTTTTGTTAGAACAACCCAGCTGCTCGATGTACCCGGAGGGTGATTAAACACAAAATAGAATTAGGAAGCATCGTGAGCAATGTTACAACATTGTGAAATTTCCTTTCACCTGAAATTCATTCCAAGTGCACAAAGAAGGAGTTACCCTCCATGGTCCCACTCGGTTTCTACTGGAGTCACGGACGGCGAATTCGTACATTGTCACCTTGCTGGCTGGTTATCGACGTGAAACCTCATGCCGCTCGCGGTAAGGCATTGTGGCTCGACCACGTCCAACCCTTGGCCTTGTAACAGCGTACCAGCTACGGCGCTACCGCTCTACCGTGTCTAACTCGTGGACCTGTGCAGGTGTCACGGACAAGTCTATACTAAAACAACACATATTACCCCCCCTAGTTATGCATTTGTAGAGTGATTATGTTAACTGTTTACTTGGTGATATGGCCATTACACTAAAATAACACACGAGTACAAGGGCAAAGCACTAATCCGAGAAAAGTTTGGAAGGACAACGTCTCATCCAATATCAAGATTTTTTTGGCGCCCCATCCAACAGTTGCTTCCTACTTCGAACCCCTGCTCCACCATGATACGTGTCAAATGTATCTATAATTTTTGATTGATCCATGCTAGTTATATGTCATTGTTGCATGTTTTTACTATCTTATTATATCTTTTTAGGGCATTTTATTGGACTAACCTATTGACAAGATGCCCAGTGCCAGTTCCCTGTTTTTGTTGTTTTCTATTTTAGAAAATCTATTTCTGGAAATATTCTCGGAATTGAACAATAATTTACGGGGAATTTTTATTCAACAAGATGACGTCAGGGACCAAAGGGTAGCCTGGGGGCCACCTAGGGGCCAGGGGCGACCCCTGGCCGCGGTCCCACATGGACCCACGGGTGCGGCCCGCCCTAGCTCCTGGAGGTCGCCTCGGCCCCCCTCGACACCCATAAATACATATTAACCCTAAAATCATCGGCGCGACGATTATTTTCCACGAACTCCACCTGAAGCCGCCGCCATCCCGAAACCTAATTCGGGGAGATTCTGAAGCTATTCCCGGCATGCTGCCGAAGGGTAGATCGATCCCGGAGGGCTCTTCATCGTCATGCCTTCCGCCGGGATGATGTGTGAGTAGTTCCACCTTGTACTACGGGTACATGGCAGTAGCTAGATGGTCGTCTCTCTCCCTTGTGCTTCATGCTTATGTTCTTATGAGCTGCCCTACATGATCAAGATCGACTATTTCTTATGCTATATGATGTGTTTGATGGGATTCGATAGATTATGAAGTTATGACCAGATTGTGCATGGTTCTTATATCTTAATTTATGTTCTTGCATGCTCTCCGCTGTGTGTAGTTACTTTGGCCAAGTGATTGTTTATGTCTCCAAGAGAGAGTATTTATGCTAGATATTTGGTTCATGCCCCCTTTTGTGACGGGCACGAGTGACAGAAACGTCTAAGGACGAGGGTGTGCTATTGCGACTAAGGGTAAAACAGCGGTGTTTATGTCTACGTGATTATAAATATTGCTTACATCATATATTTTAATGCAAATGTCTATTGCTTGTAGCTTAATACCGATGGGTGACAGGCTGGATAGCGATTCCTAGCTGGACTTTTTAGACAAAGATGCAGTTGGACTAAACGGTCTTTGTTCCTTGTTGTGATGCCTACATGAATATTACCGTGAACACTTTGATATAGCTGGATTAAGTTTGTGTCATAATCTTGTCAATTGCCTGACTGTAATTTGTTCACCCGTCATATGAGTATTTTATTTATTGGAGAGACACCACTAGTGAACCCATGGCCCCCGGTCCATCTTTTTACATTGTTTACAACCTCGTTTACTCAATTTTCATATTCACTTGCTCGCTGGTCCGTTTCATAAATTCATTCCACTACACTATACGTTTAACCGTTTTGTTTTTAGCAGACCGGGAAGATTGACAACCTTCCTACCGTTGGGGGCAAAGTAATTGTTTGAGTGTGTGCAGTTCCACATTCGTCGACAGTTAAGCACTAGAGATCGTTGACGTGCACCTCGTTGTTGATTTTAATGTCCTACTGGTTCGATTAAACCTTGGTTCTTCACCGAGGGAAAACCGCTACTTGCTACATACACGCCTTCCCTTGGGGCACCACCCAACTCCATCAACAGTCATCACACCACAGAAACATGTCGACATCAAGGCCCTGCTTGGCAACTTCGTAAAAATCTGTACAGGATTAAATCATAGACGTAATCACCATGTACACTGATTGCCCGTGTACAAAGATGCCGACCTTCCAATGTGCCAGAACTTTCCGGGCATAAATGGCAAAAGGATGGTTTTGAGCTGGAAATAAACGATCCCAAGTGCACTTTGAGGCAAATGTTGGAAATTCATTGTGGATCGTAACTTACACCGGTTTTGGGCTACAAAACGCCCATCCAATCGGGGCACAAGCAGTTCTGGCATATATGGCACAAGATATTCTCGGCATCATTCTCTAATTGAGTGTATGACGATTCGCTGCGTTTGAGCACTTGCGGATGAGGAATTGACTGAACACTTGCACACAATTTGAGAACCGAGTTCTAAATGGTGGATCTTCGCGATGATTGACTCGTTATCTCACGAGAAATTCACATCGGTCCTTGACACACTTAACGAGTGTTGGATAGTGCATGCGGTAAAGCATTTCATGAAGGACCACGACAGTCGAGGAATGTTTATGTTTCATGGAAGCCATCAAACCTATCGTCTGCTTTAGCCTCAGCGAATTTCAGTTTGCATTGTCAAATGTGTGCCCGTCAAGAAGATAGACGGCCGATTAATGTGCACGAAGTCAGCAGGCCAGATGATCATATCGCCTGCGTAGTATGAAAGAACTATTAATTCTCCAAATCATTCAACAATTTGGACCCTAGTAATGGACCAGAAGCAAATGGAAAAGTGGATACTTTATATTTCCAGGCGATGGGGTCAAGGCGTTGAGAATCTCAGAGGTTATGAGAATCGCTACACCCGCACAACTGACATTAATAAGATTCTTAAGGGGAAGAAGTAATTGGAGCGAACCAGATCTTTTATAGTCACTTCGTAATTAGTTACTTTTTATAAAGGGGATCATGCCCTGTTCTGTGCATTGTTGCAATGCAGACTGCCTAATTTTGTTTCATAGTTCAAAATAGTTAAAATTTACAACTCAATTGTCGCACAAAATGGCAACATGAATCAACCAGCAGACAAAACTTTGTATTCATTTTTGCGTAATTGCTAATGATGTAATTGGTCTTATTTTAAAACTTTAATTTAAATAACAAAAATTAATTGTAATTAGTCGCTAGAAATTAGTTTACTCGTATTATGATAACTATGTATGGCTAAATTATATTGGTGTTGCAGTTTTGACATTCATTAGTGTAAACTTGTGTTATGTCTCACAATTGATAACCATAATGTTTAGGGTACAAGGGGTATATATAGGAGACCTAGCAAACCGACTAACCTAAAACCCTAACTTATGTTACAAGTTGAACTAACCGAATACATAATCTAACATCCCCCCGCAGTGTCAACGTGGGGTTCAATCACGTTGAGACTGAAACGAATGTCTGTAAAAGATTGGGTCGGCAATCCCTTGGTGAAGATATCAACAAATTGTGGAGTAGTCGGTACATGAAGAACTCGAACTTGCCCCAATGCAACTTTCTCGCGAACAAAGTGGATGTCTATCTCAATATGCTTGGTCCTCCGATGCTGAACTGGATTGTTGGACATATAGACTGCTGAAATATTATCACAACACACAATAGTAGCCTGCTGAATGGGGCGATGAAGCTCAGTCAAGAGCTGTCGAAGCCAAACTGTCTCAGCAACCGCGTGAGCAACAACTCGATACTCAGCTTCTGCCGAAGAGCGAGAGACCGTAACCTGTCGTTTAGAAGACCATGAAAGCAAATTGTTACCCATAAAAACACAGTATCCGGACGTGGATCGACGAGTAGCGGGACAACCAGCCCAGTCCGCATCAGAATATGCTGTCAAACTAGTAGGTGTAGAGGTGTTTATGTGAAGACCATGATTTAGAGTGCCCTTAAGATAACGAAGAATACGTTTAATGTGGTTGTAGTGGGGTAGACGAGGATCATGCATATAAAGACAAGCTTGTTGGACAGAGTATGAAATTTCGGGTCGTGTAAGAGTGAGATATTGAAGTGCACCCGCGATGCTACGGTATAGAGAGGGATCGGGAAAAGGGTCACCATCAGAGGATAGTTTGGAACTGGTGTCAACGGGGGTGCGAGAAGGTTGGCAGTCAAGCATACCGGCTCTAGTGAGAAGATCTAAGGCTGTGTTTGGAAGTCAGAATTGAGCCTTGGAATTGGTCATCTGGTATTCCCCGTCCCGAATTCATCTGTTTGGGTGTATGTGGAATTGTGGCCTGGAAACGGTATCCAATTCCACGGCCCAGCCCCGCGCGTGTCCGCATCGTGAAGTGAATACCGAGCTGCCCACCTCGGTATCGATTGGAATCAGGCCAGCGAACCGTTCCCTCCCCTCCCCTCCCCGCTGTCGACTTCTCCCGTCCCGCCCCGCCCTGGAGTCCTGCACGGCGGCGACGAGCAGGTGAGTCTCGCCCCGCCCTGTCCCGCCCCGCCCTGTCCCGCCCCGCCCCGCCCCTCCTCGCCCGTCCCTCCTCTTCTCTGCCCCGCCTCCCATCCCTCCTGCCTGCCATCCCTCCTCTTCTAGTAACCCTAGATTTTGGGGCAAAGCACCGGCGGCGGTAGCTGCGGTAGCCTGAGAGGGAAGGCGACCACCTGCTCGCCCGACCTGGCCTCTCCCTGGACATATTATTTGTTGGGAATATGCCCTAGAGGCAATAATAAAATGGTTTATTAAGCATATTCAAATTTATGATAATAGTTTATTATCCATGCATGCTATAATTGTATTAAATGGAAACATAATACATGTGTGGAATATAAACACCCGGAGTCCCTAGTAAGCCTCTACTGGACTAGTTCGTTGATCAAGAGATAGTTAGAGTTTCCTAACTATGGACTTGTTATAGTCACTTGTTAGAGTAATGGTGTGATGGACATGACCCAAATAAAGAGTTGCAATTAATCGTGTCACAAAAGTTTTGTTGTCAACACTTTTAATATGCCAAATATAGTTTCCTTAGACCATGAGATTATATCACTCCCGTTCACCGGAGGAATACTTTGTGGACATCAAACGTCACTTCGTAACTGGGTGATTATAAAGGTGGCTTTCAGGTATCTCCGATGGTGGGATGTTGGGTGATATGAATCAAGAGTGGGATTTGTCCCTCCATGTGACGGAGAAGATATCTCCAGGCCTTCTCGGTAATATAGCATCAAAAGTCTACAGACATGTGATTAAGTTGTAATCACCGGGATCCTATATTATGGACGAGTAAAGAGAACTTGCCGGTAACGAGATTAAACTAGACATGGGGATGTCAACGATTATATCTCGGGCAAGTAAAATATCGTGAGACAAAGGGAATCGTATATGAGATTAATTGAATCTCCGGCATCGTGGTTCAATCGAGAAAAGGTTTTCGTTGAGTGTATAGGAATTAATATGGACATCCAGGTCCCGCTATTAATTATTGATATGATCATGTCTATGCATTCTCGAACCCGTAGGGTCACACACTTAACGTTCCGATGAAATTAGGTTTTGCGATGAATTAAATGATGAAGTGAACGAATGGTGATTCGGAGTCTCGGATGGGATCCCGGACGTCACGAGAGGTTCCGGAGGAGTCCGGAGAATAAGATTCATATATGGAAAGTGGTTTCCGGAGGTTTCGGAAAAGTTCCGGAAATTATTTATAGGGTACCGGAAGGTTCCGGAATGTTCTAGAAGGGTCTAGAAGTGGGACCACATATTTTGTATGGGGCCCACATGGTGCAAAGGGGTGCAGCCACCACCTAGGTGGGGCGCACCACCTAGGCCCATATGGGTGGTGCGGCTAAGGAAGAAGGAGGGGAGTCCCACTCCTAGTTGGACTAGGAGTTGGGCCCTCCACCCCTTTAGGAAAGGGGGCCCAAGGAGGAGTCCTAGTTGGACTCCAACTTGGGGGGCAAGCAAAGGGGGGGCCGGCCGGCCCCCTGCCCTTGACCTAGCCGGCCTCCTATATAAAGGAGGGGAGGGGGGGGGCGCACTACACCCCTGGAGGCAGCCGCACCCCCCTCTCTCCCTAAAATCCTAGCCGCACCCCTTGCCCGAAGGGCTGCCGCCGTCTCTCCTCCACACCTAGCCGCACCCCCTAGCCCTAGGGGCTACGCCACCTTGCTCCTCTCCCTCTCCTCTTGCTTGGCTTGGCGAAGCCCTGCTCGCGGAGATCGTCATCATCACCGGCACTACCGTCGTGCTGCTGAGATCATCAAGGCCACATCTTCTCGCTTGCGGGATCAAGGAGTCGACGTCTTCATCGAGCCGTACGTGTGGACGCCGCGGAGGTGCTGCCCGTTGCTGCACTTCACCGGATTGGATCTCGAGGATAATACATCTCCTCGCGACTAGACGAGTCTAGTTGCGGGGATCGACTAGCCAACCCGTGCACCGACAAAACGCGTTTGTTGATCTTCGAGGGTAAGAGATTGGATCTCATCTTCGCTATCTTCATCTCATAGATCTAGATCCTTGGGGTTTATTCCGCTTTGCCGCGTAGAAAATTTTTGTTTTCCATGCTGCGACCCCTTCAGTGGTATCAGAGCCCAGATCTATTCGTAGATGTTGGTGCGATTAGAACACAAGGAGTTGTGGGCGTTGATATTTTATGTTGCTACCTTCTCGCGTGCACTTTGCATCTTTGCGGTATTGTGAGATTGAAGCGGCCCGGACCAACCTTACTCGTCCACGCACGAGAGACCGGTTCCACGACTGACATGCAACTTGTTTTGCATAAGTGGCTGGCGGGTGTCTGTTTCTCTTGCTTTAGTGAGGATGCAATTTTCAATGGAAGGCCTTTCAAAAGGATGAGTAAATAAGCAACTATTATATCACCGTTGTGGTTTTTGCGTAGATTAGAACGGTTCTATCTCGTTGACCCAAGCCACGTAAAATTTGCATAAACAAAGTAGAAGACGTCTAACTTGTTTTTGCAGAGGGGGTCAAGTGATGTGATATGGCCAATGTGATTTGTGATAATGTATGCAATGATCATGTTTGTAATATTTCGCGACTTGCATGTCGACGAGTACGGCAACCGGCAGGAGCCATATGGTTGTCTTTTATTTTATGTGACCTGCGTGTCAATGAATCACCATGTAATTGCTTTACTTTGTTGCTAAGAGTAGCATTAGTAGTAGTTGCAATAGTTGGTGGACAACCATGGTGATGGCGCCAAGATGATGGAGATCATGCCGGAGATGGAGATCTTGCCGGTGCTTTGAAGATGGAGATCTAAGAGCATATGAAGAAAGGCCATATCATATCACAATTATGAATTGCATGTGATGTTAATCCCTTTTATGCACCTTATTGTTATGCTTAGATGTGATCGCGACGGTAGCATGATAAGGTGATCTCTCATGTTAATATCAAGATAATTAAGTGTTCTCCCCTAGTATGCGCCGTTGCGAAAGTTCGTCATTTCGAAGCATCACGTGATGATCGGGTGTGATAGATTCAACGTTCACATACAACGGGTGCAAGCCAGTTTGCACATGCGAAAATACTACGGTTGTCTTGACGAGCCTATCATGTACAGACATGGCCTCGGGAACACGGAACCGAAAGGTTAAACACGAGTCATATGAATGATATGATCAACACTGAGTTGTTCACCATTGAAGCTACATCATCTCACGTGATGATCGGTGGTGGTGTAGTGGATTTGGATCGTGTGTCACTAATCAACCGGAGAGATGTTGAGTTTAGTGGGAGTTCATTAATTTGATTAATTTGAACTAAAATTATCATAAACAAGTGTCCTAAAGATGTTTTTGCAAAATCCTTGTAGATCATGGCCGACTACAGTAGTATGTTTCTTGCTGAGGAGCTGCGTCTCGATGGGTCAAACTTCATCGAGTGGTATGAACGTCTTAGAGAAGTCCTATCAACCAATGATCAGCTCTACGTGTTACATGAACCCTTAGAAGAAAAACCCGATGCTTCTGCGAGTTACAACAAGCGTATGGATTGGCTCAGTCGGAGTAAGACTCACATTCAAGTCAATTGGTTGATGAGTGTCTTCATGAATTCAGACCTGTCCAAACAATTCAAGAACTTGAGTGCCATTGAGACTGTCACTAAGCTAAAGAAAATGTTCATAGCACAAGTGAGAATTGCAAGGTTTGAAGGTCTGGGTGTGTTTCTTTCAACTAAGATGGAAGAAAATGATCGCTTAGAGGATCATCTGAAGAAAATGTATAGGATATATTACACTCTTATGGATGCTTGGGATATGGAGATGAGTGACGAATTCGCGATAGATGGGTTGTTGCATTCGCTTCATCCCAAATTCAAGAATTGTGTCAGAGACTATGTCAAGGAAAGGGATTCAATCACTTATCCGGAACTGATGACTCGACTTCGTCAAATCGAAAGGAATCCCGTAGCAGGCGGAGGAGCCAACGCAGAAGGTATATTTTGATATACTAGTTATAAATGTTTAAATGTCCCATTTACACTTGAGGTGAGCTAAGTATTTGATACTTGTGCTGTTTTGTGAAAACAGGGCCTGCCGTTTGAGAAGTGCATGGAGGGACTGAGTGGATTTCGCGGGATATGGCAATCAAGGAGTTGATGCTGGCGTCTTTTCACTTCTACATTTATCGTTTTAAATTAGAGGATTTGAATGGATTTTTGTAATCGAATTAAGTGTGATCTTAAATTAGTGTGTCTCGGTTTGTGAGACGGTCATTCATGTTAAAGACAAGTGGTTGTTCTGTTTTCATGAGTAATCCTTTTTGGAGATCACGTTTCGATTATGAGATTATTGTCCTTTGCTAGATTTAAACGATAATTAGTTAAACACTTATAAAAATAAAGACATGCTAAAATATCCAATACTTAATGATGAGAATTGTTTTAATTGTACTATTAGTGCTGAAGAGCATCTTGATGCGCATCACTAAGTAGTGTGATTAAAAAATGCCATTTTCTGAAAATGCCATGAGTTGCTGAAAATAAACACAAGTGTTGGTTGTATTTTTCAGTAAATAAAAGACATCATTGTTTTATCGTGAATGAGTAAATAGGAGTATTTATTCATGTCATGATGAGAACTTGGAAGCAAAGGATATTGAGTTAACAAGATAATTGAGTCTTTTCGATTTGATCAAAAGAGACAAAATATTTGAGTTATTGTTTAGTATGGAGACTTGTGACAAGTGTTATCACAAATTACAATATTTAGAGATTATTCAAAAGGTGTTTTGATAGACCTAAAGTATTGTAGTCACATTATATTTGATATTATGTGGTCATAAACAAAGGGTTCTTGATTTTAAGGTTTCATTTGTATCATTTAGATTTATTTTGATAACACTCCTGTTTTAAATAAAGGATCTATTTAATGATTTGCGTTTCGCATATGAGTTATGTGAAATAGTGGTTTCAATAATTATGAGATAATTAAAAACCAAAGCAAATAAAGTTTTGTAGAATATTCATATGAGATTATGAATAGAGATTCCACAATGTGAGACTAAAAGGGACAAACCAATGTGTTTGGTTGTGTTATGTATTTTAGTGGATTTATCGTGAAATGGTTTCATGGATAAAAGGAATTGTTGGAATAAATTTAGAAAGCTTAAACCTTGCATGTTTATGTATCAAGTGGCACATGTGTAAAGTGCTATGTTGGTTAAAACTTGACACATAAAAGGTTTTAATGATGGTGATCATTGAATTTTGGTTTAGCTTGTCTAAAGAGATGTAGGTTTCAAGAATATGAATTTTGTCAAAAGTTGCAAAATAATATTCATGATTTACTTGTCGTGTTTGGGAAACAAGACATACCTGCAAAACTACAGAAGAAGAAATAGAAACTTTAAATACGAAAGTGACTAAGAGTCATTCTACTTTAAGTTTAAATCATAAAGTAATCGTTACTTGATTTTGTGAAAAGAATGTTTCACATATTTATTTTGCAAAAGAGTTTGCGTGGAATAAATAAAACTTAGAGCTGGCAAAGTGCTGGTGTTTCGTATATGAGTTCTCGAATCTTAAGAGTTAAGAGTTTTGGAGGAGTCCAAAGTGTCGAGAAAGTGCATAAGAAACTGAGTGAGATCTAATTAAGATGTGTGGTGACATATATTAAGTTAGACCAGAAATTAATTTCCATAATCAAAATATGTGGTGACATATGTTTGAGTGGGAACTAGTTGATCATGGTCAAATATAAAGATAACATATTTCTGAGTGGGAGCCACAGTGTTTTCACAATTTAATATGTGTATGGTGTATATTTGAGTGGGAGTTTACAACATCGTGTTTGAATGAAATGGAGATTTCATAAATGTTGTAAATGGTGTCATGGACCAATGTATAACTTATGAAGTTAGTATGAACGTCAAATATTCATGTGGATGAATGTATCTATGGAGGATAGATAAGTTTAATAAACATTAGAGTCATATGTTTAACCTAGATATTTTGAAGGAGTTCAAAATGAAACAAGAGAAGAATGGTTCATCTCATTGTGATATATAGGTGAAGCATTGAGTTAGAGAACTCAGTACAAAATTGATGGTTGAAGGATATGTTGGAGTTCGATATGAATTGTTCATAGGTCTCAACATATAAGAACCATGTGTTTGTATATGACGATATGTGACCCAAGTTCTTAATTGTAAGAACATGTTGAATGAGGAGTCATTTTTCATGAAATTGAGATGAATTTAGAAAATGGTAGACTTGGTTGAAGTCATAAAGCCAGACTAAATTGGAGATCTTTTAGAGTCAAAGCAGCGCAGCGAAAGCATGATCGGAAATATCAAAGTGACAAGGTTCACTGTTGATTTGTTAAGTCTACAACATATAGGAGTATATGATTAATTCAAGGATTGAAATAAGATATAATATTTTGGTTTGAGAAAGTCGTTTCAAGATCGAGTGAGTTCCGGATGCATATGTTATGAGAAAATCCATTTGACTAATCATACACATGGGCATGAAAGGATATGAATATCTCACTCTATAACCAAACATATTATATACATTATATGATAATGGTTTTATCATGGGATGATAGGAAGTTTATCATGAGATGATAAAGTAATGTCAAATTAGGTGACAGTTACAATTTTGCAAAGGACATAGACAGCTGTAAAGTACAGAGCACGGACAGAACCTCTTCCACAAGCAAACATGATCAGCACTGAGACTTCATGAGTGAGACTCCATGGGTGTTGGATCGCGGAAATGTAAAACAAGATTACTGACTCTAGTGCAAGTGGGAGACTGTTGGGAATATGCCCTAGAGGCAATAATAAAATGGTTTATTAAGCATATTCAAGTTTATGATAATAGTTTATTATCCATGCTATAATTGTATTAAATGGAAACATAATACATGTGTGGAATATAAACACCCGGAGTCCCTAGTAAGCCTCTACTGGACTAGTTCGTTGATCAAGAGATAGTTAGAGTTTCCTAACTATGGACTTGTTATAGTCACTTGATAACGGAGTCATATCATTAGGAGTAATGGTGTGATGGACATGACCCAAATAAAGAGTTGCAATTAATCGTGTCACAAAAGTTTTGTTGTCAACACTTTTAATATGCCAAATATAGTTTCCTTAGACCATGAGATTATATCACTCCCGTTCACCGGAGGAATACTTTGTGGACATCAAACGTCACTTCATAACTGGGTGATTATAAAGGTGGCTTTCAGGTATCTCCGATGGTGGGATGTTGGGTGATATGAATCAAGAGTGGGATTTGTCCCTCCATGTGACGGAGAAGATATCTCCAGGCCTTCTCGGTAATATAGCATCAAAAGTCTGCAGACATGTGATTAAGTTGTAATCACCGGGATCCTATATTATGGACGAGTAAAGAGAACTTGCCGGTAACGAGATTAAACTAGACATGGGGATGTCAACGATTATATCTCGGGCAAGTAAAATATCGTGAGACAAAGGGAATCGTATATGAGATTAATTGAATCTCCGGCATCGTGGTTCAATCGAGAAAAGGTTTTCGTTGAGTGTATAGGAATTAATATGGACATCCCGGTCCCGCTATTAATTATTGATATGATCATGTCTATGCATTCTCGAACCCGTAGGGTCACACACTTAACGTTCCGATGAAATTAGGTTTTGCGATGAATTAAATGATGAAGTGAACGAATGGTGATTCGGAGTCTCGGATGGGATCCCGGACGTCACGAGAGGTTCCGGAGGAGTCCGGAGAATAAGATTCATATATGGAAAGTGGTTTCCGGAGGTTTCGGAAAAGTTCCGAAAATTATTTATAGGGTACCGGAAGGTTCCGGAATGTTCTAGAAGGGTCTGGAAGTGGGACCACATATTTTGTATGGGGCCCACATGGTGCAAAGGGGTGCAGCCACCACCTAGGTGGGGCGCACCACCTAGGCCCATATGGGTGGTGCGGCTAAGGAAGAAGGAGGGGAGTCCCACTCCTAGTTGGACTAGCAGTTGGGCCCTCCACCCCTTTAGGAAAGGGGGGCCCAAGGAGGAGTCCTAGATGGACTCCAACTTGGGGGGCAAGCAAAGGGGGGGGGGGCCGGCCGGCCCCCTGCCCTTGACCTAGCCGGCCTCCTATATAAAGGAGGGGAGGGGGGGCGCACTACACCCCTGGAGGCAGCCGCACCCCCTCTCCACCTAAAACCCTAGCCGCACCCCTTGCCCGAAGGGCTGCCGCCGTCTCTCCTCCACACCTAGCCGCACCCCCCTAGCCCTAGGGGCTGCGCCACCTTGCTCCTCTCCCTCTCCTCTTGCTTGGCTTGGCGAAGCCCTGCTCGCGGAGATCGTCATCATCACCGGCACTACCGTCGTGCTGCTGAGATCATCAAGGCCACGTCTTCTCGCTTGCGGGATCAAGGAGTTGACGTCTTCATCGAGCCGTACGTGTGGACACCGCGGAGGTGCTGCCCGTTGCTGCACTTCACCGGATTGGATCTCGAGGATAATACATCTCCTCGCGACTAGACGAGTCTATTTGCGGGGATCGACTAGCCAACCCCTGCACCGACAAAACGCGTTTGTTGATCTTCGAGGGTAAGAGATTGGATCTCATCTTTGCTATCTTCATCTCATAGATCTAGATCCTTGGGGTTTATTCCGCTTTGCCGCGTAGAAAATTTTTGTTTTCCATGCTGCGACCCCATCATTATTTTCCTCCCCAACCCCACCCCACGACCTCTCCCTGGCTGATTCTGCCCACAAAGCCAACCCTAACCCCAACCCCATGAGATGTGTATGTTGATCCCCATTTTTTCTTTGAACTGCAGATTCTCGACCAAGGTTCGGACACTGAGGCTGATTGTAGGTATCAACATTACTTATTTTCTCTCTTTCAGTTGGCTGTGTGTGGATATGATTTTGTGTTAATAGATGCTTTTCATGTTGCAATTGTTGTTGGTACTTGACAAATATTATGTGATGCTTTGCATACATATTTTTCATGATTTATATCACTTTTTTGGTTGTTGTGTCCTTATTTGAATTATTTTAATTTTATTTTGTGCGGAAAATAATATATAAACATTAAATATACACACAACTATAATCCATCCATGTATATAACTTTATATTATCGAAACTCAACAAAACATCGAATTCCACAGTTTGTACATCCAAACATGAATTGGAATTGTATTCCATTAATTAATTCCAACAGGAAATTCCATACACATCCAAACAACAGATTTGGAATTGGAGTCCAATTCAATTCCATCTCAGATTTGGTATTCCAACTCCAATTCAATTCCAAGGCTGAATTCTGACATCCAAACACAGCCTAAAATGTATTGACGTTGCGAAAGAAAAAGGCCATGAGAGTCACGGGTAACAGTGATGCCAAGAAAATGATGGAGGACACCGAGATCAGTCATGGAGAATTCAGAACTAAGGAGTGTAATGATATGGTCAAGAAAGGTTTGGGTGGAGGCAGTGAGAATAATGTCATCAACATAGAGAAGAACATAGGCTGTGTGAGAAGAAGTGTGATAGACAAAAAGAGAGGTGTCGGTGAGAGGGGGAGTGAAACCAATGGTTTGAATATAGTTGGAGAAACGTTGAAACCAAGCCCTAGGAGCTTGTTTAAGACCGTATAGAGATTTCTTAAGAAGACATACATGATCAGGCGCAGAAGGATTCTCAAAACCAAGGGGTTGCTGACAATAGACTGTTTTGCGAAGAGAGCCATGAAGAAAAGCATTTTTGACGTCAAGTTGGTGAACAGGCCATGCGGAAGACACTGCTATACTGAGGACCGTGCGTATGGTGTTGGGCTTAACGACAGGAGAGAAAGTTTCGTCATAGTCAATGCCATGTTGCTAGGAAAAATCACGACAAACCCAACGAGCTTTATAACGAGAAAGACTACCGTCGGAATGGAATTTTTGACGGAAAACCCATTTGCCTGAAACTACGTTTGCACCGGAAGGGCGAGTAACAAGCTGCCAAGTGTCATTCTGAAGAAGTGCAGAAAACTCGTCGCGCATAGCAGCAGCCCAATTGGGGTCAAGGAGTGCGGTTTTGTAGGTTTTGGGAAGGGGAGAAACCGAGGGAGAGGGTGTTGCGAGGAAATTGAGACGTTGTTTTGGAAGGCGAAAGCCTGTTTTTGCACGAGTACGCATAGTGTGGTCATTTATTGCGGCTGGAACATGGACAGCATGAGCGGGAAGTGGATGTGGTGTAGAGGCGTCAGGCGCAGCAGAAGAGACAGACGTCGGAGTGGATGAGACAACAGGAGAACCAGCAGAGACAGGTGTCGCGGCAGGAAAATCTGCCGAAACGGCTGCCGCGGCAGGACTGGGAGCTGGAGCGGCAGGAGAAGCAGGAGAGGCTGCCGCGGCAGAAAAATCTGCCGAAACGACTGCCGCGGCAGGACTGGGAGCTGGGGCGGCAGGAGAAGAAGGAGGGGCTGCCGCGGCAGGAAAAAAGTGAGAAACGGCTGCCGCGGCAGGAAAACCTGCAGAATCGGTTGTCACGACAGGAGGAGTAGAGGGTGTAGGTGCGGTGTAATGCTGGGGAAAGTGGGTTGTTTGGGCAGGATGGCGACGGGGTGGTGGCGTGGGATTGTCAGAAGAAGGTGATGGTGCACGAGAGGAAAAAGGAAATATGTTTTCAGAAAACGTGACATGCCGGGAAATATGAACACGGCCAGAAACAAGGTCCAAACAACGATAGCCCTTGTGTTCGTCAGAATAGCCAAGAAACACACAAGGAAGAGAACGAGGAGAAAGTTTGTCATGGGAGATAGAGGAAGTATTTGGAAAACAGAGACAACCAAAGACGCGAAGCTCGGAGTAATTTGGGTGACAAAGGAAAAGAGAGTAGAAGGGGGTGGAGTTCGGGTTGGATTTAGAAGGACGAATATTAAGTAAGTAGGTGGCGGTGCGCAGGGCTTCTGCCCAAAATTTTGGCGGCATGGAAGAATGTATAAGAAGAGTACGGACAATGTCATTGAGAGAGCGGAGAGAGCGTTCTGCTTTGACATTTTGAGGAGAGGTGTATGGGTAGGAGAAACGAAGAAGTATGCTGTGTTGGAGAAAAAATTGTCTATTTTTGAAATTGTCAAATTCTTTGCCATTGTCACACTGAATAAACTTGATGGGAGGAAGAAGTGGGTAGCGACGTATTTCTGAAAGCTAATAAAGGTGGTGTGGACATCAGATTTGTTACGTAGGGGAAAGGTCCAAACAAAATGGGTGAAATCATCAAGAACAACGAGATAGTACTTAAAGCCTCAGACACTAATATGCGGTGAGGTGCATAGATCACAATGTAACAGCTCGAATGGAAAGGTGCTAACAGTAGTGGATGAACTAAATGGCAATCGAACATGTTTGCCTTGCTGACACGAAGAACAGATGGAATAATTATGACTATCTCGATTACAGTTTATTGAAAATTCACTAAGCATAGATGATAATGTGGCGGTGTGGGGGGTGGCCGAGACGGTGATGCCATAGGTTGACGGAGGCGGTCATGGAGGTGGGTGGATCGGAGGTGGCAGCGTCATG
Organism: Puccinellia tenuiflora; assembly: GCA_012064385.1. Classification (NCBI taxonomy): domain Eukaryota; kingdom Viridiplantae; phylum Streptophyta; class Magnoliopsida; order Poales; family Poaceae; genus Puccinellia; species Puccinellia tenuiflora. The sequence goes on from QRDG01000687.1 coordinate 451,778, forward strand.
GAGGGTGTAGAGGTCGCCTGAGCTATTGAACCGAGCGATCTCCGCTTTGGTCTGGTAGTCCTTCACAGATAAACCAAAAGGATCAAATTCCATAGAAACAAGATTGTCGCAGGTGAATTGGCGAACAGAAATTAAATTTTTGATTAGTGCGGGTGCAATAAGAACATCACGAAGGAGAAGTTGTTTTGTGGGTGTAGGAATAGAGGTTTGACCGGTGCAGTAAATAGGTATAGAGGAGCCGTTTCCTAGGATGATTGAAGAGAAAGGGGTGGGGGAGAAATTTGACAACATATTACTAGAGGCAGACATGTGACTAGAGGCGCCGGAGTCGAAGATCCAGTCCATACCTGAGTTTCCTTGGGCAGCGAAGTTGTTCATGGCCTGCAAAAACGCAGACTGGTCCCAGCTTGGTGAAGGTGCAGCAATTGGTGCCGAGGGAGGAAGCGGTGCAGTCGAAGGAGGCGCCATGAGCACAGGGGGAGGCTGGTACAGCGGGGGGTGCTGGTATTGCATGTAGGACATCCCCCCGTCGTGGTAGACCGGGGCGGCGTAGTAGGCGTTCGACGGAGCACGCGGCGCGAGGAGGCGAAGAGCGCCAATGTGGGGGCGAAGTCCGGGCGCCCAGTTGCCTGTGTATGCCGGAGGAGCACCGATCGGAGAGGGGGCCGCCCAGGGCATGGACCAGGCCTGGACCATGCCTGTCCACGGATCATGGGGCGGGCGCCAAGTGGGAGCCGCGGGAGGCGCGGCAGGGGCGGGCGCAGGCGGCAGGGGAGGTGGAGGAGCCGTTGGTGGAGCAGGACGAGCCGGCGATGACGGAGGAGTTGGACGGGGCGGCTAGTACATCGGGTTTTTCCCTTTGTAATTAGGGCTGGGACGCCAGCCTGGAGGGGGCTGCCCGGCCGAAGAGGGGAACGGCACCGGAGGGCCTGCCACGACAGAGGTTTGGCCCGCATGTCCTGCCGCGGCAGGAGTGGGCAGCAGCGGCGGCCGGGTGGAGGCGGCGAAGACTTGAGGGCGTGTGCCTCCCGGCGAGTCAGATCGTCGTCGCCGTTCTGGAGCAGGGTCCGAATCTCCGCGAAAGTGGGTGGAGGTCGCATGAGCGGTATCATGATCGCCTGCGTCCTGAACCGGTCGCTGAGCCCCTGAAGAAGGATGGTTTTGAGCTGACGAACGGGCATGGGGTCGCCGAGTTCGCGGAGCTCGTCCGACATCGTTTGGATGCGCTGGAAGTAGACGCTCAGCGAGGAGCCCCCCTGAGAGGTGTTACGAATCGCAGAGTGGAGATTGTTGATCCGGGCGTCGGCATTGTCCTGGAAGAGCTGGCGCAGGGACGCCCAGAGGGCGGCAGCGGTGGCGGCCTCACGGAAGACGAGGTTGAAGATCTCCGTGGACACGCGAGTGTAGATCCACTGGATGATGGCGAGGTCGTCCGTGACCCAGCGAGGATCGTTGGGACGAGGGGCAGCGTTGGCGGCGACGTGATCGCGAAGATTGCAGCGTCCGAGGTGAACCTCAAACAGATGGCGCCAATGGTAGTAATTGTGCTGGGCTAGGTCTAGAGTGATCGGGATAAAGGGGGTGACATCGGCTATTGTGTCTGTATAGGAGAGGGGAGCAGCCATGGTGGCCGGGGAAGAGAAGGTGGTGAGGGAGGAGGAGGTGGAGGTGTTGGCGGAGGCGGCGGCTGCGGCTTTGGCCTTCTGATCGAAGTAGCCAGGCGGCGGCAGTGGAGGTGGTGTTGGCGGCGGCGCCATAGGCCTAGGATCTAATCTGATACCATGTAAACTTGTGTTATGTCTCACAATTGATAACCATAATGTTTAGGGTACCAGGGGTATATATAGGAGACCTAGCAAACCGACTAACCTAAAACCCTAACTTATGTTACAAGTTGAACTAACCGAATACATAATCTAACAATTAGGACATGTATCATAATAACGGGCAACATGCAATTCAACCGCGGCAGCATACGTACAACTCAGTAACAAAGTGGGGTTTGCAAAACCCATATTTGGCCCGCCGCAAATCAGCGACATTCACGTGTTACATGAGATACATGTGCTCCGGCTAGCTGCTGATATTGGATATGGGCTCACAAAATGGTGGGTGGTCCAAAATAAACAATGTTTACGTGATATACAAGCGATAGGGACTCCGACTGTCATCAGGGCTAGTTGGTAAGGGGACACATGCATGATACTAAATGCAGTTTGTGGGGCTTGAAATGTACAGTTGCTATAAACAGTTAATGCACTTTTGTCGACGTTACTGAAATGCATCGACTTCAATGAGGGAAACAGATGACCAATGTTCGTGTGGTATATCATGAATTGTACTCGTATGGTTGGTCACAAATTAATGGCTTGCTTGGTGGGATACGTCTGTAGTCTGCAAGCCTTTCCATAGTATTTATATACATGTGCCTATATATCACTTAGAAGAGCGGAAATTCGCATCGGTGCCCGGGCACACATGCTCCCGATTTTTTCGGGAGCAAAAAAAAAATTGAAAACTTTTCGAAATATTCCGAAAAACATCATGCACGTACCTGAGTATGTTACGCACCACCGTGAAAAATTTCGCACCGAAATGACATTGCATGCTCCCTGTGCAAAAATGACAAAATTCTGACAGAAATTCAAAATTTTGGATCTCATTTTCTGTCAGAATTTTGTCATTTTTGCACAGGGCGCATATGATTTCATTTCGGTGCGAAATTTGTCACGGTGGTGCGTACCATACTCAGGTACGTGCATGATTTTTTTCGGAATTTTTCGAAAAGTTTTTCAAAAAAAAATTTGCTCCGGAAAATACCGGGAGCATGTGTGCCCGGGCACCAAAACGCCTTTCTCAGAGTGACTTCTCCCCGACAAGGGTTTAGAGTATAGAGAGGAGGGTGCTTCAGAGAAAACTAATAGACCAGCCGATCTTTCAGAAGTTGGATATTCTTAGAGAAACACAAAGGATTGATGTAACCTATGGTGATTAAATACAAGTCGGGAACAATAGTATAAGCTGTTATAAAATAGGGTAGCAAAAGTAGATCAAACAAATAACAAGAACACATATTTTTACGTGGAAAACCTTTGCGGGGAAAAACCACGTAACGCACAGTGGCGTATCACTATTATTGGGAGGAGTATTACAATACAAGAGAGGACAAACCCTCTACATGCTATCAATAAGGTGAAACTGTCTCAATCTATTCTATGACTACCTGGACTATATATATATGGGCAAACAACTCTTTTTCTTGGCGGACACGAAACAAAGTTGTAGGTCTGCTATGTCCAGCATGGTTGACATTCCATAGCATGTCCGCAATATGCGGAGAGACGTTGGAGGCGCCCCTCGGGCGATTCTGGGCGCTTGCCCAGATTTCTGAAGATGAAGACGAAGGTGATCGCCGCGCGGGATCTACACCGCCATCGTCCCTGGTCGCCGCCGCTCAGGTGCCGGAGACCTACTTCTGTCGGTCACCCTCGCCGGAGGCGGTGTCTTTGCAGAGGTCGACGATTTCGGCGATCGCTCGAAGAGAGGAAAAGAGGAGGAGACAGCGTGAGGCTGCGCTTGCTCTTCGATCTGGTGAGTGTTTTGGTAAGTGTTTTGATTCTTCTGCTGCGTCTCGTTGGCCAAGGAATGCAGGTAGTTCGCCGGCGACGAAATCTAATGTGTCGCCGGTGATGCCGCCTTCAACTTTTCTGCTGGATTCTTTTGTTGCGGCGGATTGGATCCTCGTGCAAAGGAGGAAGAGGAGGATTAGGTGGGGGAGACCCTCCCTTAATGCATGGCGAGGTCCATCAGCTCGGATCCGGCAGGGTTCATCGTCGTTGAGCTGTTCGGCGGTCGCTGAAAAACGTTTGAATTTCGAATTTCCTTTGGGCCATGAGGGCCGGTTTCTTCCGGGTCCTGATCTGCTGGTATCCAAGAAAGGCAGTATGGGCCTGGATCCACGGATCGCGGTTGAGCCAATCACCCGTAGGATTCGTTTTAATGGGAATCCACGGCGTGTTTTAGGTTTTCGCAATCTTTCTTTCCGTACTTCACCTCGTGCTCCCTCTTCTGACTCTGTTGCCGCCGTCATGGCGTATCGTGGCGGAGGCAATCCGTCGAGGGGCAACGGACCGCCTGGTGGTCGTGGTAGTGGCAGAGGAGATGGTGGCTTCTTCAACAGGGATTCTGTTTTCTCTGAAGGAGGCCCGAGTGGTACTGCCGGTGGTGGCGCCGGTCAGGGTTTCGGGGACGAACAACCTTTTGGTGATGGAGTTTTTCGTGCTGGTGCTGGCCGTCCCAATAATGGTGGGGGAGGGTACCGGTATCAGCAAGGTTTCAACCGGGGAGTTGATCGCCGGAATTATGGTGCCGGTTTCAATTCTCGTCGTCCTTACAACAACAATAGATCCGTTCGCCATGACTATCCTCTTTCCGATCCTGATTTGAGTGGCCTTAATGATACCCAAAAGAAGATGGTTAAGGATGCGGCTGAGGCTTTTGCTCGTCAATTGATCGCTGGGGCTGGCTCTGCTAGTGCTTCCATTGTTGGCTCTGCGCCGGGTAATGTTGTACCGGTGCAGGGGCCTCCTAGCCAGCTGGGGACGTCTGTTCGTCGGCCGCCCACTGCGGCGCTGCGGCAAACTTATGTGCCCCGGGTTTCTGCTGCTGCAGGAGTGGCCGCTGTTGCGGGGGATGTCGTTATGTCGGGATCGACGAGTACTGGGGAAGCTTTAGTGTCAGCAGGAGGGGTTTCTCAGGTCTTGAAGGATGGTGTGGCTGCGGGTGTTCAGGGTTCAGAACAGGGCGTAGATGATGTGGTGACTAATGGTGCAAAAAAGAGAGGTCCAAATTGTTTTCGGTGTCGTAAGCCGGGCCATTGTCTTAATGAGTGTCAGGCTGTTCTTTGTGATTGTTGTCAGAAGCCTGATCATGGTTGGCGGGACTGTCCGGTTATGCGTGCTCCACGGCCAAAACTTTCTGTTTTTGGGGTTGGGCATGCCGAACTAACCTTTTGGAAGATGCCATTGTCTGCCGATGTTACACCCCGGGTGGAGAACACAAGGTTGGGGCGTGTGGCGGTGGAGGGAGGTATCATGACCATTCCAGAGGTAGTGGCTCAATTGCAGTATCTTGTCCCGGATGATCAGTACCAATGGGACGTTCAGCAAATGGAAGATAATGTTTTCAAGGCAAATTTTCCAAGTAGGCTTGATCTGGTCAGAGCTCAAAAATTTGGCAGATTTCATGTTCCTAATTCTCAGATTACCCTCTCTTTTGATTTTTGGCGAAAGGAGATTCTGCCAGTGTGGTCGGCTGAAGATGTGTGGGTAAGGGTTCATGATCTGCCCCCTTTCGCTCTTGATGATTTCTTGGCTCTATGGGCTTTTGGTGATTTGTTTGGGGAGACAGTGGATATTGATATGCCATTTACTAGAGCTAATAATGTTCTGCGGATCTTGATAAATTGTCTTGACCCATCAATTATTCCTAACAGTCTGGACATAAAAATTAGAAAATATTTTTTTCGTCTTCGGTTTGAAGTGGAAGGTTTTCAATCCTCTCCGAATTCGGATGTTCAGAATGTTGGGGGGCCTAGGAATGATGATGATATGGATCATGATGGTACTAAGGATATTTCTGAAAGTCATGAGAAAGATAGAGAAGTGAAGAGAAAGAAAAACGAGGACAGTGGTAATGGTAATAACAATGAAGCTACTTCTCCAACCTCGGCCTCCGGGAATTCCTTGTCTTTAACACCTATAATGTTTGGTTCGATTGAGGGATATATCTCTCCTGAGGGGGTTTCACTTGAGGAGACATTTTCACATGTTGCTGTGGATAAGTTTGTACATGGGGAGGACTCCTCGCCTATGTCCGCGGGTACTAGGTTGAATGCACGGAGGTCTGATCCTATGGAGGGTGTTTCTCCGTCAGTTCATGTGGAAGATCAGGGCTGCATCACACCTATTCCTTCTCGCGAGCCTGCAACGACGTCGGTCGCAGGGGGCATGGGAGCGGTGCATGGCCCATGCAGCCCAGTGAGTGGTCGTATGTCGATCACGACCAGCGGGCTGCCTCTGCATGACCCATGCACGGCGGCGTGTGTTTTGGACAGGAGGTTTGATGATTGCATTGGTGTTTCTTCGATGGTCAAGGTTCCATTTTCTGATAATCATATTGGTAGTCCTACGCAGCTGGTTTCTCCTTTAGACAAGATTGATTATGCCGCCAAGTCTTCTATAACACCAGCTGTAATGTGTACCCCGGTGTCCAAGGGTCTCTCTAAGGATGAGGTGATTGCTTTCGGTGGGATTCAATCTGAGGAGGTTAAAGGTGTGAGGTCAAGTGGAAGGATTCGGGCTCAATATAATGCTGATGTTCCGCAACTTGAGAGAGCTATGTTGTTAGCACAAAAGCGTGATGATCATTATGCTCAAGGTACTATAAGCTCTCAGTCTCACTCTTTACTCTCTTTTTCAGATTCGCATATTATTCATAATGCTAGTATGCTGGGGATTTCTATGGGTAGTACTTCGATGGAAAGGATTAAGGCCGCTCATTTAATTAAGGATAACGAAATGCAAAGAACTTTAACCATCCTTAAAAATAATGCGGCTGCTTCTGAAGAGAATAATCATAAGCCTTGCCTTATTGTGTCAAGAGCCTCGGAGCTTACTGATGATTTACAGGATGATGAGAGTTTTGTAGATGATGATGAGAGTTTGGGGCATGCCTCTTCAGTTACAGTTGCGGGAAAGCGTGTTAGAAAAAAGAAAAAATCTTATGATAAGACTAAGGTGCGTAGGAGCAATCGCATTAGAATCAATTCTCAAAGATCTTAACAAATGAATTTTTTACGTGGTCTGACTTGGAATAGTGAGGGTTTTAGAGATCTGGGTAAGAACCTCTTTGTTAAAGAATCTATTCGGGAGTATAAGTTGGATTTTATTGCTCTTGTTGAAACCGGCAGATCTAATTTTACTGTTCCTTTCCTTAGAAACCTTTCTGGTGGGAAAGATTTTAGTTGGTTTTGCCTTCCCCCACAGGGTCGATCTGGGGGTATTCTGGTAGGTATTAATGATAATACTTTAAAAGTTACCAAAGTTGAGAATGGGGACTTCTGTGTTAAGTTAACCCTTAAATCTAAATGTGATGGTTTCGAGTGGATCCTGGTTCCTGTTTATGGCGCGGCCCAGGATACTTTTAAATATGAGTTTTTATCGGAGTTAAGGCGCCTATGTGAAGCTGAAACTCTTCCAATGTTGTTAGCCGGAGATTTTAATATTCTTAGGAGACCGGAGGAGAAAAGTAATGATAATTTCAATCCTAGGTGGCCTTTTATTTTTAATGCAATCATTGAGAGTTTAAATTTGCGTGAAATTGCGCTCTCGGGTAGACAATTCACATGGGCTAGTCGTCGTGCTAATCCCACTTTTTGAGAAGTTGGATCGTGTGTTGGCGAGTGTTGAATGGGAACAGAAATTTCCTCTAGTGACGGTCAGAACTTTATCTCGTTCGGGATCCGATCATACACCTTTACTGATCGATTCAGGTAATCATGCTCATTTGGGAAACAAGTCTCGTTTTTCTTTTGAGTTGTCCTGGTTGGATCAAGAAGGTTTTTATGATAATTGATACTTGGCAGAAAAAAATTCGACATCTTCATCGTTATCTTAGAGGTTGGGCAAAGAATTTAAGTGGGAAGTATAAATTAGAAAAAGAGAGGCTCCTTAAGATTATTGATTATCTAGATATTAAAGCTGAGACTTGTCCCTTATCTGATGATGAGAGGGGACAATTAAGATTAGCTAATGATAATCTAAATAAGCTTAGGCGTGATGAGGAAACGAAATGGGCTCAACGGGCTAAAGTTAAATATGTCCAAGAAGGTGGTAACAATACAAAATACTTTCATTTAATTGCTAATGGGAAGCATAGGAAAAAGAAAATTTTCCAGCTTGAGCAGGAGGAGGGTACTATTGTAGGTGATGAAAACCTTAAGATTTATATAACTGAGTATTATAAGAAACTTTTTGGTGATCCGCCTCAAAATTCGGTTACAATGATGGAGGATATGATTCATGATATCCCTCAATTATCAGCGGATGAAAATGAGTTATTGGTTAAAGATTACTCTTGGGAGGAAGTTCATGAGGCGATATCCCAGATGGAACGTAATAAAGCTCCGGGACCAGATGGGTTCCCCGCGGAGTTTTACCAAACGTTTTGGGAAGTAATAAAATCTGATTTAATGTCGCTGTTTGTTTCCTTCCAAAATAGTGAGCTACCTCTTTCTAAATTAAACTTTGGGGTTATCACTCTGTTACCCAAAAAAGAAAATGCAACACAAATTCAACAATACAGACCTATTTGCTTGCTTAATGTTAGCTTTAAGATTTTTACTAAAGTGGCGACTATTCGAATTTCTGAGGTAGCTCATAAAGTGATTAGACCTACTCAGACTGCCTTTATGCCGGGGAGACATATTTTGGAGGGTGTTGTAGTGCTTCATGAATCAATCCATGAGTTACACAAGAAAAAGCTTGATGGTGTTCTTTTCAAAATTGATTTTGAGAAGGCATACGATAAAGTTAAATGGCCTTTTTTACAGCAGGTGCTGCGTATGAAAGGTTTTGATGAGATTTGGTGTGATCGGATTAAACATTATGTGCAAGGTGGGAGTGTGGGTATTAGAGTAAATGACGATATTGGCCATAACTTCCAAACTCGAAAGGGATTGAGGCAAGGGGATCCTTTGTCGCCAATTCTCTTTAACATTGTCGCCGATATGTTAGCCATTTTGATTGCTCGGGCTAAGGAGGTGGGTCAGATTGGGGGGCTTTTATCTCACTTAGTTGATGGTGGCATCTCCATTTTACAATATGCTGATGATACGATATTGTTTATGGAGCATGATATCGATAAGGCTCTAAATATGAAGTTGATTCTTTGTATTTTTGAGCAGTTATCTGGTTTAAAAATTAACTTCCACAAGAGTGAAATTTTTTGTTTTGGTAAGGCAAATGATGTTAAACACCAATACATGCAGATTTTTGGATGTGAGGCTGGGATATTGCCGTTTAAGTATCTTGGGATACCTATTCACCATCGTATTTTGAGGAATGCTGAGTGGAATCCGGTCGAAAATCGTTTTGCTTCTAAATTAGGTTGCTGGAGAAGTAAAATGCTCTCTTATGGGGATAGACTGGTTCTCATTAATTCGGTCTTAACTAGTCTACCAATGTTTATGTTGTCTTTCTTGGAGATTCCGGTGGGTGTTCGGAAAAGACTAGATTCTTTTAGATCCTAGTTTTTCTGGCAATCTGATGGGAACAAAAGAAAATATAGACTCTCCAAATGGAACATAATTTGTAGACCAAAAGAGCAAGGGGGGCTAGGTATTGAGGTATTAGAGCTAAAAAACAAATGTTTGTTGAGTAAATGGTTGTTTAAATTTCTTACAGAGGAGGGTATGTGGCAGCAGATCTTGCATAACAAATATTTGCGAACGAATACTTTGGCTCAAGTTGAAGCAAAGCCTACAGACTCACCTTTTTGGAAAGGTCTTATGAGAGTAAAAGTTGATTTCTTCAATAGGGGACATTTTAAAATTGGAGATGGTACTTCAGTTCGTTTTTGGGAGGATATTTGGTTAGGGGATGCACCTCTATCGCAGCAGTATCCCTCTGTCTACAATATAGTACAACACAAGAATGTTTTGGTGTCTACCGTGTTGGCTCAAGTACCGTTGAACATCACCTTTCGGAGGAGCCTAAATGAGCAAAAATATGTTGCATGGTTACATTTGTGCCAGAGACTCATGGCTATCAACCTCAATTCGGAACCTGATAAATTTGTATGGAAACTTACAGAGTCTGGACTGTTTACTGTCAACTAAAATAAAGCATTATGAACTAATTGTATCTTGAATATATGAACGGGCATACTAGATTTTTGCGTAAGTATTTATGGAAACTAAAAATCCCCCTGAAAATTAAAATATTCATGTGGTTTCTCAATAACAAAGTTCTTCTCACTAAGGATAATTTGGCAAAGCGTCGGTGGACTGGATCTCAAAAGTGTTGTTTCTGTGATGCTAATGAAACAGTTCATCATTTGTTCCTTGCGTGTCCTTTTGTTAAGCTTATTTGGCAAATGATTTATTTGACATACAACATACCTCCTCCGCTGAATATTACTAATATGTTTGGGAATTGGTTAAATGGAGTTCCAAAGAAGGATAAGAATAAAATTAGGATTGGGATTTCTGCTATATGCTGGTCAATTTGGCGAACTAGAAATGATATTGTGTTTAATAATCAAAAGGGTACTAACTTTTTGCAGGTTATCCTTCGAGCTGTGCACTGGATTCAACTTTGGGCTCTCCTTATCCCGGAGGACCAGCGCAAGGGTATGGTTATTGGATGCAACCGGCTGCTGGAGGTCACTCAGGACTTCTTTTTCCGGGCTACTGGATGGCGACACAGTAATAGGATAGAGTATGGCTAACCTTGTGTTGTGTCGTTTTTTCCGTTGGTTGATTCATGTTGCAACCATGTCTGATCCATGATTGTAATCTTGCTTAAAAACTTCTTGGTACGCTGAATATTTCAATAAAATGGCTGTGTGCATCAATTGATGCAGAGGCCGGGGCACCCTTTATCTAAAAAAAAAGTCTGGTAGGACTCCATCTATAGTACAAGATTCTGATCACAATAATATGATACTCCACCTTGAGCCGAAATCCCTTACAATAGTCATAGATAACATTGTGAAGAACTCATCTCATGGAATCTAAACATGCACAAACATAAATCACAAACCTCGGCAAACAATACTCATGCAAGAGCATCTAGTACACGGAATGGCATTGCGTACACCCTAAAACTGCCGACATTTAATGGTTAATGAAAAATCCATGACATGGTCAAAATCTGTTCATGTAAAACAACTGTCCGATGAAGGAACCTCCTGAACATGCAACAAAGCTTAAACTCTGCAATAGACCTCTCTTGAAAGAGCAAAGACAACTGAATTGCACTGAACACTTAACTGTACTAAATGTTGTAGTATCTAGCAGAAATAAATCTCCTTCTTGCACCTTAGCTGACCCTCATCACGAACATGAATATCAAACAAAACCTTCACATGCATAACAAGAAAACTTTGAAGAACAAAGAGTAAATGCTGGCTACCAACAGGTTTAATAATCACCTCCTCCATAATTTGTTTTGATAACTAAATTGTATTCTTCATATAGTTGCAGCAATATAATATCATGAATTTATATCAAAATATCTCCCGACAGACTATAATCCAAGAAACTCCACCTTGAATAGAAAACTCCCAATGTCGATCCCGTGCTAGACCCCAGACAGGCTGACCCTCGAGCACGGCCTAGGTGGCCAGCTTTGCCCTAGACCATGTAAATGGAGAGGCTAACATGGGCTCTACATTTTTAGATCATACCGTTTTGCCTGCATGAGCACCAATCCCCTTTTCAGGAATCACGCTGCTTCGATGAGGTTGAGCATTTGTAAGATTTTAAACACATGGTTAGTTCAATTAAGAAACATAAGCGCTCGTAATATATTCCCAGTTGTTTTGGCGGCTTAAAAATAATCCACCCCTCTCTAGCTTCTCCCATAAACCTTCCAGCTTATTACTTAGGGGTTCTAAATTACTCATCTCATAATTAGTTTCAAAGACATATGTCACCTAGCAGGCATCCATGCGTGGGCATCACCATTTGTCGTTCCCTCGCGAAAGGAAGGAAAAAGACGACCAATGCCAAAGGTTTGGTCTGTCGGAGAGGAGGGGGAGAAGGAATGCCGCCAGCGGACTGCGCCATCACCCCTATATCTCCCGCCACCAACAAGGGTCTGATCGCTGGCCACCTCCACACTTGGTTAGCATCACAACCTCACTGCCTTGCCACCCCGCTCTACGCAAAACACCTCCTTATTTGCATCCGTCACCCCATCTAAGCTCCCACACCTCTTTTTTATACGACGCCTCTGCTACGCCACAACTCCAAGTCGAGCACCTTCCGTCGAGGCCTAGGCTCGTCGCCGCCCCTCCTCCGTGGCTAGCAGCGACATCACTGGATCTCGCTCGGTGCTCCTCTCCTTCCCCCGTGTCTCCTTTTCTCAATCTATTTTTGTGGATGAGTTTATAGAAGAGGGATGAAGGGATAAGGTGCATGACAGAGAGAAGAGGAAGAGAGAGGGTGGTGGGCCCACATCAAACCATTTTGTCGTGGTATTGTCGAATCTAGCCGGGATAGGGGTGCCATCCGGCTAGGTATACACGCCGACGGTAGAGAGAAGACGTGGGGGGGGGGGGGAGGAACGTAGCGGGATTCCGGTGACGGGATTACACACAGTTTACCCAACTTCGGATCACACGACGGTGCCGTTATCCTACGTGCTGCTATAATTCATTATAAGGCAATATCGCCGATTACAATGATGTTGTGTGTATAGCCTTGGTTGTATGAGGCTGTGTAGATTGTCTCTGTCCTAAGGCGTCCCGTAGGCCGGCTTATAAAGGCGGCCAGGCCTAGGGCTTACAAGGAAAGTCTACCGGCATAAGGAAATAGGAGTCCTAGACTAATACGGCTTAGTTGTCTTCATCTTGTGCGCCAAGTCGGATGGTTACTGGGCCTTTGTCTTGGGTCCTCCTTAGCCGGCTTCGCTTTGTCCTTGTGCTTCAGCATATTGGGCCGCCCGGTAAACCTGTCGGCATTACCACCAGTGGGCCACCTTGGTATACTGGATTATGTACATGTCGATGATACCCCTATTTGGTATATCCCCGACACATTTCGTGTCCTCAGGACGGGCCGTGATAATGGTCAATCGTGAGAGAGCAGGTTTCGTCTAAAGAATAAAATAATTTAAAAGTGTATTAGTGGCAAAATATATCCAATTTTGGACCCCAAAACTTTGTGTGGTTCAATAACAATATTTTTTGGTTTATTATATTGTAACGTGACACTCTGACAGTCATAAAGGGCTAGCTATATATATATATATATATTCCAGCTATTCTGCACTCCTATACAGAATAACAATTCTGAACAACTTTCTGAACTTCCTAATCAGCAAACCGTGAACCTCTCAGCGGAACACCTAGATCTATGTTTTTGCGGATAGTATTTCGACCGCCATTTTCAAACCGTTTATCGGAATGACGCATGCGATATGCCGTTGGATTCATATTATAAATGCGCAACTTTTACTCTTCTGGACGGTTTTCAAATTTTGTACGGTTTTAGAACAATTTCGAATATACTAAACACGGATTTCACGATTTTGTCTGTTTCCGTACAGTATTTGGCGCGACATTCTCAAACCGCTCGTCGGATGAATGCAAATAATATGCCGTTGGATAGGTATGGAAATTGCGTAACTTTTACTCTTCTATCAGGTTTCGAAATTATGCACGGTTTAAAAAACATTTCAAATAAACTATACAATGTTTTCGCGGATTTGTCTGTTGCCTTACTGTATTTTAGACGCCATTTTCAAACCGTACGTGGGATTGATGCAAGTGATACACCGTTGGAAAGCTATGAAAAATGCGTAACTTCTCTATCTCTAGCTAGTTTTCGAAATTCATTACGGTTTAAGAGCAGTTTTAAAAATAAGTAATTCTATTTAAAATCCAGCGGACAGTGTTTTGTAAATTACTTTCAAACCGCTTATCGAAACGTAACAAATGATACGGCGTTGGAAAGATATTCACTAGGGGCAACTTTTTCGAAAAAAAAGTTTTTCGAAATTCAGCATGGTTTTTGATTAATTTTAAAAATACGAAAATAGAGAAACACGATAATATGTGTTGGACCATCTTTTTCTGAACTTTTCGTGATACACAACTGAACTTCCTATTCTCGAACCAGTTCTGAATTTACTCAGAAAACTGATGAACCCCCCGAAATATGTAAGTGAACTGGCTATTTTTTTTTTCACAAGTGAACCTATTTTTGGACTATATTTTTTTCTGAGTTCTCGCAATGTGTACGTGAACTTCCTACTTTTCGTAAATGAAGTTTATTGGTTTTTCCTCATAAAGTTGATGAACTTTCCCGCGAACGTATGTGGACTTTCTATATTTTAATTAAGTGAACCTCTCGCTGAACCATTTTTTTGTGAACCTCTCGCGAGACGTACATGAACTTCCTATTTTTGGGGCAAGCGAACTTTATTTAACGGAATATTTTTTTTGAACATCTCACGATACGTAATAAATAGAGAACCTCCGAAATGGACGGACTGAACTCCCGACATTTAAAATAGTGAACCTCCGAGATTGGTGATATGAACTCACTATTTTTCACATACGCATCAGAGCATCAGAGCAGAATCTGTGGAAAAAAACTGCTCGAAGAACTGCTCCACAACGCATCAGAGCAGTAGCAATGTCGGAGGCGGCCACGTCTGGGCGGGGCCAGGAAGCGAGAGGCGTCCACGACCTCCTCTCCGAGCGGAGTTCCAGGTAGGCGTGCAGGCGGTGCACGGTGAGACAGAGGTGGAGCCGGGGAGGGGCGCACGCGGCGCAGGAAGTGGAGCCGGGGTCGAGCTCGCGCGGCGCTTTAGATCGAGCTCATCCACTTGCAGCAGCTCAGCGTGATGGGCTAAGGAAGTTCAGACCCGCGATATGAAATTTAGAAGAGGGGACGAGGAAGATGCAGGCAAGAGACGCGCCTCTTCTGTACTCCAGAACGGCTTGGAGCTCCCGATCCGGCATCCGGTGGAGGGATTCCGGCAGCGGCCACGCGCTGTCCACGGGACCCCATCCGCGGGACGCAGGGCGCTGCAGCTTCAGCCTCTCTCCCGTGTGCTTCCGCTGGTGACAAATCAGGTCGGGGCGCGATGGGTCTCCGGTGGGCGGGCGCGCGACGAGGGCCAGGCGGAGCTCAGATGCGCCACCACCGGAGTTCAGAGGGAGGGAGCTCTGTGGGGCGAGCTGCGGCGGGAGGTCGCCCGGGCGGTGGGCCGGCGTGCACAAGCTCGATCCGGAGAGGCCGACGACGGGCGCGTGGTGAATCCTGGGTGGCCGGCGACAGGCACGAGTTGAATCCTGGGATACCGGCGGCGGGCGCGAGGTCGAATCGAGGGAGGCCGGCAGGCGGCAGCGGGAGGCGGCGGGCACGAGGTCGAAGCCGGGAAGACGGAGGCGAGCGCGAGGTAGAAGCCGGGGAGTCCGGCGGCGGCCGCGAGATGAAGCGCGTGCTAGAGCAGGGCGTCGGCAGCGTCTCGCGTGCGGTGGCCAGTGGGACGCTCGGGAGGAAGGTGGGTAGGTCGGGCCTGGCTACCGCGCGTGGGGAAGAACGTGGGGTGGTTTCGGTCATGGGGAGGGAGGTGGGCTGTTTCGGATCGGTACATGTTATCGGGATTAGAAGGTAATTATGATGGGATCGGGATAAGATCGTTTAGTTAGGAAAAGTTGTGCTGAATAGCTATTTATATATATATATATATATATATATATATATATATATATATAATTATTCTGCACAATCCCTTAAGTGTTTGCTGAATAGCTATTCAGCACAACTATCCCATCTTAATCACCTTCTTATCCCGTGTTAGAAAAACCGTACCGAATTTCGATAAAATTTCTTTACGAAAAAGTTGTCCCTAGTGAATATCTTTCCAACGCCGTATCATTTGTTACGTTTCGATAAGCGGTTTAAAAGTAATTGCTAAAAAACTGTCCGTTGTACTTAAAACAGAATGGTTTATTTTTAAAACTACTCTTAAACCGTAATGAATTTCGAAAATTAGCTAGAGATAGAGAAGTTGCGCATTTTCCATACCTTTCCAACGGTGTATCACTTGCATCAATCCGACATACTTTTTGAAAATGGCGTCCAAAATACCGTACGGAAATGGACAAATCCCCGAAAACAGTATTTAGTATTTTTTAAATTGTTTTAAAACCGTGCGTAATTTCGAAACATGACAGAAGAGTAAAAGTTGCGCATTTTCTGTACTTATCCAACGGCATATTATTTGTATCAATCCGACGAGCGGTTTAAAAATGGCGCCTCAAATACTGTATGAACACGGACAAAATTATGAAATCCGTGTTTAGTATATTCGAAATTGTTCTAAAACCGTACAGAATTTGAAAACCATCCAGAAGAGTAAAAGTTGCGCATTTACAATACGAATCCAACGGCATATCGCGCGCACCATTTGGATTAACGGTTTGAAAATTATGACCGAAAAACCGTCCGCCAACAGTTTGAAGTTCACGTCTGGGAGTTCAAATCATTTGTGTCGGAGGTTCACTTTTTTAAATGACAAAAGGTCTAAATTATTCACGAGTAAAAAAATCTGGAAGTTTTACTCTCAGGAAATTTTGAAGTTCAGTATATATAATGACGAAGTTCACTAACACAGAAATAGAAGTTCACCACTTTGTAGGTTGGAAGTTCACTAAACTCTGTTTTTCGGGGCGGAAATTTTACGCATATAATCGTTTATACGAGCTCCGGTTGGTTAAAATCGACCGCTCCCGCATATAATTGCTATGATATGAGTCTAATTTAACTCTCCCATACCGCCACATCACCCGATGACCACAAAATTTGTTAATTTTGAATCGTTTCACGTGTCATCTCGTTTTTCCGTTTTTCGTATTTTCAAAATTAATCAAAAACTGTAAGGAATTGGGAAAACCTTTCTTCACACAAAAATTGCGTCTAGTTAATATCTTTCCAACGCCATATCATTTGTTACGTTTTGATAAGCGGTTTGAAAGTAATTGCTAAAAAACTGTCCGCTGGACTTAAAACAGAATGGTTTATTTTTAAAACTGCTCTTAAACCGTAATGAATTTTGAAAATTAGCTAGAGATAGAGAAGTTGCGCATTTTCCATAGCTTTCCAACGGTGTATCACTTGCATCAATCCGACATACGGTTTGAAAATGGCGTCCAAAATACCGTACGGAAACGGACAAATCCGCGAAAACAGTATTTAGTATTTTTTAAATTGTTTTAAAAACCGTGCGTAATTTCGAAACCTGACAGAAGAGTAAAAGTTGCGCATTTTCTGTACTTATCCAACGGCATATTATTTGTATCAATCCGACGAGCGGTTTAAAAATGGCGCCTCAAATACTGTACGAACACGGACAAAATCATGAAATCCGTGTTTAGTATATTCGAAATTGTTCTAAAACCGTACAGAATTTGAAAACCATCCAGAAGAGTAAAAGTTGCGCATTTACAATATGAATCCAACGGCATATCGCGCGCACCATTTGGATTAACGGTTTGAAAATTATGACCGAAAAACCGTCCGCCAACGGTTTGAAGTTCACGTCTGGGAGTTCAAATCATTTGTGTCGGAGGTTCACTTTTTTAAATGAAAAAAAGTCTAAATTATTCACGATTAAAAAAATCTGGAAGTTTTACTCTCAGGAAATTTTGAAGTTCAGTATATATAATGACGAAGTTCAGTAACACAGAAATAGAGGTTCACCACTTTATAGGTTGGAAGTTCACTAAACTCTGTTTTTCGGGGCGGAAATTTTACGCATATAATCGTTCATACGAGCTCCGGTTGGTTAAAATCGACCGTTCCCGCATATAATTGCTATGATATGAGTCTAATTTAACTCTCCCATACCGCCACATCACCCGATGACCACAAAATTTGTTAATTTTGAATCGTTTCACATGTCATCTTGTTTTTCCGTTTTTCGTATTTTCAAAATTAATCAAAAACTGTAAGGAATTGGGAAAACCTTTCTTCACACAAAAATTGCGCCTAGTTAATATCTTTCCAACGCCATATCATTTGTTACGTTTCGATAATCGGTTTGAAAGTAATTGCTAAAAAACTGTCCGCTGGACTTAAAACAGAATGGTTTATTTTTAAAACTGCTCTTAAACCGTAACGAATTTCGAAAATTAGCTAGAAATAGAGAAGTTGCGCATTTTCCATAGCTTTCCAACGATGTATCGCTTGCGTCAATCCGACATACGGTTTGAAAATGGCGTCCAAAATACAGTACGGAAACGGATAAATCCGCGAAAAGATTGTATAGTATATTTAATTTTTTTTTAAAACCGTACATAATTTCGGAAACTGACAGAAGAGTAAAAGTTGCGCAATTTCCATACCTATCCAACGGCATATTTTTTGCATCAATCCGACGAGCGGTTTGAAAATGGCGCCCCAAATACTGTACAAAAACGGACAAAATCGTGAAATCCGTGTTTAGTATATTCCAAATTGTTCTAAAACCGTACAGAATTTGAAAACCATCCAGAAGAGTAAAAGTTGCGCATTTACAATACGAATCCAACGGCATATCGCGCGCACCATTCCGATAAACGGTTTGAAAATTATGACCGAAATACTGTCCGCAAAAACATAGATCTAGGTGTTCCGCCGAGAGGTTCACGATTTACTGATTAGAAAGTTAAGAAAGTTGTTCAGAATAGTTATTCTGTATGGGAGTGCAGAATAGCTGGAATATATATACATATATATATATATATATATATATATATATATATATATATATATATATATATATATATATATATATATATATATATAGAGCAGGACTATTCTACAACCCCCTTTAAGAGATTGTAGAATACCTATTCTACAACCCCCACCACATAAGAAACCAACTAAAACCGAACCGGTCAACCCCACCCCCGACCTACCCGCACGCTGCCCTCGTCCCCAACCTCCACCTACCCGCACGCTGCCCTCGTCCCCAACCACCACTATCTGCGCGTCGCCCCTGGAGCTCCGCGCGCCGCCCACCGGAGCTCCCACGGCGCGCCACCTCCCGGAGCTCCCACCGCGCGCCGCCCCCGGCCGACATGACCCCTTTCCGTCGGCGCGCCCGCCTCCGACATGCTTCCTCCGTCGGCGCGCCTCGACCCCGGCCTGCTACCTCCGTCGACGCAGGCTGACCCCGGCCATCCACCTCCACCAAATTGGCGTCGCGTTCCCCTCCGGCGGGATGGCCCCGACCTCCGTCGTGCGCCGACCTGGGAGAGCCCCGACCTCCGCCGCGCGCTGCCCTGGGAGGGCCCCGAGCTTCGTCCGCCCGCTGCACGAGAGAGCCCCCACCTGCGCCGCCTCGCCTGCGCCCCGTGAGGCACCCGACCACGCCGCCCTAGGCACCATCGACAGTGAACTCCACGTCTTCCTCCGAGCGTCGTCGTGGGGCACGGCGATTTGGTCGACGACGAGATGTCGCGGTCCACTGGTAGCCATCTGCGTCCACTTGACTATGAAAGTCCCAACAGTGTAGCTCTGAACCTCATAGTCCAGCGACGTGGACCACAATTTTTACAGCTCTGAACCTCACAGGGGCTCCGCTTGAGCAAGCTATTGGTGCAAACTGCTGTGGAAGATCAACATCGACAAGTGCGAGTAGCGCCTCTTTGAAAAAAGATTATTGCAACAAGTTTAGAACACAAAATAAAAATAGGTGTGACTTTGAAGTTCACTTTGAACAAATCTGAAGTTCAGTTTTGACCGCAAAATAGTTCATTTTGACTCGTCAAAAAAGTTAAGTTTTAAAATTACGGAAGCTCAAAATTAGAAGTTCAGACCGTCCATCACCAAGGTTCATTGTTTTATTCATAAAAAACCAAATTTATTCACAAGTAAAAAAACGGTTCACTTTACTGTAAAAATGAAGTTCATTTGAAGAATATTTTGAAGTTCACTGTATACAAAAGAATATTTTGAAGTTCATTAGGAAAAAAGTCGAAGTTCACTTGCACGACGGACGAAGTTCAGAAAAAATTGTGTCACACGAGAAGTTTATTCGTGATTTTCTGTGAAGTTTACTTCTGTGAAAAGTTCACTCTATATCACGCAGAAGTTCAATCTGAACATAACTAGCGGCATTGAAAATTCTATGAAGTTCACTTATGTGACGAGCGAAGTTCAGGAAAATTATGGTCAGCCGAGATGTTCATTTGCTAAAATTCTGTGAAGTTCACTTATGTGACGGGTGAAGTTCACTTCGAATTCTTTGGAAGTCCAGAGAAAACGAGAATTCCAAAACAACATTATTATGTAAATTTAAAACTGCTCTTAAATCGTAAGGAATTTCGAAAAAATGCGTGAGATAACAAAGTTGCGGATTTTTCATAGCTTTCCAACGGCGTATCATTTGCGTCAATCCAATTAACGGTTTGGAAATGACGACCAAAATACTGTACGGTCGCGAAAAATGTGTTCGTATATATGAAATTCTTTAAAAACCGTAACTAATTTCGAAAACCTGTGAACATGAAAAAGTTTCGTAATTTCGATAGCTATCCAATGGTATATCATATGCATTATTCCGATAAGCGGATCAAAAATCGCACTAGAAAATTTTCCGGCAAATGTGTAGAATCAGTGTGTTTCGTCAGGAAGTTCACATTTACAGCATGTGGAGTTCACAGTTGTGACGCGTGAAGTTCAAAAGTGTTGTAGAATAGTTATTCTACAACTGGTTGTAGAATAGCTGAGATATATATATATTTCTCAAAGAGGTCATACAAACCACCTCAGACAACTCAAAAGATATTTTTTCTCATAGCAACATGGAGGATCGATGTACCGGCCTTAGGGTGACTGAACACAAGGTAGAATTAGGAAGCATCGGGAACAGCATTATGATTAGATGTCCAAAGTCTATCTCGAAAAGCACTCATTCTGGTGTTCACTTCCCTCGATTGGAGCCGAGGACGGCTGCGTGCCTGAACTTGTCCTGTTGATGGGTCACAAGACGGACCAGAATTCAACCGCTACATGCGGAGGCGAACCGGGCATGCATGTAGTACACTGTGCTGATAAGTGATAATTAATAGCCCACCGCGTCGGCAATGCAGGCGCACTGGCTGCACCCCGTTCAGCTGTACGTCATGAGCAGGCATAAGTTGCTGCACCCCGCACTGGCCAAAAATGTAGTCATGTATGCAGCAAGCATTTGCATTGGTGGGGAGAGTTGCAGCCCAGCAAGCTTGTCCGACAGGGTGCACTCAGCCCACCTCTCCGGCTGCACTAACAGAGTTGCAGCGCTGATGCCTCCTCCTCCACACTATCGTACCACTTGAGACTGGAGAACGATGTCTGAGTCCGCATCCATCCACCTCGGAGGTGGAAGAGGAGCGCCAATTTTCTAAATAGCGAGAAAAACGCGCAGTACAAGTGTATGTGAAACTCGTCGCAATGTCTATGGAGATGGATAGCTGATCCGTAGAACTACGCTGCCACACTCATGTGAGATAAAAATATATGTTAAATAGGACACATCCAAGAGAGACACATTCTGGCAAATTTAGTAGGACTATAGAAATATTTGAGAATTTAGAAACTAAAATATCTTGGTGCGTCGCCATACATTGCCCAGGTAATTTGGGGGATCATCATTGGCCTTGTATGATCACGTGACCAGTGCCATAGGAAAATATTAACACATCTAAATATGTTTCCAAAGTGAAAAAACATCTCAACCACCTCGATAATATTTTTCAGGCCGCACTTTATTGCTATATTAGATTATAGTGTCTATGGTACAATGCACAGGCTACACAAGACACAAATTGAAGATCGTTTCGAAAGTTACGAAGGAATAACTATTAGAATGTCACTCCACATGATGAATTCGAACCTACCTAAAGCTTACGTACTTCAACGATGTCCATCAAGACCAGTTGATATCAGAGGTCTCCCTCATGTCAAGTACACATGGTGGATTAGCAGCTATGACCATGGATGTCAATGTGCTTTAATTTTCATGCAAAATATTCGCCCGGAAAGCACAGGATCACTCCGCAAGTTTATTACTGGTAAAATATATCGTAGTTTAGACAATGCTATCAAAAATTGTGTAGTTCAATAAAGGTAAAATTGCTGGTGTAGTATATTGTGACTCGGACTCTTATAGTCACTGGTATACGTGCACGTGCAACGCACGTCTCTATAAAAATATGTCTTCTAATTAAGAATATGTCTTATGATCAAGCTGAATATCATCACTTACACACAGTAGATAAGCATATATTAATTTCCTCAATAATAGCGCAATAGAGATAAGCATGTACTCAAGCCGTGGTTCTCACATTCATTGTCAGATTTAAAGACAATCTTGTACACGACATGATTTAAAAATATTTTGAGTGCGTGAAGAAGCCTTGGGAAATGTACATGTCCAAATCATTGAAATCTAGACTTAAATGCAATTTGATTTCTCTAAACATAGCTCCTAGTGCATACACCGTTTGCCTTGTTTATTGAGGGAAGTGCAAGATAAAGCACTAAAGAGCACACGGAAAGTGATGTCATGTACCAGGTCGACGATCAACACGCTCAGAGCAGGACAAGTTTGCATACAGAGAAGTTCGTCAGGCGAGTCATCCATCCACATGGTCGCAGTGTTGACCGGTGGTGCAGCCTACCGATACATGGCTCGTCGACGCGCAGGTGTGTATGGCACACAGAGGGATAGTTGTGCCGATGACATCGGCTCAATCCCAGATCAAGTCTCGGTGAAACATAGAAGAATATTTATTTCCCTTGCTGATAATATAGATGCATAGCACTCTTTTATTTCCTTCCTACATTGTCTTGTCGACGACATCGGTTCAATCCAAGCTCAAATCTCGGTGAAATCATAGACGAATTATTTATTTCCCTTAATGATAATATAGATGCATAACACTCTTTTATTTCCTTCCTACATTTCAATGTGTCCAAAGGAAACAACACCCGAATCAAGAACGCAATGACAACTCTAATGCCATCACTGTAGCACCCCGGCCACTCCCGGACCGGCGCCTGTTACGCCTGGCAGCTCTCTAGGATCTCTAGACTGGCCCCACAGACCAACACTAGTCTTTTCTGCGCACTTTGTCCTCACTCGTGCGCACCCGGGAAGGACTTCCCGGTCGGTCACCCATCCTCAAATTGCTCCGGGCCAAGCACGCTTAACCTCGGAGTTCTTTTCGAATGAGCTTCCGGAAAAGAAGTTGCAACTTGTTGATATGAGTATCCTATTAATCCTATTGAGCCCTGAGCCAGGATCTCACATCCTTCCCCCCTTAGAAGACCGACGCCCTCGTCGGTCAACCCTAGTCCAGGAACTTCCCCCTTTGGCACCCGTCTGTGCGTCCAGTGCCGGCACATGCTCCACATGTCCGCGCCTCTGACCCGCACACGCCCGAGTTACCGCAAGGGTCGGCTCTGATACCAATTGTAACACCCCGGCCACTCCCGGACCGGTGCCTGTTACGCCTGGCAGCTCTCTAGGATCTCTAGACTGGCCCCACAGACCAACACTAGTCTTTTCTACGCACTTTGTCCTCACTCGTGCGCACCCGGGAAGGACTTCCCGGTCGGTCACCCATCCTCAAATTGCTCCGGGCCAAGCACGCTTAACCTCGGAGTTCTTTTCGAATGAGCTTCCGGAAAAGAAGTTGCAACTTGTTGATATGAGTATCCTATTAATCCTATTGAGCCCTGAGCCAGGATCTCACAATCACCAACTAACTAAAAATACATATAAGAAGAAACATTCAGCTAGCAACACGGTTCAGAAGTACTAACCATGATTTTGATTTATTCTGAATCGGCACACTTGCAGTTTTTTCCTCTTTACATCAACACCACAAAAATCCAAAGTCTCACATCTTAATCCTATGAAAAATGCGACTAAACATCAGAACCAGGTCCTTCATGTTTGGGATAAGAGATTTGACAATTTTGAACCGAACTGTTTGTGACAAAATTATGGAACAAATGACTTTCAACCAAGATTATTGCAGTACCTAACTGCCTATTGAATGCAACAGAAAAATGTTTTGGCAAGAGGATTCCATGACAACAAGAGAGCAAATTAGTGACCAAAATGCTAAAACCTTACGCAACAGAACAACCTGCAATACAAAAACAGTAATCCTAGACTTACGGATGGTTTGGCTTACGGAAACTGCTACGGACGTACGTGTCCACATCTGATTCGTCTCCCCCTCATACTGTGCCCCCCTGAATTTCTCTGGGAGCCCACCCCCTGATTCTCTCCACCTAATCCGTAAGATTTCCATAAATTTCATCCATAGGTGTAGCATTACTCATACAAAAAATAGGAGTAGAAAGGCCAATGACCAAAATATGTTACTCGCCTTGAACATTACTTAGCTGCATTAGAGATCTCGTGTTCATAGCACATTAACACAAATGGATAGTACATATTCCATCCGATCCATAAAAAGTGTCGCTCGGGAGTAGTTGCTATGATAACTTTTGTACTACACGTGCATTCAAAAAGCAAAAGGCCATCGAAAATCAATACTGAAGAACAACTTTTGTACTACATTTATCTGAAATTTTATCACAGTAATTCAAACAGCAGTAATTCAACAAGCAAGAGGTTAGCTCAAAAGAAAGACACGCCATAATTCAAAAACATGAAAAGAACAATAATGTTCTTAGAAGGCTTGCTTGATACGGAAGATTAGATAGAGAGAGAGCTTCAGAATGTCATAACAACTCAAGCATGATAGGATGTTTTTCTATGTATACAAGAGAACCAGTACTTTTTATGCAATGCACTTCCATTTTTCCAATCAGCATGGCACCATCAGGAGGATATGGTACAGCCCGGTAGCAACCAAGATAAAGAACAAAGGTACTGCAATTTTTGTAGAAGAACAAGCTAAAGAACAAATAAGAAAAGCGCTTGTACTCGAACATGATTTGATAATTATATTGCATAAAATGTATAGTTAAGAATCGAAAAAATTCATGCTAACAACACAAAGAACACAGTGACGCTTAACTGTGAGTTATATGTCAGAATTACTAATTACTACATTCATATTTGATCTTTTGAAACCAATTTTGAATTGAGGAGGTTCTAGTATTTAATATTTGAGCTTTTCACTTAACTCGCATGTAACCTACCAAAATAATCAAATAATCTAAGAAGATTCTTCATCTGAACTAAAGTTGACGGGGTACCAATCCTATGAAAAAATATAAATTCTCCACAAATAATTGTCCACTAAAGTTTGATGGGTAACCAAATCTCTCTTGGTTTCAGAAAAATATCAAGTACACAAGTCTCCTAGCCTCCTAGGGTAGAATTAGCAAGCGTACCTACTGAGAAAAATAAGGTATATGTGTTGTAGCTTCAGAAATCCTGATGGCGACAAGGAAAAAAGAAATATGTACGCAGAGCGCATATATTGCACAAATAAACAGTTACATCTGAAAGGATGAAGCAACAAAAATCCTAACCGAACAAAAGAGAAAATAAGGAATGACTCACCAGAATTAGAGAAGATCGTAGATGCATCTGTACTAATCCCTTTTGGCATTGAGTGATCATCAGCTCCAAATATCACTTAGAAAATAAAATCCATCAAGGAGAACCTCCGGATCCACTCCACCCAGATCTGATTAGTCAGCCATGACTCCCCTGACTTCACATGCCGGAAACACCTAAATTTTTTGGGGGAGGATCAGATGTGACACGATAAATAACAACGATAAATTTATTAAGAAACAACTATTTGTCCAATATCCCAGAGAACATGGCGTGGACGGTATCTCCTATCCAGCTCGAGGAGTAGATGATCTGGCTGCAGGTTAGGGAAGACACCCAAAGTCGAGTTGGGCGGCGAAGCTGTCTGGACTACCGGCTAAGGCCGGGGTTGGTTAGCTACTCGCGTAGGGAGCTGCCCAACTTCTTCAAGCTGGAGCAATGGAAGATCAGGGTGGCGGAACGTCCGCAGAGCAACGAGGCATCACCGACGAAGCACCGAGCAGGAGTAGGAGTTGCAGCGTAGGGTGCTCGCAGATGGGCAACGCCAGGCCAGTCGGTGGTGGGGGAAACACAGACTACGAGTTTGGGGGGAGCCTGGAGATCAGAGGAAGAGGAGAAGCTCACGGTTCTAGTGATGGCAGTAATTATCTGGCGTGATTTGAGGAGCCGAATCAAGGGATTTATTTTTTCCTTTTGCATCTAAGGCGGACTGCGCGTGCCGGTAGAAAAATCCGTCCGTCTGGCAGAAGCAGAACATCGTCTGCCAACGTAAATTGCTAAGTGCACCCGGAGCATCCATTTAAATTAATCTGGGTCGTTAGATCTAACTAAGTGGAACAATCTGGTGGTACTGATTGGATCTGGTGCACTTGACGGGGTGGATTTAGAAAAGAAGAAGTTCGCTTGTTTAATAGGAGCTAGTAGTAGAAAATGGCTAGTCGGGTCAGGCATGTGCAAATCACGTGCCTGATGAAATCTCGAATTACTAGTAGTGCATATATATAGTGTGTGTATGAGTGCATGGGTGCGTACCGCAAAGAATCCAGAGACCAGCTGATATCAATTGATCTGTGTATCTTTTTTTTTTTTTTGAACACGGGAAGGGGCCCGAAGACCCCAGAAGCTCTATTAAGTGGCAGGTAGCATTACATAGAGGACCCTAAAGAAAGAAAAAATTACAAACAAGCCCTCAACTTTTACAAGAAAGACCTCAAAGTAGAAATTAAAAAAGCAATCAGGCCCTTCTTCTCTGCCACAGCGCTTGCAAGACCTCGAAACGCGACGGCCGGCGGCGACACCGGGGACGAAACCACTTGGGTCGTCGTCAGCCTGGAGAGTCACGCTGAGATCAAAGATCCTCCGCATCGGCATCATGGCCTGGAGGAAGAACAAACCGTGGTTGCAGCTCACCACCACGGCGCGGAGAGGCCTCCGTCGGCCACAAATCGCTCCGGCATAAATGTCCTTCGCGTGTCTTCTCCGCAAGCGAGCTTCATCTTCCCAAGCCACACCATCCATCTCCGCCTCCACTCTGTCGCCTCCATGGCAACTCGAGGCAGCAAGCAGGAAGAACAGCATAGCTTCACACGGACCAAACCCCCAAGAAGAGGGCTCTTCGAGCTTATTAAAGCACGCACCTTCGGAATCCTTCGTCCACCGCGCCCACCACCATGGGAGCACGCTGGAACGGAGCTTTTCCAGGCCGAGGTCGTCGCTCGGGAACAACCTGACCAGGCGCCTAGAGAGGAAAGACAGCATATTGCCAAGCGCCATAGCGGCAAAGCCTAACACGAAACCTAATCCTACTATATACAGAGGAGGCCAACCACCGGATCCATCCTCTCGCCGGCCGGCAGCGCCGCCAGAGAGAGAGAAGGAGCGGGGCGGCAGCAGCACACTTGGGTCGACGCTCAACGGGGCAGAGGGGTGGGAGAGGAAAAAAAAAAGTCGATCTTTGTATCTAGGTATGATGAACACAACATAGAATTAGGAAGCATCGGGAAAAACATTACAATTAGATATGATTTTTTTTCAGCTGAATTTCCTTCCCAGGCCACCTCATCAACCATCTACTGTCCTCTTCGCTCTCTCCATCGGCATCAAAGACGGCCGTGCGGTCGTGCACAGGAGCCTTACTGGCCAGTCACCGGCGTCCGCGGTGCGCAGCCAGAGCCACGCGTTGTTGTTGGACGGCGTGCAACCCATGACTTTGGGCCGGCATCACGGCTAAGGCTTTGCAGCACACTATGTCGAACCGTAGCACATCAGGTAGCCAAAGAAGTGTCAAAACCACCACAAACTCTAGGACATAACAAGATGCCAAAATCGGGTGCTAGTCTTGCGACATTAAATTACACAAATGTTCTCCTTCGCGCCAAGCAACCGCTACTTCCTTTTTATGTTTTGCAGACGATGAAGTCTGGATAGTCTCGTTCGTGTCGGAACATTCTCACGTTTCACTCATTCCAAATGTGACATACTAGGATCATGAGAGACGCAGGGCTCTTGTCGTTGCAGGCTCGGACCTGCAACTCTCTCAGCTCACGATCGAGAGGAGGACGAAGGACAGACGGAGTATTTGGTGGCGCACAAACGCCCTTTTTCTGAACTTTACTGCACCCGAGCTCTGATCCTCGTGAGTGCTTTGCAATGGAGTACAGGGGGGGCTATATAGGCCGTGGCTCGCACCAACAACACCACGCCGCGCACACACGCGCCCCACGACGCCACGATCGACGCACCTCCAGCTCGCGCCCATGATTGCGCTCAGACGCGATCATCGCGGCCAGTCCTGCGCGTCCCGGACGTGGTCGTCTCCCTCTAACTCGCTAACCATCTAACAAACACAACGCACACGCACTAGACACACACTGACACGCTAGACACACACGGATACAGACGCACTCGCCATGCTCGACACGGACCGCGACCTCGGCGC
This sequence comes from Puccinellia tenuiflora, assembly GCA_012064385.1. Classification (NCBI taxonomy): domain Eukaryota; kingdom Viridiplantae; phylum Streptophyta; class Magnoliopsida; order Poales; family Poaceae; genus Puccinellia; species Puccinellia tenuiflora. The sequence continues at coordinate 480,029 of QRDG01000687.1, forward strand.
ACTGACGCTGGTCACCGCTAAGCTCGGGCATGGCTTACGCCAACACACTCCCCCTAAGCCATGACCTAGTAGAGGTTGGGATTGATGCCGGCGTCGCAGAGCAGCGCCTCCTCCGGCTTCTTCTCCTCCTCGTCCTTCTTCTTCTTCCTGCAGTCGCGGATGAAGTGGCCGCGGATGCCGCAGTAGTGGCACTTGCCACGCCTGCCCCAGTCCGCGTCGTCGCCGGTGTAGCCGCCGCCGCGTGCACGACGCCTCTCCTCCCACTGCGCCGCCGTGAGCAGCAGCTGATCGCCACGACGCTCGCCGCCTGTCGCTGCCTTGCGCCGCGTCGTGCGCTCCTCGAACGCCTTGAGCCGCCCGAGCACCTCGTCGAAGCTCACCGTCTCCAGATCGCAGAACTGCTCGATTCCGGCCACCGCCATGTACAGGGCGTCAGGCACGGTGTCGAGCAGCTTCTTCACCATCTCGGCGTCGCCGAGCGTCGCGCCGAGGCTCGAGTACTTGGCTGCCATGCCGCTGATTTTCCCGACGTAGACGTCCAGCGCCTCGCCGTCCGCCATGATCAGGCGATCAAATTCGCCGCGGAGCGTGGACAGCCGTGCTGCCCTGACACGATCCGCGCCCACGAACCTTGCCTTGAGGCTCGCCCACACCTCCGCCGCCGTCTTCTTCGACGAGACCTGCAGCAAGATGTCCTCTGCGAGCGCACCGAGCAGGTACGCCCTCGCCGGCTTGTCCTTCTTCGCGACGATCGCCGAAGTCCGCGTCCTCCGCCGGAACCACAGCCTCCCACAGCCCCTGCGCGTCGAGGTTCGCCTCCACCTTGATCGCCCAGACGGTGTAGTTGTCGCCGGTGAGCATCGGACAGGGGAGCGGCACCACGCTCCCCCAACGCCGGCAGCCGGAACCAACGCCATCGCCTCCTCCTCTAGCTCTGATACCACTTGTCGTTGCAGGCTCGGACCTGCAACTCTCTCAGCTCACGATCGAGAGGAGGACGAAGGAGAGACGGAGTATTTGGTGGCGCACAAACGCCCTTTTTCTGAACTTTACTGCACCCGAGCTCTGATCCTCGTGAGTGCTTTGCAATGGAGTACAGGGGGGGCTATATAGGCCGTGGCTCGCACCAACAACACCACGCCGCGCACACACGCGCCCCACGACGCCACGATCAACGCACCTCCAGCTCGCGCCCATGATTGCGCTCAGACGCGATCATCGCGGCCAGTCCTGCGCATCTCGGACGTGGTCGTCTCCCTCTAACTCGCTAACCATCTAACAAACACAACGCACACGCACTAGACACACACTGACACGCTAGACACACACGGATACAGACGCACTCGCCATGCTCGACACGGACCGCGACCTCGGCGCACTGACGCTGGTCACCGCTAAGCTCGGGCATGGCTTACGCCAACAGCTCTTCCACCATGCACGATGGTGCTCAATAATGTCACACCATCAATTCTTAGTTAATGATGCGCAGGCCGCCCAAGACTTGACCGAAATATCATGAAGGCCAACCCATCTTTACGATCAGCCCCCTCGTGTTCGTGTATACTACTGCGCTTATGTGTTCAACTGTTTACTTAGTATACTTTGTCCGTTAGACTAAAATCACACAGTGTGCATGTGCACAAGGGCACATCCAGCACAAAGCCCAGAATTGCCGATGTCTGGCAATAGCGGTGTCACACACGCTCACGCATCAACTTGTTGATAGCTTTACTTTTCTGATTTTTGTCTATGTTCAGAGTACTTTTACTTGCTAGTTTCTTAAGGGGACTACCTGGAAAAAAGACAGCCTGCACCGAACCTTCTGTTGAAGGCATTTTTTACAAGAATTGACAAAGTTCAAAGCAACAATCAACAACAAAGCCTTTCAGTCCCAAACAAATTGGGGTAGGCCAAAGTTCAAAGCAACAATATTGTTCAGAATTTACCACGAGCAGGCTAAATGAGCAAACATGAAGCATGATACCCACAATCTAGAAACGAGACTTGCAAGGTTAAGCATCTGTTCAATCAAAGTAGAATGTTTCCAGAGCACCTTTTAATGACGGAGTGTGGCTTGTCGTCATCATTCCTGAAGATTATGTAGTATATGTGTTTGTAAATGGTCTAGAGGCCGAATCGCAAGATGCAGATGAATGCATTATGACAAACCTATTTCTCCCTCATATATAGTCAATCGAGATGCTAAGCGATCAGTGTCGAGCCTCTCGAGGGAATTCCACACCTTCTGATTGAGGGGCAATGCTCTCGAGCTGGTTGCAGAGTGGGCAAATATCTTAATCCAGAATACCCTGTCAGAAGTAATGATCATTTGTGAACAAACGTTGACGGTTTGCAAGACACAAGAAGATGCGGCAAGGATTCGGAGAATAGTTTTTACAGATTAGGGAGGCGATGAGATCATCTGGCCTCGACTAGGCTGACTTTGTAAACATTAATTTCTCGTCCATCTTGTTGACGGACACACATTTGAAACATGAACAATCAAATTCATCGTGGTTGTAGAGGTTGGGGTTGTCCCTTTTTGAGAGAAAAAAGTCACGGAAAAAGCTTCTGAGGATGTTGGGTGTTCAAATTTTACAAAAAAAAAAACAAGCTCCATGTTGCTACATTTGTGGTTCCATTTATGGTTTCCGAGGACAAATGGAATTTGAGCTACAAGGAGCTCTTTTTTTTTTTGCAAAATTCGAAATCAGTAGTTTTAAGTTTGAACAAATTTGGAAAGAAAATTCTAGGGATAGATAATGTTGAGATCTATCATCGTGCTAAATTTTAGCCAAAATTCGTTGTATTATGGGCTGAGCAAAAATGACAAATGAGTCGATCTGGGCGCGGTGAACAATGCATATTTTGAAAACTTGAAAATTCAACAGATTTTTCATTTTTGTGTAGCCCAGAATTAATATAACGAATGTTGGATTGAATACTTGGACCATGGTAGATATCAACATTATCTATTCCTAGAATATTTTGCTGAATTGTTTGAAACCTACAAATATGATTTCGAAGATTGCAAAAAAATGAACTCCATTTAGCTCGGGTTCCATTTGTTGTTTTCGAGTGAACCATGTCTTTTAAAGTCACTTCATGACATAGTTCTGATTTCTATTTATTGCAAATTATTTCCATATTTGAATCGAACCAAAATTTTCTTATTTTGTATATTTTAATTTACATGGAAAATAGTAATTTTAACTTGTTGCTATTTTATTACTGGTACTTTGTTTACTATGTTCGGCTAGATTCACACTTCTGGGCTGCCCTTATGACGATGAAGAAATTCTTCTTCCCGTACGGCTCTTTTTCCATCAAGGATGGCTCGGAAATAATATTCTGGGAGGATAGATTGCTAGGTAATGCCTCACTCCGAGAACAATATGCAGCTTTATACAATATTTTCCTTGGACGTCACAAGAGTGATACACTCGCTCAGGTGTGGAAAATTACGCACCGAATATGACGTTCAGAAGAGATCTTGTTGGTCCCCAGCTTGTTGGAATGAGTTGCTACAGTGTCTGACTCTAGTCAATCTGAAACAAGGGGACCGATGAGTTTCAATGGAATTTGCACACGAGCGGCAAATGCATAGTGGACTCTATTTACAAAGCTCTAATCCAGCCGGATGTGCCAGTTGATAATAACAAAAAGATTTGGAAGATGAAGATTCCACTAAAAAACAAAGTTTTTGCGTGGTATCTTCGTCGAGGGGTAATTCTAACGAACGATAACCTTGCGAAATGCCATTGGCATGGAAGTAAATAGTGCGTCTTCTGTCATAAGGACGTGACTATTAAGCATTTATTCTTTGAGTGCAAATTTTCTAGTTCTATATGGTCAATCATCCAGATAGGTTCTACCTTATATCCACCACGAAGCATTGCATATATTTTTAGCAATTCTCTTACTGGGGTGGATAATAGGTTTAAAGACTTATTAGGGTGGGAGCTCTTGCCGTTATATGGTCGCTTTGGCTGTATAGAAATGATAAGGTTTTTAATGATAAAAATTCGTTTCTTATGCAGGTTATCTACAGGAGTACGGCTACGCTCCGTTCTTGGTCACTGTTGCAACGTATGGAGCATCCCGACCTGTTTACCGAGGTGTGTACAAGTCTAGAGGATACGGCGAGGGACTTTTAGTCCCAACATGGATGGCAGCATAATTTGTAGATCGGACCTCCACCACCATAGGAGTCGTTACAATTTCTCATCATGATATGTAATTCGTGTTTTTAATTTTTTTGGTCTACTGTACTTGTGACGGCTGTGCACATCCTATCTATGCAGAGGCCGGGTGTAATGCTTAAAACTTTTTAAGTAATAAAACTCCCTTTATCGATTTATTTTATTACCGGTACTTTGTTTACTATGTATGGCTAGATGATAGTAGCGTTGCCATTTGGACATCAATTAGCCTCTCACAAAAATGGACATGTATGATGATCATAAGGGGCGACGACACCAACGTGCAACTCAACAATGACAACATGCAAGTCAATAGCAACGAGGGGCTTGCAGAAACAATATGTGGCCCGACGCAGAAATGTTCTAATGTTACATTACATCAATATCCAGCTGTTGAGGGGCTTGCAAAAATGGTGTGCGTTCCAATACAAACAACGTTCATGTGGCGATATGGACTCTAACTATCGTGTGGGCTAGTTGGTTGAGGCACATGACCGATACTGAATGCACTTCACGGGGCTTGAAATGTGTAGTTACTACACACAAGAAATATATACAATGCAGTTTTATCGACGTTAATGAAATGCATTGACTTTAGTGAGGGCAACAAAGGAGCAATGTTGACTCTAATTCCTATTGTCAGTCGAGCACATGTAGCCAGTGAGCCTCCGATAGTATTTATATTTGGCGCTTCAAAGAGTCCTACATACACGGGGTCGATGTAGCTTGAGGGTGATTAACTACAACTTGGGAAAAGGAAGCATCCGAAATAGTTGGATCACTTTATGGCATACTCATGTAAAATTGTCTCATCCCAAGACTACAGCTTGTTCCACATGTTGTCCTTCTCGCTCTTGTTGCTGGGCATAATGGTGGTAATTTACCTATTAACATAAAGCACTCTGAGAAAGTTTTTATGAAGTAAGTAGTTAATGACAAGAGAGTTGTTTGTGGTAACATCATATCTTACCGTAACATAATGTATTCCCAGAAAAAATGAGTCTATATCTAAATAAATGAATATTTATTTGATAGTAGCATATAGTAATAACATGTATATGTTACTAGTCTAAATTACTTTTCCACTATAACCACCCTAATACGAGGCACGTACGACCGCACGCATGCATGTGTCATCTTGTTGCATGGTGACCAGCGGGAAACCGTGCGAAGGAAAGCACTCCAACACGGATGCCTGCTACCATTTGTTCCTTGCCAACGTCAACTTGGAAGCAAAGCGCCTTAGGAGAACGAAGACTTGGAGTGGAGACATATCACCGGTACCCACATCTTGGCGGCACAGGTGGCAGCCACTCGCAGAAGCACCGACATTCGCTAGCAGCCAAGCCGATTGCCAACACCGGCTCCCCTCTATATATTCAACGTAATCTTCCCCATGCTCCGCTTTTGCACCGGCAACGCGCGAGTAGATCTCAGCGCAGCAAAATGGCACTACAAGCAGGGAGGAGAGGTGAGCGAGGATGAGATGCAGGGCACCAGCGGCATGGAGAAGGAGAGAGGAGGTAGCGCACCACACCGCGGGATGATCTGGTCCTTTGGGAAAGAAAATGGTGAGGGGGAGGAACGAGTGGAGGTGACGAACTTGTGAAGAAATAAGATCTGGAGGTCGTCCCACATACGTTGGCTCGCTTTCCGTTTGACACAAAAATGGATGCGTAGCGCACCCTGGAGGCGGCGGACGGAACGCACACAATCCTCTAGTGGGATGATAGTATTTTCCTTTAGTTGACTGGTTGGTTGGAAAATAACGAGATTATCCTTACAATTGAGAGTGTTTTGAATACCATTTTATCCTTTAGATGAAGGTACTCCGTGACATTTTGAGTCAGCCGTCCGTGAAACTAGTCGTGGTGTAAGGAATTATACTAGCCACTCGATTATGGAAAATGAACGGCCCTTGTTCATTTTCGGTACTATCAAACTCCTCATTCCACGAACCTCAGTATCAGACACGGAATGTGTCCGTTTTGGTTCGTTTGGGGCGTCACGGAAAAGGGCTCGGCCCATGTCTGTCCAGATTGGACCAGGTGACCCAACGACACCCTCCATTTGGTTCGGTATGTTAGCTTTTTTGCCCATATTCACCATTGTTGCCATTTTAATCCTAAATGTTGAAGAAATAATAGCATTCAAATTATCACTACATGGAAATTTAATGAAGCCTTGTCGACATACATCAAAGTACCAAAAAAATGCGATGAACAACAAACACACGACTAATGATAACTGAGCATGTGCAATCTTACGAAAACGTGCACGAGTGAGAGTGCGACAACCGTGTGTAATTGCTCTATCACCGCGCAGATTTTTTTTTACAAACTTTTGTTTGCGACGGAGAAACCTATTGCACATGTTTTTACAAATTGTGTGCGCGGCTGGCTACCAATCGCCAATCCAAACATGTTGACATTTCGGTAACTCATATGCAATGGTCTATTTTAAAAGCATGCGATCGTCTATTCTATATTAACATGTCATAAATGGGACACATAATCCCGGCAACAACATTTGATCTGGGGCTTGCATCAATGGGCGTGTGGTCCAAAAAAAAAGCAATTTCCCGTATGCTCACCACGACAAAAAATAAATGCCACGAACTTGATGACGTCATAAACGGGGCGAGTGATGCCAGGCTTATGATCACCAATATGGGACTGGCCCCAAGCAGCAGCATCCAGAGTCTCACCTGCCTCCGGCATTCAGGTGTGTCTGAACCCTGAAGCCACCGGTATCCTGGAAAGCTAGACAGCTTTTTGAGAAACAGCTAGACAAGATAGTTTCCTCTTCAACTCTTCCAATGTTGATGTAATTTCCGCTGTCGATCAGGACAGCGATCCGCCATTTCTCTTTCAATGGGGAATGGCAGTGATCTGCCATTACCCCAACATACCTTTTGCTCTCCCCACCTTCGTGGACAGCATGGGCGGATGCAGCGTCCCTGTTGCCCGGGCGCTTGCCCGGGCTTCGCTGTTGTTCGCCTCTAGCGTTGGGCAGTTTCCAGCCAGGAATCGTCAACTGGTCTTGGGCAAATACATGCACCTTCTTTTTTTCTTGTTGAAAATCAGCAAATTCGTTTGGCTGTTGGTGGACTAGTGGGCCTTCTCGCCTTGAGCACTTGGGCCGTGTCTTGCACAGGAGAGACTTGGTGTGCTCACAGGAAGAAAAGCAAATGAGCCAGTAGCCATGAATTGCCGTGCTCTCTCTCTCTCTATTTTACTTCCTTATATTATTTAAAAATTGACATTGCCCAATGTTTTTTTTTAATTTCGGTGAGATCTACTGAATTTAAGATCATGAATTTCACAATTTTAATGAATTGTATTTAAGCTAAGTACCTAAGTAGGCTTGAAGTTTGATTGTTCATTAATACCATCCGAATGTATAAGATCAAGTGAGACGAGCATATCTTTTACAGGGTCAAACCCAACCAATTGTAAACTTTTCAAAGAAAATGGAAAGTGGATCTAGATTATTTTAAAAAAACTAGTATTGTATGATTTTTTTTTCCGAAATGGGTATCGTATGATAGGTCTGATTGTATAGAATATAGCGAGTCTCGTGATTGGCTTATTTTCCGTAATCAAAGACAAAGTGTATCTAATAAGTAATAACCTTTCTTGTTTGATGTGGACAAGTTTGCTCGCTTATCTTTAATTTATCATGCGGATTTAATCTAATGGTGATCGTTCAACCATAAGTTTGGCTATAAAGATGGTTGAAACCGATTAATCTTCCCATTGGTCTATAAGCTTATCAAGTAGGATGTGATATTACTGGTGTCGACATCAGTTGAGAGGGCTCTTTCGGCAATGACGATCATCAACTCCAAGTTCCGTAAAAAGATGGAGAATGATTCAAAATTGTTCAATGACTCGGTACTATATGGGTAATTTTGTCATCTCATGAATCATAAGATTTACTAAGCTATCTCCCTTTTATTATCTTGTAGATTCTCTTTGTGGTGCATTTGGACATTTCAACTTTTGTCATCGAATCGTCAGAGTTTCATTAGTCCTTTCGAGTTCTTGCTAATTTCTATCATACCTAATAATAATGCATACGGACATTTGAATGCGTTGTTAACTTGTGGACATTCACGTGTTTTTTGAACTTGTTAAAATTTGAATGTATTGTGAACTGGTATTGTACTGTGTCAGTATTTCTTATTTATAACCAGTGTGAAAACAATATTTCCTCCATGTGAGGTTTCTATTTGTCCGGAAAAAAAGTTTTTGCCTTGCGGTGCGCTTAGGCTTCGACAAATTCCTGGGTCCGCCTCTGGTGGATAGGACTTCACTTGGCGCGCAGCTATAGCGACATTGCTAGCAAAGCTGCATCTCAAGTCTAAAAGTTTGCCGCGCAGCGATCCACGGCGAGGACTTATATATGCGCACGGACGCGACAGCCTCGCTCCCGTCCTCTCTCACGCGCTGTCGACGGCAACAGGGCGCCATGGCGAGTCGACAACGGATCGCAACGCAACGCGGATCCGACAAAGACAAATCCTGCAACATCTACGACACCACTACACCAATACACGAGTTGATCGGCCTTGATTCGGATGGCGATGGAGATGTTCCTTTTTGGTTTGAAATTTCGTTCCCGTCTGTGCCAAAAAGGTGTCGCGAGTCGCGACTCGCGACCAACCTGTGCCACTGCCCATGAAAAGGATCGGGCCTTGCTAGAAGACTGTCCTATCGGCATAGGAGTTGGGTCAGGGGAAGGAATCCATGTGTGGGAAAATCAAGTGTTACTGACGAACGAACAGACTTGATCGCTGGTCATTTCGTCAGTCGTGTGGTTGGGCCAGAGCCATCACGCCAGGAGCGACATGTATCCATCAGGCAGACCAGCAGCATCCGAACAGACTGAGGCCGTTCGGTGTTAGTGAATGTCTTGATTAGGCTTAGCCAATGCAGGATCGAGACGCAGCAATTAAGCTGCATCGATCTAACGTCAAAACCATACATGAGTCGCTGCAGTTCTCTTGCATTATTGATGCCTGGCCGACCATGTTCTTCAAGGAGGAAGCTTGTGTGCATTAGCTAAGGTAAGGTGTCGCAGTCGTGCAACGGAACACAGGGCTTCCCAATGGCGAATTCAAGATCAATGCCGAAGGCTCTATATCGATCAATACTTCAGGACGGCATCCGCATCTTGCTTGGGTGCAACTGGTGCCCGGCCTACTTTGCACAAGCGTTTGCTATTATTTCACTTTTTTCGGGCCAACAGCGTACAGTGTACTTGACGCTTTAATTTCCTTGCGTTCTTTTCGGCTCTTTGGCTAATTCGCAACAAACTTACTTTGGAAAGGAAAATAATCAAACAACCAGCTGACGTTATTTTCAAATCTGCCATTCTTATGCAAGCTTGGAAGAGCTAGTCGCAGGCCTAAGGCCACTCTACGTGGAGTGCCTCCCTCCTATACTTACTCATCCATCGCGAGGACGCCACTAGCTATAACTGTTACCTTCATCTCTAGCTTTTACTGGCTAAGCTATATGCCGCAGCATTTTATTTCCATTTGCTAAGCTGTATGCCGCAACATGTAATCGTTTCTGAACCTGAGGACTTTATTAATTTAAAATACTTCAGGACAAGATACAGGTCGGATGCGGGAGCATAATTGCATATTCATGTTGATTTAGTACTACAATATCCAATTGACTTGTTTTTATGTCGATCTAGAAGCACGAACAATTTCCTTTTGGAACGGTACTTTCCATAGTATTAAAAGTACATGATGAGTTTACCACAAAAAATGATAGATATTTTAAAAAATCCTATACAATATTCGAAATCTGACTGTTTATTGGGTGGATCTTTGTAACTAACAAAGATCTAACGGGCCAACGGCTACCATGGATATTTCTATTGATTTTTTTCAAAGATACGCCTTGAGAAAACGAATCATGGATCATAGAAAAAAAAAAACTAAATGGTCGGCACAACGCCAAGAATCATTGGCGGAGCTTAGTGGAGGCGAAATGGGCCGCCGGCCCCAGCCCAGCCAAAATTCATTGCCTATGCCCTAGTATATAGCCTATATAGTCAGTTAAAATAGGCCAAGAGTGGCTACAACAATAGACACCACGCCATATGCCATGTGTCGCCATCTATGGCGCAAAACATATCATGTATTATTTGGTCTAGGGTATGCCAGTCAAGATGGTTGTCATCTTTTCGAGAAACGTTATTAGGCAACAAAAAAATGTCACGGGTTCATCAATGACGTGAAGTTCATGATATTTTTCTTGTTATAGAAAATGTCATTGATGGCAACCCGTGATGTTACTGAAAGGAAATGGACTGGCAGGATTCTTCTAGTAATGAGATAAAGACACAAATAATGTTGATAATGAACCCCTCCTGGGAAAGGATGATGCGACAGAAACTGTTTGCCCCTCCTTTCACGTGAAAAGGTCCTATAAGAACTGTTGTTTTCTCCCATTAAGAAAGATCCCTGCCATTATGTGCCCATGTACACAAAAATCTCAAAGCATGAAAGTCTTACTCTTGTTCCAGCGCATCGCTTCCAATGTCCATAGGATCCTATGATGAAAGTCTTATTCCGGAATGATGAAAACTGCTCAACACACTCCGCATCCCTAATTTCCTGTAGTCTTCACTAGCCGCGTGCCAAAATCCGCCGTGCCCTTTTGCGATTTCCAGTTATCACAGGAAACCTCGGCGTGGTGCTATATGTACCATTGCGCTCCATGTTGTTCATGGAATCGAATTCAAGATCGGTCATCGTTGCCTCGTAGTTGAGCGCATGTAACGTTGAGTGCTCGGCCAACGATGGATTCCCCTCGTTTGTTTCTCGGCTACTTATCACAACCACATTATCTGCTGGGGATTAATCAATCGAAATACAAATCAATGAAATTGCTTCTGATCAGGACCCATCACAACATAAGTTGATCAAATTAGATGAAGTAGTGTGCCAGTCAATAGCCAATGAACCCAACAAACTGCGAGCTTGGGAACAACTAAAGTCTTGGTACATAGATGAGATCATGAGAGCATTGGATGAAGCTATACCAAGGTGACCTGATCGGGAGATAGTAATACAACCCACGAAGTAGATGGCTATGGGACGAGCAAATGTTTTTTTTAGAAATACGGCAGGGGAAGCCCCTAGTCCCCTACAGTGATTTTTATTTTTGAAATAATAGGAACCCAAATATGCGTCTGTGAGAATATGAACCTGGGTGGGTGGGTTGCCCGATGATGAATATTAACACTATAAAGAGAAAAGACCCGGTCTTGTACGTTTTCTCTCCTTTCACCTTGCTCTGTGCTAGGGGAAAACATAAGTGGCCAAAACACAATATGGAGGAAAAACACTATAAAGAAGGCATGCAAAGCATTGTTGGCTTAATATAACGATAAATTTTTCTTACCCTAACAAAGGGCCCAGAGATAAATGGAAATAACATCTACAAATTCGATGGCTGGAAAAGCAAGAGATGGCCATAACAAAGATGCCCGTTGCAAAATACTGATAAACTTGTTTACCTTTCTCATTATTATATTATGTTAAATCATTATCCCGTGAGATGGTGGGAAAAGCAAGAGATGGCCAACATATGTATATTATGTCAAAATCATTATCCTTTGAGACTTCTATAATGTTGTTCGTGAAATTAACTTGTGGAACTCTCATTATTATTATTTTCCTTTTTATACAGGTGACCTAGCTAATTGTATCCGAGCATTGGTGGAAAAACGTGTGAAGAATAAGAATATAAGATTTATTTTCGCAACTATGGTTCCATGACTAAGGGAAGCAAACCAGGCTATTAGACATGTCTGTTTGTGGCTAGGAATATTGTAATGTGTGCATAGACGATCCCTTGATTTTATTTAATCCAGTCTAGCTAGTGGACGATGTAACAATATTTGAAGATTATTAAAGGTCGCTGAATTTATAAGAAACACCAAGCTTATATTCCCTGGGATTATCTGAATGGTATCCCATTATGAGAAGTACACGTATCTTCTATGACAATGGTACACTCACTACATTAAATATAGCATCGATCATCGTTGCTTTATTGTACAAACATGAAGTTTTGGAAGAACCGAACATCGTCCAGCAATATCTAGCACATATTTGTTCCAGACACAAATTATCGATCTAAAACTGAGTAAACATGTATAAACTTTATTTCATTGCCTCATAGATACAGATGAGTAGCCAGCCGTGGTTTTGCTTGCAAGACCAGGGGTTCAGCTAGTGCAAGGCTGGCATTGCCCTCCCGAAGACTGATATTGTCAACTCCAGGTGGCATGGTCCAAGTGAATCCCTGCAACATCCTTGCAAATAACATCATTGTGACAGATGTACCAAGTGAAATCCCGGGACAACCCCTCCTCCCAGTACTAAATGAAATGAAGCGTAGGCCTGGCTTTGCTGAGAAGTACATTTGCGGTGTTCATATGCCTCTCTGGCCGAAACTCCAGTGGTTCGTCCCAGACATTGGGGTTCCGACCAAGTCCAAGCCGGCTTAAAATGACGTGGCTATCCTTAGGGATTGTGTACCGAGCTATCGTGGTTTCTACCATGGCTACATGGGGTAGGTTAAGAGCATGATACGGGTGTAAGCGGAAAGCTTCCCGGATGCATGATTTAAGATAGTTTAACCGAGGGATGTCAGATTCTTCGACAAGTCTATCTTTACCGACGATCCTATCAAGTTCATGGATTGCTTTTTGCATGACCTCCGGCTTGTTCATCATCTCAGCGAGCGCCCACTCAACAGCATTCGATGGGTTATCGACCACTGCAAGCATCATTTCCTACACCAGTAGATGCGAAGAAAATAACGTTGTCAGTCTCGTGTTGGACAATAAGATGAAATTAGCACATATAATATATGAGTATATAATATGATCAATTAATTATTCAAAGTGGTGGAGACACCGTGCTAACCATTGTTTGTGCTCTGATTTCTTGTTCGGACAACAATGGTTTTCCATCTGCATCTTCAAGGTAAATCAAGGCGTCCAAAAAGTCTCTGGCCTCTTTCTTTTTGCCACCTGTCTCAACTGTAGTGAACCTTCGACGTATCCTCTCATCTATTATGGGGTCGTGCAAGCGATTGAGTATTCTCATGACATTCTTGCAAACCATTTCATGCCGCTCCAAATCGAGGCCTACCAGAGACGGGAAGTAGTCGGATACGCAGAAGCTATAGAGATGGTTGAGGGCCGTGAAGAGAGCGGCAACATGTGCCACCTCATCATCTTGGGGCCCACTTGTCAATGAATCCGGTATGTCCTCGCTAAAGTATCTCTTACCAAACATAAGACGTCTTATGATGTTACAACAAAAATGTTGTGCCACCACGCGGATGTCGACAAAGTTGTTCGTATGTACCATGTTTGCCATGTACCTCATAAGGTGGTTGTGCTCCTCCTTCCGGAGGTGATGGAGTTTTTTCTCCATGGACGAGGCGAGGATCTCGCAGGTGAGGACCTGCCTCATCTTCTTCCACTGCTCACCATATGGCGAGAACACGGAGCTCTTGTACCCGAAGCTGAATACACCCGAGGCGAACGTGGTCGGACGGGAAGCGAGAGCTTCGTCTTTCTTTCGCAGTACCTCGCGAGCTATCTTCGGGCACGTCACAACCACGACATGGGTCGCACCGAGACGGAGGCATATGATGTCTGTGTTCATCTCCTCGAGTAGGCGATGGATCCACCGGAATACTGCCGGCTTGTTCCAGACCATCTGGTGCATGTTGCCGATGATGGGCAGCGTGGCAGGCCCCGGAGGCAGCCGTCGGCGTCGCTCACACTGCTGCCATATGATGGGCAAGAGAAGATACACCAGCAAGGTGGCCATGAAAATGATGATGAGCGTAGCAATAGCCATGTTACTGGGATAGCTAGGTTAAGAGTAAAGACTAAAGAATAGATGCTTAAGATTTTGTGTTGGATGACACACTTTTGGTTACCTGGTGTATCTAACTTGTAAGGGTATTTATATGACGTCCGGGGCGCATAGTTAAGCAAATACCGGAAACTGGAAAAGTCTAAGTTGTCGGCTAAATTATCGCGCGCTCTGGAACAACGCATGAAAGCCGATTACTATAGCCACGTGATAAACCAGAAAGACGTGGCTATAGTAACTAACAAAACGAGGAGAGGATGAGAGTATTCCACGACTATATATAAAAGATGTCATATTCTGCAAAGAAATGGACTGAACCTTCTTTGTGTGGTATATATGCATCCTAATTAAGCTGCATGTCGATCTCCATTCCGTCCGGAGGAATTCTCCTCCGCACACACTAGGAGTCTAGGACCAACTAGCTGCATAAGTAGTTCGTTTTCGTGAAGAGTCTTCCCAGCAGGATATTGACAAGTTATCTAGTACGATAGATACAGCAAGCGTACTATTCGCTGATGGACATACAAATCTCGTGTGAGTGTGTGACGCATGTGGCAAATGGCAAGAACTAGTACTACTCCAATAATAATGGAGGAGCCAATTGCCCTTTCTACTACTACCTCCGTCCCGGAAAGGATGTCATTTCTTTATCCAAATTTGAATGTATCTAACCACTAAATAGTGTCTAGATACATTCAACTTTAGACAAAGAAATGACATTCTTTTTGGGACGGAGCGAGTATATATTAATGGAAGGTCGACGTGTCGATCGTTCGGTCGTTCCGACCTCCACACTATAAGAATGCACATAGGAAGGCTTTTCGTTCTTCCGTCATAATTTTTATCATTTCACCCTCCCGCAAAATCGTATGGTTTTGTTAAATCTCAGTTTGACTGAGATTTTCTTCAGCCAAATGTGCAACCACAGCTCTGTTAGACTGTATAT
Organism: Puccinellia tenuiflora; assembly: GCA_012064385.1. Taxonomy (NCBI): domain Eukaryota; kingdom Viridiplantae; phylum Streptophyta; class Magnoliopsida; order Poales; family Poaceae; genus Puccinellia; species Puccinellia tenuiflora. The sequence continues at coordinate 495,102 of QRDG01000687.1, forward strand.
ACGTAGCTTTTGTATTCTAACTGTAACTCTGTGTACACTATAAATATAAGTCAAACGCCAACCCTAAGGGGTGTTGAGCGTTCCCAAAATCATTGTTTCACATGGTATCACGAGACTAAAACCGATCTACGATGTCTTCCGCTGCCTCCGTAGCGATCGCCGCCACCGCGACTGCTTCTGCGGCCGCGTCGCTCTCCGCCGCCTCGACCACCTCCTCGTCACCTGCGTCAGCCTCCTCGACGGCCGCTCCGCTCGTGTCTCCGTTCCTTGCGGCGCTCCTGGCTGGGCAGCCTCCGCCGCCTCTAGCACCCCCGCCGGTCTCCACGTCGAGCGCGGGCGTGCTTCTCTCGGGCGCGGCCCCGATCGCCCCGGCCATGGCTTCGTGGCCGTTTGCTGCTGCGCCTCACCCTGATGCTGGCTCCCTTGCGTCTCCTGTTGCGGCACCAACTCCACGCGTGACGCCAGGGCCAGCTCCTGCTGCGATGGAATTCCAGGCGCAGGCACCATCGTCCTCCCTGGTGCCCTACGGTGTACTCTCGCCATCCTACGACGCTGGGCAGTACGGCCAGCCGCTGTTCTACGGCGCACCTCCGATGGCGTACGGCGTCCACTCGCCGCCCCCTGCGTCACACGCGCCATCTCCTCCGCTGCTCCCCGCACCAGTCCCGACCGCTCGTGACGCGAGCCCTGGACGTGACGCTGCCCCTGTGCACTTTGCACATCTCTTGACGGTGAAGCTGAGCCCGGACAACTATCTTCTCTGGCGTGCTCAGGTGCTGCCCCTTCTGCGCAGCCACTACCTCGACGGATTTGTCGACGGCACCCTGCCGTGTCCCCCAGCTGTGGTTCAGGTTACCACGACCGATGGTGTCCCTATGTCGGTCGCCAATCCTGCTCATCGCCAGTGGGTGGCTCAAGATCAAGCCATCCTTGGAGCTATTCAGTCGTCGCTCACTCCTGCTGTGGCGGGTATGGTGGTATTCGCCGCCACATCACGGGACGCTTGGGGTACGCTTGACTCCATCTTCTCCTCGCAGTCCATGGCCCGCTCCATGGCCATCCGCAACAAGTTGGGTGAGACCAAGAAACTTGAATCCTCCGTCACGACCTTCTTCAACAAGATCAAGGAGTTGGCGGACACTCTCTCCTCCATCGGACAGCCCCTTCGTGATGAAGAATTTACTTCGTTCATCCTCAACGGTCTCAGCGAGGAGTATGATTCGCTCGTGGAGAACATCAATGGACGTGACACCCCGATAGCGCCACGTGATCTTTATGCGCGACTCCTCAACACGGAGCAGCGCTTTGCTGCTCGTCGTCCCGAGGGTTTCTCCAGCGAACGCCGCCTTCCGTGGTGGCTCGCGCCCTCCGCCGCAGCCTCGTCAGTCTGGTGGTGCACCTCCACAACAGTCTCGGCAGCCCTCGCAGCCGCGCCCCAACACCAACACAGGCGGGCGTGGGCGGACGTGGCAGTGCGCCGCCTGTGGTGCCAAGGCCCCCTGCCAGCTCTGCGGCATTGAGGGCCATCTCGCCTCCAAGTGCCATCGTCGCTTCAAGCAAGACTTTCTAGGCATTGGCAATGATTGTCGAGGCAATGAGAAACACGCGGCCTTGGCGACACAGGGGACTACTTCATCTTACCCTGTCGATCCATCGTGGTACATGGACACTGGTGCCACGGATCATCTGACGCACGATGTCTCCCAGCTCAACCCGCGCGAGTCCTACACCGGCCTCGACCAGGTTCGCACCGCCGACGGGTCAGGTATGCACATCTCCCACATTGGTCAGGCATCCCTTCTCTCACACACCTCTAAACGTATTCACCTCCGTAATGTCCTTCGTGTTCCCTCGGTCACTCGCAATTTGCTATCTGTTAAGAAACTTACTATTGATAATGATGTCTTTGTTGAGTTTCACCCGTTTCATTTTTTTGTTAAGGACCGAGCCACACGGGACGTTCTTCTTAGAGGTCGGAGTCGCCATGGTCTTTACACTCTTGATGTTCCACCCGACCCTCAGGTTTTCAGTGGTGTTCATGTCTCTCCGTCGACGTGGCACTCTCGCCTTGGTCACCCTGCCACCCCCATAGTTCGCCATGTGCTTCGTCGTCATGATCTACCTCTTGTGTCTAGTAATAAGGAGCTTGCAGTTTGTGATGCCTGTCAGCAAGGCAAGAGTCATCAGTTACCGTTTTCTGTGTCTAATCATTAGGGCTCCTTTGATTCAAAGGAATAGTATAGGATTTTTGAAGGATTGAATCCTATAGGAAATTTTCCAATAAAGGTTGTTTGATTCATGGGATCATATCCCATAGGAATTAATCCCATAGGAAATTTTCCTATAGAACTAGTGCAAATCCTATAGGAAAAAAAACATGAGGTCTAACCTCATGGAAAAATTCCTTCACACAATCAAAGAAGGTGGCTCTTCCCATAGGAATCACATGGGCATGCCATTCCATTCCTACAAGTTTCCTATTTCTATACTTTTCCTATCCTATGTATCAAAGGAGTCCTTAGTCAAAGCTCCCCTTGAACTTATTTATTCGGATGTATGGGGCCATGCCCAAACTTCAGTCAGTGGTCACAATTACTATGTCAGTTTCATTGATGCCTATAGTCGTTTTACATGGCTTTATCTGCTTAAACGTAAATCTGATGTGTTTGATGTTTTTCGTCAATTCCAAGCACATGTTGAGCGCCTTCTCAAAGAAAAAATTGTTTATGTTCAGTCGGATTGGGGCGGTGAATACCGCAACCTTAGCTCCTTCTTCCAGAAACATGGGATTGCGCATCGTGTTGCTTGTCCACATACACATCAGCAGAACGGTGCTGCAGAACGCAAGCATCGTCATATAGTTGAAACTGGCTTAACTCTCCTTGCACATGCTTCTGTACCTTTTCGTTTTTGGAGTGATGCGTTTACCACTGCATGTTTTCTTATTAACAGGCTCCCCACATGCCTTCTCAACATGAAAACCCCTATTGAGCTTCTCTTTCATGAGGCTCCTGACTACACCTTCCTCAAAGTCTTTGGGTGTGCGTGTTGGCCGCACTTACGCCCGTATAACAGTCGTAAGCTTGAGTTTCGCTCTAAGAAGTGTGTGTTTCTTGGTTACAGCTCCATGCATAAGGGTTACAAGTGTCTCCATATCCCATCTAATCGTGTTTACATTTCCCGTGATGTTATCTTTGATGAACACTTATTTCCCTTTGCTTCACCTCCTACAGTCGACACACATACACCGCCTATACAGTCATCATCTCCTTTGCCTGATCAGTTTGAGGATGTTGCATACTCGCCTGTTTTGTTGCCTAACCATGGTGCAGGTATCGGCCGAGGTGCTTGCCTTGAGCTGTTGGATAGCCCGGACGTCTCTGTCCGTGCTTCGGACGTCAGTAATGACGATCATTGCATGGCCAGCTGGGACGCCCTTGCCTGCGTTCACGCCTGCCTCCACGCATGTGTCCGTTGCCGGGCCGTGCCTCGCTGCTGGGCCCTCGCCTCCAGCACCAGCTACTGGGCTGTCGCCCGCCCGCGCTACTGGGTTGTCGCCCCCGACGTCGCCAGCACCCGATGTTGGATTGTCGCCCCCGAAGTCGCCAGCACCCGTCACTGCTGGGCCTGCGTCCTCGCCACCTGATGCTGGGCCATCGCCCTGCGACCCTGGGCTGTCGCCCCCTGGCATCGGACGCCCCCTCGTCTGCGTCGCCAGCAGCGAGTCTTGGCATATGTTAATGCCGACGGTGACCCTCGGCGTAGAACCCTCGGCTTAGGTGCTCCTCGGCACAGCTCGATACCGTCGGCGTTGCTCCGGCCGTCAGCGTAGTGCATTGTGCCGACGGTATATCTCAACCCTCGGCACAATTTAACCGTCGCCACAGAAAGTTAACGGACGGAGAAAACGGCGCTCTGGAGTTGTGCCGAGGGGGTTACCCTCGGCGTAGGTGGCCACGTGGAGGGCGGAAGGGGCTTAGGTGAATGTCAGTGCCGAGGGGGATACCCTTGGCGTACGTGACCACGTGGAGCACGCTGCGGGGCTGAGGTGAAGGTCAGTGCCGAGGGGGTTACCCTCGGCGTTGGTGGAAGCCTGGGCGGGGAACAGGACCTATGCCGAGGGGGTTACCCTCGGCGTTTGTGGAGGCATGGGCAGGGCGCAGGACCTATGCCGAGGGGGTTACCCTCGGCGTTTGTGGAGACTGGGCAGGGAGCAGGACCTATGCCGAGGGGGTTACCCTCGGCGTTTGTGGAGGCCTGGGCAGGGAGCAGGACCTATGCCGAGGGGGTTACCCTCGGCATTGATGTCCAGTAGTTTTTCCCCTGTTTTTTGCCCACAAAAATTCCAGCAGCAGTGCATATATATATAAATTGACTGTAATAATGCAAAAATATTCGGCATAGACGATATACACAAACATATCACATATGGCTAGCATCAAATCTCGATACATAGATACACATCACGACAAGTTAACACATAGTCATCACTACAAGTTCATTGCACATAGTCTTCGAGAACATCATTACTACAAGTTCATTACACATAGTCATGGGATAGATGTCACATGGCAACCGGTCTTCAACGGACTTGGAGCACCGACACAACACACACTTTGTCTTCGAGAGCTTCGTCACTACAAAATGAAAGAACACACTCGTTTAGCATAGCAAATTGCCTAAGTCGAAGTTTGCATGGCAAGTTGAGCAAAGTTAAATTTGTTGCATAGCAAGTTGTTCTTAGTCCAAGTGTTGCATAGGAAAATATTTTAATGAAAGTTTAGCATGACAAATTGTCTAAGTCAAAGTTCATGCATGGTAACTTGTGTAAGTTTTTGCATCGTCACTACAAAATGAAAGAACACACCCGTTTAGCATGGCAAATTGCCTAAGTCAAAGTTTATGCATGGAAAGTTGAGCAAAGTTAAAGTTTTTGCATAGCAAGTTGTTCTTAGTCCAACTTTTGCATAGCGAATTATTTTAATGGAAGTTTAGCATGGCAAATTGTCTAAGTCAAAGTTCATGCATGGTAAATTGTGTAAGTGTTGGATGCATGTAAGGGTTTGCTTGGAACTAACCGGGATGGGCGAGTCACGGTCAGAATGACCATGACTAGGACCTCCTCGGTGAAGTGGAGTCGTCTCAGGCGACTCGTGGGGCGAGGCGGAAGCACGGCCAAAGGGCGTCTGTGAATGAGCCGATCCCTACATATGTTTGAGCACAATAGTGTTAGTAACTTAGAAGTTCTTTCGTGACTAGTAACTAATAACTTAGTAGTTCTGTGAAGTACTAACCGGAGTCCCTATGGCTAGACGTGCAAGGAATTCGGACTTCGTCGGCATCACTGGCATCGGTGGTTTTGGTGGAGGATCGACATAAGGGGGCAATGGAGTACCATTCTTCATAGCCATATACCACGCCTGCAAGTGAGTTTATATGTCACACGTGGTCAAGGAAAATACAGTCTACGAACGCTTGCAAGTAGCTAGAATGCGCAAGAAATAACCTTCTGTGTCGCTTGAATCTGATCCTCGCGGGCATCAACCGCAGCTTGCCAATTCTTCATCTTCTGCTGAAACTCACGGCAAACCTCCTGGTAGGAATCATCATAGCGGGGCTACAATTTGACATAATAAATCTCATCAACATACACATGCATGATCAAAAGTCTAAATTTGGATAAAAATGAGAAAAAGCTTACATCACGACGCGGTGCACGAGGTGGGATAGAAGCCACCTTGCCAGTGGTAGCTTTGATCCGTGTGAGAGTGCTCGTAGGGCGCAACACCGCATTAAGCATAGTAAAGCGACCATGTGGCTTGCCTCCCCCTGCAAGCATCACCGCCGTCTCATCGACCGGCTCCTCAAGTGGCTGAGAATTCGACCCATGCAACTCTATGAACCTACATTGAGTAAGGAGAAATTAAATCTTGATGCCAATGAATATACATAATAGAAAGCAATAAGCATGGTAGGCATTTGTACGCATGGTGGCAATGAATAACCTGCTCGAGTACTCGCTAATGGTCTCACTGGTGGAGCCGTAGTATGGATCCTCGTCGGGTTGTGGGTCCTTCTTCTTATGAGCCTCCCTCCACAGTCGAACCTCAGGAATGTCAACCCCCTCATTAGCAGCCACCTGCAGTGCATAAACCAAATGTTATGCATTACAAAAGGAACATGTCGAGAAATAGAAGGAGGTTGTACCTTGTATTCCTTGAAGCGGTCGAAGCTCCTGTTTCCTTGAACGTGTGTTCCCCCATGGCCGCGATTTCTCTTGTTTTGCATGCTCCTGGCGATGAACTCCTGATCGCTCGTCCACATATCCACCAACGCGTTCCAAGCATCCGTCTTTCCATAGGCCCACTTTGGAACACACTAAGAAGTGAAAACATCTCAAATCAAGAAGGGATAATGCAATTTAGGATGAACATAGAATAAAAAAGACAATTAACTCACCATCAAGTAATTTTCCGCCTCGAATGTATCTTCGATATTTTCCCTAATAATGTTGCTCTTCAATTTCCTCACGCCTTGTTCGGCGAAGTAGTGTGAGATGCAAATTATTCTAGCATCGTAAATCATCTGTTGTACCTTGTCCCTCGCCATAAGATCGAAGACCTCGTCTGACTTCTCCTCAAGCTCCTCCGCCACTTTATAATATTCCTACAATCATGCATAAAATATTTATGGTTAGAATCATAAGTTAGCACGTTGGGGGTAGTGAACCATGAACAGAACTAGACAAAAAAGTCTTACCCAAAACTTGTTGTGCACAACTTGTGCACGAGTGGGCACAAATCTCTCACCGTTCTCATCGGTCATAAAACCCACCGCCTCAGCGACCTGATAGTCCTCCCATCTGGTGGCTAACTTCTTGTCCTCAGGGTTAGGGCCGGACTTGTAGAGGCATGGCCAATACTCCTTCAGCAAAGCTGTAAGAATACCACCTGGAATACGTCGTTTGACAGACGACTCATCAAGAAACCTAAAATTTCTGCACATGAATCAAAATATTAGTATGCGCTAAAAAGTATTTCAGCATACTGGTCATCAAACCAGTGAACACGTACGTGCTAGTGAATTTAATATTTTTAATGCATGCTGAAGTTTTTAGATATCCGAAATATATGGAAAAGTTAGAGGATGATATTTTAGATTGTCTGTATGCGTACCACTATATTGCAATAATATTGTGTGTATTATATTATTTTTCAAGTCCAGACAACTTGGGATTTACAACCATATGAAATACATAGAAAGATATTTTTAAATTTTTTGTTTGCTATTTCTTAGATATTTACATTAACATGCGACAATTTAGTAATCAAACTGAAAACCTCTGACTCGTTTAGTCAATACGTAGATATAGCTTATTTATACATATATGATCGAGAGATATTGGGTGCATTAGATATAGCTTATTTATACATACAGGAGCAATTTTCTCTAGACCATAAGGCCTCCATATATGATCGAGAGATATGCACTTACGTTTTTGTTGGCTCAAGGCGGATTTTCTCCGCTTCAGTTTTTGGTGGCTTTGGGATCTTATTTGGTCCTCGAACCCACAACTTCCCCGGCCTCTTCGACATGCTCTCCTGCTGGCTAGAAGAGGGTACCTCCTCCTGCTGCTCCACGTCCTCCTGGTGGTGCTGCAATTCCAAATTACAATGGAAATTAAAATTACAATGCAAAATAAAATGCAAGTGAATGAAAGGAAGTGGGTGGAATAGGAGAAAAGATCGTACCTCCTCCTCCTGCTGCTCCTCGTCCTCCTGGTGGTGCTTCAATTGCAAATTACAATGGAAATTAAAATTACAATGCAAATTAAAATGCAAGTGAATGAAAGGAAGTGGGTGGAATAGGAGAAAAAAGCGTACCTCCTCCTCGTGCTCCTGGTCCACCTCCTCCTCGGAAGCCGCGGTGCCATTAGCGGAGGGTATCTAAGAAGTAGTGGCAATTAGTGGAGGGTATCTAAGGATAGTAGTAATGATAACAATTAGTAGGCATGATAGCAACAGGCACCTCACTAATGGAGGGTGTCAAAATCCGACTGCGTCGTCGACCCCTCTGTGAAGGTGCAACCTCCTCGGGTGTAGGTGCAACCTCTTGAAGTGGTCTAGTCCTCCCTCGAGCTCGTCCTCCTCGTCCTCGTCGTCCTCCTCCTCCTCGTCCTCCTCCTTCTCCTTCTCCTTCTCCTTCTCCTCCTTCACCATCAACGTAGCGACTAGGAAGTCTTATAGGGCGACTACCTAGCGAATCGTCGCTCCGCCTCAACCTACTTAGCAAGCTTTTTGATGAATTCTTGCTCATGGTTCAATCACCTGCATTGAAAACGAGTAAACAATTAGTAATGAACATAACAATAATTAGTAAGCATGGTAACAATCAATAAGCATGATAGCAATTAATAATCATGGTAGTAATTAATAAGCATGGAAACAATCAATAAGCATTATAGCAATTAATAAGCATGGTGACACTAAAATACATAAAGACACTCACCGCTAATCATCAGTCTCGTACTCACTATCACTATCACGTGAGAAGTAAGGTAGGCCCTCGAAAGGTGGAGGCTCATGATCATCATCATCATCAACATCTTGATGTAGCTTGGAGAGCATATCTATGTCCTTTATATTCACAACTGTCTCACCACGAATTTGTGCATCGTCCTCAAGGTCCTCAAGACCACCCATAAGTACATCAAAGTCTGCGCCATCCTCTTCCTCTTGGTAGAAATCTCCCTCGTATGTGATGGGGTTTATGTTGTTGTAATCGTCCTCGTTTGGCATGGGCAGCTTACCATGTGGCGATACCTTGAACACAACTTCCCAGCCCCGTAGTTCCTCTTTCTGGCATGGGTAGGGCAGATAATAAACTTGCGTCGCCTGGTGAGCCACAACAAAGACATCCGACCTGGGATAGGTGGTTGAAGGCCTAACTTCAACTAACCCGATGGAAGGGGTAGTTCTTAGTCCATCGATTGGGTCGAACCAATGGCATCTGAACACAACAAGAGTGAGATGATGGGGCCCTTTAGCGAATTTCAGCTCGTATACGTTTTGTAACCTTCCATAGTAGTCAACATTATCTTGACCGGGGGTGAACACTCCGGTATTTACTGTTTTTGCATTTGGCCGAGTGTTCTGGTGCTTCTCCGTATGGAAGCGATACCCATTCACATCATACTTCTCATACCTCTCCACCATACGGTCGAAACCCATCTCAATTCATCCATCATATTTGCGTTGGGATAATTTCCCTACAAGTTCAATCGAAATTATTGGGTGCATTAGTTTCGTGTAATATAAACTACAAATGTTAAACCAGGTAAGAGAGATAAGTTAGAAATTACTTTTTCCATGAACCAAGCCACGAAATTTTTCCTTCCGGGGGCACCCTGTCTTAGAAGAGTATCATACTCCTCTGCACTAGGATCCCACATTTCGTGCCATTCTTCATCCAGGAATTGTCTAAAAGAAAGAAACACGTATTAGCCTAAACCGAGTTACTAGTTACAAAGTAATATGTTCACCATTTTACCTCATGAAAGGCTCCTCTACTTCCTTAATGTTCATCAACACATAGAGCATGATGTCCTCCCACTCTTGCATCGTCACGGTATATTGTTTTTTACCACCAGACTTGCCACCTTGCCCTTGGAAGAGGAGGAGCTTGGGTTTATAGCTAGGCTCGTCGACATTGTACCTAGAGAGCTTATTATGCAGAGTGGGAACATCATCGGGATAGTATGTTGTCGTGATAGCTGACACCTCCTCGATGATATATGCCTCGGTTATGCATGCTTCAATCTGATTTTTGTTTCCACATTTCATTCGAATATGCTTAAATTCTCTCTCAATACAGAACTGCCAACGGAACTGGACCGGTCCCCCCATGACTGCCTCCTAAGATAGATGCAAAATGAGATGTACCATCGGAGTAAAGAAGCCTGGCGGAAAGATAATCTCTAGCTTGCATATCAACTCCGGCACTTTCGTACTCAGACGTTTCATCATCTCCTTACATATTTCTTTAGCGCAGAGCGTGCGAAAGAAATGGCTCAACTCCGCAAGCGGCCGCCAGACACGATCAGGGAGATAGCCCCGAACCATCACCGGCATTAGCCGCTCAATCCATATGTGATAGTCATGACTCTTAAGACCGTGGACTCTGCCCGTTGAAAGATTGACTCCGTTGCTGATATTAGAACAATAACCATCTGGGAACCTCACGAGGTATTTGAGCCAATTGAACGCCTCCTTCTTCTGGGGACCTAGAAGGCAGAAGTCGGCATCTGGTTTGACCCAATTTCTTCGATTGTGCTCCGGAGGCCGCATGTTTAGTTTCTTTCTATCACATAGCCTCTCTTGATCGACTCTAGCCTTGACATTATCCTTTGTCTTCTCAGGAATGTTCAGGATTGTGTGAAATAGGGACTCTCCAACATTCTTTTCTGTGTGCATCGCATCAATGTTATGGGGAAGTTTGAGGTCCTTGTAATAGGGGAGCTGCATTAAGCCTGCAATGTGAGTCCAGTTGTGCGTCTCGCCATATCCCACAAAACCTTTGCCATTGGGATTAGGCTTTAGATCACGTAGCTCGGCAGAAACGGCTACACCGTCGAATGTTGGTATCTTCTTTACTTCCCTGACAACTTTGCCTTTCGTGAAGTGCTTTTTGTCCTCTCTGAATCGATGCCCTCTTAAGAGGAATGGTCGATGCCAGTCAAAGGAGGAATACTTGCCACCCTTCTTCAGCCACATGAACTTAAGAGCATGCCTGCACACTGGGCATGGCATCTTCCCAGCTGTACAATGTCCACAGAATAGGGCGTACCCGGGTAGATTGTGCATGGAATAGTGGAACCAAACTTTCATGAGGAAGTTTTTCTTCGATGCTCGGTCGTATGTCCACGTCCCGTGTTCCCAAGAATGGTGCAAATCATCGATAAGCGGCTGCATGTACACACTCAAATTCTTCCCCGGGTATTCAGGTCCTGGAATGATCAGCGACATGAATATGTTCTTTCGCTGCATTACGATGCCGGGAGGGAGATTGAGCGGAATAACAAACACAGGCCAACAGCTGTACGATCTAGCCGACATACCGAATGGATTGAATCCATCGGTTGCTATCGCAATCCTGACATTCCGAGCCTCTTTTGCTTCATCTTTGTAAATGGAGTCGAAATGTTTCCATGAGTCACCATCAGCAGGATGTTTCATCTTCTTTTTGCCATCAAAAAAATCAGGATATCTCTTCCCATGCTTGTGCCACCTCATCTGTCTGGCAGACTCCTCACTCATGTAAAGGCGTTGGATTCTTTTTATGAATGGGAGATACCGAAGAATCTTTACTGCGATCTTTGTCTGCTCCATCTGACCATCGGCACCCTTCACCTCAAGATACCTAGAGGCCCCACACTTGCTACACTGGGTGTGATCCGCAAACTCCTTCCGAAACAAAAGGCAACCCTTAGTACAACAATGTATCTTCTCATAATCAATGCAAAGCGCTTTCATTATTTTCTTCGACTCATACATGTTTCGAGGCAGACAATGTCCTTCAGGGAGCATGTTAGAAAATGTTCTCAAATTATTTTCATAGCTTGCTCGATTCCAGCCGTTCTTGGCTTTATCGGCTAAAAGTTGCGAGACCGCATCTAGCTGGGAGATAGCTGCATTTGGGTAAAGAGGTTTCTTTGCCGAGGCCATCGTATTAAGGAAGGCCTTCGCGGTTGCCTCCGGTTCCTCCGGTTCACCCGTTTCCTCTGGTTCATCCGGTTCCTCTAGATCCTCCTCAGGAGGTGGTGAATGTGCCAGCTCTGCATAGTGAAGATCATGAAGCATGTTTCCAATGCCATCGTCATCATTGCCATCGATGCGCTGGCGCATCACCTCCTCTCTAACACGGTCACGGTCGGGGAAGTTGGTCAGCATGGCAAAGTCAGGCATATACCCATTCTGGAAAAGGTGTCTAGTCATGCCAAAGGGACCCTCCCGGTGATCCATCTTGCAACGAGCACAAGGGCAAAGTGGACGAACTGACTTAGAACCACGGTTTGCGTCCTTCACAAAATATTCGGTTTTCCATTCCCACTCAGCTGTTCTTTTATTAGCACTGATACGACCACTGTACATCCAATCATTATCGGCCATCCTCTCCTTCATTGGGAGCCACAATACAAATATAACATTTTCATATGAATTAATCACATCAAATTAAATAGACAAAATTTTACGCCATGCATACACCTAACATGTCTACTAGGAAAAGGGGGTCCTAATCCCACCCGAGGATGTGTAGATTGGATACGTTCTCCACGCTCTACCCCGACCCGAGACAGAATTTCGGCAGCACCTCCCCGCTGTTCTCCCAATACACGTCTCGACAAAAAATGCCAAGAGGAATGTGTATCCGGAGAACAACAGGGAGGCGCTGCCGAAATCCTGTCTCGGATCGGAGTAGAACGTGGAAAACGTACCCAATCTACACATCCTCCGGCTGTCCAAAAAACGTGGACAATCCGAAAAGGTTACGATTATAAATATGCAAAGACGGACAATCATGCATATTTATAAATTTGTAACCTTTCCGAACGGGAGACGCCTAGGTAACGCGACTGACTTGGTGATCTAGACCAAAATAAACCTAGGCACATAGATGTGAAGAATGTATACCCTCGAAGCGTGATCGAATGTCAAAGAAGATCCCGAATGCTCCTTCAAGAAGCCCTGCGACGCCGGTCCCGATGTCCACCTTGAAGCATAGCATGCACAAAAGAGAAAATTAGGGCATAACTAAATAAAATGGTATTGATCTACTTGCATAGAAATGTATATGATAATTCCAGTGGCGGAGACAGGGGGACCAGCAGGGGCCCTGGCCCCCCCTAACACCACTGATTTCTTGCTAAAAAAATTATACAGTGTATATTTTGTAAAATTTAGTTAAGCCGGCCCCCCTAATCTCCAAATTTGATCAATCCTGCCTCCGCCCCTGGATAATTCCATAAACTCTGGCCCCAATTTGCACTATCATTTTTGTCGCTTGAAAAGACACCAAAATCACACTTGCAAGCACCAAAATCACCCACTGTTTGTCCAAATCCAGTAAAACTAAACCTACCCTAACACATAATTAGTACCGATTTATTTCCTGCAGGGATTTATTAAAAGAAAAGCAAGAAAATACCTGCAGGGGAGGGGAGAGCCGAGCCGTAGCTGCTCAAGGCGAGCTCGGGCCGGTGCGGTGAAGGGCGGCCGTCGGGTCGAGCGCCGGAGATGCGGCGAGCAGAGGAGCACCGGTGGCGGCTTGTCCTGGACCGGCCTGAGGGAGGAGGAAAGGGAGGCGACGGGGAGGCGATGGGGAGCGACGGGGACCGAGCAGGGAGCAACGGGGAGGCGACGGAGAGGTGAAGGGAGCGACGGGGCTCACCCTGGACCGGCCGGTGAGCTCATCCTGCTCGTTCCCGGCTGGGGAGGAGGGGTGCAGAGGGGCCGGGGGAGGTGTCGGAGAACTGTCCCAGGAACTGGGTGTGTCTCGAGAAGGATCGAGTAAGGGGCTGAATACGGAATCAAACAACCCTCAACGTGCTCCGGCGATGATGCTCGTCGGACTCGCTGCGGGACAGCACTGCAGAGATGGAACGCTCGGTCTTACCCAGGTTCAGGGCCCTCTTGTGGAGGTAAAACCCCTACGTCCTGCTTTGGTGTATTGCACTGCTTGGAGAGTTCACAGTACAAGGAGAGCTTGTCGAGCTCGAGGTGTCTAACAATGGCTACTTGCTAGTCTTCAGATCTAGGGTTTGGTCTAAGCTCCCAGATTCCGAAAACCGAACCCCTTGCTTGGGCGCGCCCCTTCTCCTTTTATAGGCGTCTCGGACCTCTTCCGCCCAAATGTTTGGGCGGGAAGGGTTACCACACGGCGACGAAGGAGGGGGCGCGGTGCACCATAAAGGTGAAGTCCACCAGAAAGGTGAAGGCCGTGGACGCGGTCCAGGGCAGGGACGGCGTCATCAAAGCTGGAAAAGGCCACCGTCCAACGGGCGGCGGGCTGGCGCTGCGGAGGCGGAACGGGTCCCACGGTGACGTCGCCCTTGGAGCGTAGCTGCAGACGGTTCCCTTATCACCGAAGTGTCAATACTCGTTGTCCGCTTTGCTTGGCGCTGCTTTGTTGACTCCTTTATGCATGGGAACGGCAACTGCGGCGTCGTCGTCATCGCGCGCAAGCGCGCGCGTCACTCTGCACATGGCGCAGAGCCCATGTGCGCTCTGCCGCGGAGGCAGGGATGGCTTCGTGAGGAAGGAGCCTCGGCGAGGCGAAAAACCTCGCCGAGCCCTTCGGCTTGGTCCTTAGCAGAATTGCGGGTGGCGTTGGAGACACCTTGTCGAGTTGCGATCCCTCGCCAAGAGAGGGAATCCTCGGCGAGGAGAAAAGACCCCTCGCGAGGAGGATACCCTCGCGAGGCTCGCCAGGCTTGGAGAGCCTGGTCCTTAGCGAAAATCATCCAAAGAATCTTGTGGGCCCTGGCAGGCCGGCCCGTGGTACCCTGGTTTCCACTGTGCCGACAGTAGCCCCCGGGCCCGCGACGGGCACGCCGAGGCCCATGGACGAAGGCGAAGCGTCGAGGGGCCAAAGATGCCTGACAGGGCCGCGACACGTGGAGCGCAGCGGTTCCCACCCGTGGCCACGACCTTCTCGGCTCCAACGGGCGACGTGGCGGGGCCCGCCACGACTCGGGAGCTGGTCAATAAAGCCTGGGCGCGCGGTCGGCGCCCGTCACTTCTCCCATTACTCCGCCGCCCTCTTCTTCAAAACCTCTCCTTCCTCTCAGAGCGCATCGCTTCCGAGGTCTTCGTTTTCAAGCTCCTTCTCCGACGGCCATGGCTCCCAAGAGGGCAACCGACGGCCAAAAAGGCAAGGGTGCGATGCAGACCGGCACGTCTACGGCGGCGGCGCGGGGCGCCGCGCCCCAGGGGACGATGCCGGAGTCCCTTGTCGGCGCGGCGACGGTTTCCAGGGTGCGGCACCTGGTGGCCGCCAACACCCACGAGCTCGGTGCCACCAGCATAGCGCCCGGCAGCAGCAAGGTCGGCGCGGGGTACTACCCCATCTTCTTTCACACACTCTACGCCGGCCTCGTTCCTCCCTTCTCCAGCTGCCTCCTGGCGATCCTTGAAGCGTACCGGATCCAACTTCTTCACCTCCACCCCAACTCCGTGCTCATTCTCGCCATCTTCGCCTACCTCTGCGAGGCGTACGTTGGTGTCCACCCCTCGGTGCCCCTTTTTCGCAGCTTCTACTCCCTCCGGAGCAGCAAGTTGAACGAGCGGCTTGGATGCGTCTCCTTCCGCATTGCCGCCGCCAGAAGTGAAGAATACATTCCCATCGCGTGGCAGGGTGAGAATGCCATCACCGAGGTTGACGAAGAAGGTGGAGAAGTTCCGCCAGAAATGGCTTTTTGTTCGGCACCAAGTCGTCGAACCGCAACCTGGAGGTACCCGTGGCGCCGCCGAGGAAGTGGGCGCGTTGGGTGAGCGGTGACTTCGAGGGCCCCTAATCTTGAGGCGGTATACGAGCGTATTCAGGTGCTCCGAGAGGCCGGGCTCACTGGCCGGATGGTGGCGATGGATTTTGTTGCACGCCGCATTGCTCCTCTTCAATGGCATTCGGAGCCGATGTGGACCTACTCAGGCCCAGATGATAGGATGCGCCTCAGCGCCGACGACCTCACCCCAGGCGAGCTGAAGCAGATCATGAAGGTCCTTTTCGCCACGACGTCCGTTTCGCCCCCAAGCAACGACGACGCCTTGCCGCTGTTCGTCTATGTGGATGAGAGCGTTCGTGAGGCCCGTGGGCTCCTACGCCTCTTCGATGAATGGGGTATCAGACCCGCGAGGCTTGTCGGGTCCCGCCGCAACCCGTGGGTGGCGGAACAGGAGCAGGTGGGCGACGCGCTGGAGCCAGACGAGGATGAAGAGTCTGGCGAGGATGAGGCTTCCCGAGTGCCAACCCCTCTGGCGAGGACGAGGCCTCGAGGGGTGCCGACCCCTTGGGGGCCGACGCAGGTTCCGGAACGCGCCGCCCGGCGTGGACCTCCAGGATCTCCTCTAGCGGCGGCGAGGACGTCTTCCGCGTGGTTCGTTCCCAACGCCCCACGGAGGAGGAGGGCAGCAGCAGGAGAGGGCGCGACGAGCCTCGCACCAANTCCAACGGGCGGCGGGCTGGCGCTGCGGAGGCGGAACGGGTCCCATGGTGACGTCGCCCTTGGAGCGTAGCTGCAGACGGTTCCCTTATCACCGAAGTGGCAATACTCGTTGTCCGCTTTGCTTGGCGCTGCTTTGTTGACTCCTTTATGCATGGGAACGGCAACTGCGGCGTCGTCGTCATCGCGCGCAAGCGCGCGCGTCACTCTGCACATGGCGCAGAGCCCATGTGCGCTCTGCAGCAGAGGCAGGGATGCTTCGTGAGGAAGGAGCCTTGGCGAGGCGAAAAACCTCGCCGAGCCCTTCGGCTTGGTCCTTAGCAGAATTGCGGGTGGCGTCGGAGACACCTTGTCGAGTTGCGATCCCTCGCCAAGAGAGGGAATCCTCGCGAGGAGAAAAGACCCCTCGCGAGACTCGCCAGGCTTGGAGAGCCTGGTCCTTAGCGAAAATCATCCAAAGAATCTTGTGGCCATGGTAGGCCGGCCGTGGTACCCTGGTTTCCACTGTGCCGATAGGAGGGATGCTTCGTCTCGCAATGCGGTGGCGGTGGCGGCCGGGGCGGCGTGTGGCGGCGGGGGCGGGGTGTGGCGGCGTGCGATGCGGCGTTGGTGTCGGCCGGGGCGGCGTGTGACGGCGGGGGCGGGGTGTGGCGGCGGGGGCGGGGTCTGGCGGCGGGGGCGGGGTGCGAGCGGGAGACGATGCGTGCGTGAGTGTGTTCGTTTTCCTTTTTTTGATTTTCAGTTTTTTTATTACTTTAGTATACTCGGCAAAGATCTGTTTTTTTTTCTATTTTCAGTTTCTTTATTACTTTATTGAGGCATAAATATTGGTTTTCAATTTCAATGCCTAGCAAGAACAAGGACACATGCAACTTTTCTATGGATTCACACACTCTGAAGTGCGGCAATGGGCGCGATACCCTAAACCCTAAAGTTGGTCGTCTACCCACAAGACAAGCGTCGAGAGGGGGTGAACATGTGTTTAGGTCACTTCTACATGGAAAACCAAGGTTAGGTAGAAGATTCCACCGGTAGCCCTCTGTTTGACCCGTAGCGGGAGTTTCCTCCTACACGTCCAGCACTTCTCCAAGTGTCATCGCATGCACGTGAACGTGATCACACCCGTGAGCTAGGAATTGCAACTATGTACCTTACACCACACTTTTACATATATGCTAGGGCCACTTGTAAGTTTTAGTGTGATCCCGGCGCTCCGGCGGACTTTTTTGACCGAAACCCTAGTTTGTGGGCCCTACAGATCTACCCCTATCTTTCTCCGTACGAGGGTTGACCAATGTGCTTTTTTGTTTGCTTAGGTTTGTTTAGGTCACTTCTACATGGAGAACCAAGGTTAGGCAGAAGATTCCACCGGTAGCCCTCTGTTTGACCCATAGCGGGAGTTTCCTCCTACACGTCCAGCACTTCTCCAAGTGTCGTCGCATGCACATGAACGTGATCACACCCGGGAGCTAGGAATTGCAACTATGTACCTTACACCACACTTGTACATATATGCTAGGGCCACTTGTAAGTTTTAGTGTGATCCCGGCGCTCCGGTGGTCTTTTTCCACCGAAACCCTAGTCTATGGGCCCTGCAGATCTACCCCCTATCTTTCTCCGTACGAGGGTTGACCAATGTACTTTTTTGTTTTTTAGGTTTGTTTAGGTCACTTCTACATGGAAAACCAAGGTTAGGCAGAAGATACCACCGGTAGCCCTCTGTTTGACCCGTAGCGGGAGTTTCCTCCTACACGTCCAACACTTCTCCAAGTGTCATCGCATGCACGTGAACGTGATCACACCCGAGAGCTAAGAATTGCAACTATGTACCTTACACCACACTTTTACATATATGCTAGGGCCACTTGTAGGTTTTAGTGTGATCACGGCGCTCCGGCGGACTTTTTCCACCGAAACCCTAGTCCGTGGGCCCTGCAGATCTACCCCCTATATTTCTCCGTACGAGGGTTGACCAATGTGCTTTTTTGTTTGTTTAGGTTTTATTAGGTCACTTATACATGGAAAACCAAGGTTAGGCAGAAGATTCCACCGGTAGCCCTCCGTTTGACCCGTAGCGGGAGTTTCCTCCTACACGTCCAGCACTTCTCCAAGTGTCATCGCATGCACGTGAACGTGATCACACCCGGGAGCTAGGAATTGCATCTATGTACCTTACACCACACTTGTACATATATGCTAGGGCCACTTGTAAGTTTTAGTGTGATCCCGGCGCTCCGGCGGTCTTTTTCCACCGAAACCCTAGTCTGTGGGCCCTGCAGATCTACCCCCTATCTTTCTCCGTACGAGGGTTGACCAATGTACTTTTTTGTTTTTTTAGGTCACTTCTACATGGAGAACCAAGGTTAGGTAGAAGATTCCAACGGTCGCCCTCTGTTTGACCTGTAGCGGGAGTTTCCTCCTACACGTCCAGCACTTCTCCAAGTGTCATCGCATGCACGTGAACGTGATCACACCCGGGAGCTAGGAATTGCATCTATGTACCTTACACCACACTTGTACATATATGCTAGGGCCACTTGTAAGTTTTAGTGTGATCCCGGCGCTCCGGTGGTCTTTTTCCACCGAAACCCTAGTCTATGGGCCCTGCAGATCTACCCCCTATCTTTCTCCGTACGAGGGTTGACCAATGTACTTTTTTGTTTGTTTAGGTTTGTTTAGGTCACTTCTACATGGAAAACCAAAGTTAGGCAGAAGATTTCACCGGTAGCCCTCTGTTTGACACGTAGCGGGAGTTTCCTCCTACACGTCCAGCACTTCTCCAAGTGTCATCGCATGCACGTGAACGTGATCACACCCGGGAGCTAGGAATTGCATCTATGTACCTTACACCACACTTGTACATATATGCTAGGGCCACTTGTAAGTTTTAGTGTGATCCCGGCGCTCCGGTGGTCTTTTTCCACCGAAACCCTAGTCCGTGGGCACTACAGATCTACCCCCTATCTTTCTCCGTACGAGGGTTGACCAATGTACTTTTTTGTTTTTTAGGTTTGTTTAGGTCACTTCTACATGGAAAACCAAGGTTAGGCAGAAGATTCCACCGGTAGCCCTCCGTTTGACCCGTAGCGGGAGTTTCCTCCTACACGTCCAGCACTTCTCCAAGTGTCATCGCATGCACGTGAACGTGATCACACCCGGGAGCTAGGAATTGCAACTATGTACCTTACACCACACTTGTACATATATGCTAGGGCCACTTGTAAGTTTTAGTGTGATCACGGCGCTCCGGTGGACTTTTTCCACCGAAACCCTAGTCCGTGGGCCCTGCAGATCTACCCCCTATATTTCTCCGTACGAGGGTTGACCAATGTGCTTTTTTGTTTGTTTAGGTTTGTTTAGGTCACTTATACATGGAAAACCAAGGTTAGGCAGAAGATTCCACCGGTAGCCCTCCGTTTGACCCGTAGCGGGAGTTTCCTCCTACACGTCCAGCACTTCTCCAAGTGTCATCGCATGCACGTGAACGTGATCACACCCGGGAGCTAGGAATTGCATCTATGTACCTTACACCACACTTTTACATATATGCTAGGGCCACTTGTAAGTTTTAGTGTGATCACGGCGCTCCGGTGGTCCTTTTCCACCGAAACCCTAGTTTGTGGGCCCTGCAGATCTACCCCCTATCTTTCTCTGTACGAGGGTTGACCAATGTACTTTTTGTTTGTTTAGGTTTGTTTAGGTCACTTCTACATGGAGAACCAAGGTTAGGTATAAGATTCCAATGGTCGCCCTCTGTTTGACTTGTAGCAGGAGTTTCCTGCTGCACGTCCAGCACTTCTCCAAGTGTCATCGCATGCACGTGAACGTGATCACACCCGGGAGCTAGGAATTGCATCTATGTACCTTACACCACACTTGTACATATATGCTAGGGCCACTTGTAAGTTTTAGTGTGATCCCGGCGCTCCGGTGGTCTTTTTCCACCGAAACCCTAGTCTATGGGCCCTGCAGATCTACCCCCTATCTTTCTCCGTACGAGGGTTGACCAATGTACTTTTTTGTTCGTTTAGGTTTGTTTAGGTCACTTCTACATGGAAAACCAAAGTTAGGCAGAAGATTTCACCGGTAGCCCTCTGTTTGACACATAGCGGGAGTTTCCTCCTACACGTCCAGCACTTCTCCAAGTGTCATCGCATGCACGTGAATGTGATCACACCTGGGAGCTAGGAATTGCAACTATGTACCTTACACCACACTTGTACATATATGCTAGGGCCACTTGTAAGTTTTAGTGTGATCCCGGCGCTCCGGCGGACTTTTTCCACCGAAACCCTAGTTTGTGGGCCCTGCAGATCTACCCCCTATCTTTCTCCGTACGAGGGTTGACCAATGTGCTTTTTTGTTTGCTTAGGTTTGTTTAGGTCACTTCTACATGGAAAACCAAGGTTAGGCAGAAGATTCCACCGGTAGCCCTCTGTTTGACCCGTAGCGGGAGTTTCCTCCTACACGTCCAGCACTTCTCCAAGTGTCATCGCATGCACGTGAACGTGATCACACCCGGGAGCTAGGAATTGCAACTATGTACCTTACACCACACTTGTACATATATGCTAGGGCCACTTGTAAGTTTTAGTGTGATCCCGGCGCTCCGGCGGTCTTTTTCCACCGAAACCCTAGTTTGTGGGCCCTGCAGATCTACCCCCTATCTTTCTCCGTACGAGGGTTGACCAATGTGCTTTTTTGTTTGCTTAGGTTTGTTTAGGTCACTTCTACATGGAGAACCAAGGTTAGGCAGAAGATTCCACCGGTAGCCCTCTGTTTGACCCGTAGCGGGAGTTTCCTCCTACACGTCCAACACTTCTCCAAGTGTCATCGCATGCACGTGAACGTGATCACACCCGGGAGCTAGGAATTGCATCTATGTACCTTACACCACACTTGTACATATATGCTAGGGCCACTTGTAAGTTTTAGTGTGATCCCGGCGCTCCGGTGGTCTTTTTCCACCGAAACCCTAGTCTATGGGCCCTGCAGATCTACCCCCTATCTTTCTCCGTACGAGGGTTGACCAATGTACTTTTTTGTTTGTTTAGGTTTGTTTAGGTCACTTCTACATGGAAAACCAAAGTTAGGCAGAAGATTTCACCGGTAGCCCTCTGTTTGACTCGTAGCGGGAGTTTCCTCCTACACGTCCAGCACTTCTCCAAGTGTCATCGCATGCACGTGAACGTGATCACACCCGGGAGCTAGGAATTGCATCTATGTACCTTACACCACACTTGTACATATATGCTAGGGCCACTTGTAAGTTTTAGTGTGATCCCGGCGCTCCGGTGGTCTTTTCCACCGAAACCCTAGTCTATGGGCACTGCAGATCTACCCCCTATCTTTCTCTGTACGAGGGTTGACCAATGTACTTTTTTGTTTTTAGGTTTGTTTAGGTCACTTCTACATGGAAAACCAAGGTTAGGCAGAAGATTCCACCGGTAGCACTCTGTTTGACCCGTAGCGGGAGTTTCCTCCTACACGTCCAGCACTTCTCCAAGTGTCATCGCATGCACGTGAACGTGATCACACCCGGGAGCTAGGAATTGCAACTATGTACCTTACACCACACTTGTACATATATGCTAGGGCCACTTGTAAGTTTTAGTGTGATCACGGCGCTCCGGTGGTCCTTTTCCACCGAAACCCTAGTTTGTGGGCCCTGCAGATCTACCCCCTATCTTTCTCCGTACGAGGGTTGACCAATGTGCTTTTTTGTTTGCTTAGGTTTGTTTAGGTCACTTCTACATGGAGAACCAAGGTTAGGCAGAAGATTCCACCGGTAGCCCTCTGTTTGACCCGTAGCGGGAGTTTCCTCCTACACGTCCAACACTTCTCCAAGTGTCATCGCATGCACGTGAACGTGATCACACCCGGGAGCTAGGAATTGCATCTATGTACCTTACACCACACTTGTACATATATGCTAGGGCCAGTTGTAAGTTTTAGTGTGATCCCGGCGCTCCGGTGGTCTTTTTCCACCGAAACCCTAGTCTATGGGCCCTGCAGATCTACCCCCTATCTTTCTCCGTACGAGGGTTGACCAATGTACTTTTTTGTTTGTTTAGGTTTGTTTAGGTCACTTCTACATGGAAAACCAAGGTTAGGCAGAAGATACCACCGGTAGCCCTCTGTTTGACCCGTAGCGGGAGTTTCCTCCTACACGTCCAGCACTTCTCCAAGTGTCATCGCATGCACGTGAACGTGATCACACCCGGGAGCTAGGAATTGCAACTATGTACCTTACACCCACACTTGTACATATATGTTAGGGCCACTTGTAAGTTTTAGTGTGATCACGACGCTCCGGCGGACTTTTTCCACCGAAACCCTAGTCCGTGGGCCCTGCAGATCTACCCCCTATATTTCTCCGTACGAGGGTTGACCAATGTGCTTTTTTGTTTGTTTAGGTTTGTTTAGGTCACTTATACATGGAAAACCAAGGTTAGGCAGAAGATTCCACCGGTAGCCCTCCGTTTGACCCGTAGCGGGAGTTTCCTCCTACACGTCCAGCACTTCTCCAAGTGTCATCGCATGCACGTGAACGTGATCACACCCGGGAGCTAGGAATTGCATCTATGTACCTTACACCACACTTTTACATATATGCTAGGGCCACTTGTAAGTTTTAGTGTGATCACGGCGCTCCGGTGGTCCTTTTCCACCGAAACCCTAGTTTGTGGGCCCTGCAGATCTACCCCCTATATTTCTCCGTACGAGGGTTGACCAATGTGCTTTTTTGTTTTTTTAGGTTTGTTTAGGTCACTTATACATGGAAAACCAAGGTTAGGCAGAAGATTCCACCGGTAGCCCTCCGTTTGACCCGTAGCGGGAGTTTCCTCCTACACGTCCAGCACTTCTCCAAGTGTCATCGCATGCACGTGAACGTGATCACACCCGGGAGCTAGGAATTGCATCTATGTACCTTACACCACACTTTTACATATATGCTAGGGCCACTTGTAAGTTTTAGTGTGATCACGGCGCTCCGGTGGTCCTTTTCCACCGAAACCCTAGTTTGTGGGCCCTGCAGATCTACCCCCTATATTTCTCCGTAAGAGGGTTGACCAATGTACTTTTTTGTTTGTTTAGGTTTGTTTAGGTCACTTCTACATGGAGAACCAAAGTTAGGTAGAAGATTTCACCGGTCGCCCTCTGTTTGACCCGTAGCGGGAGTTTCCTCCTACACGTCCAGCACTTCTCCAAGTGTCATCGCATGCACGTGAACGTGATCACACCCGGGAGCTAGGAATTGCATCTATGTACCTTACACCACACTTGTACATATATGCTAGGGCCACTTGTAAGTTTTAGTGTGATCCCGGCGCTCCGGTGGTCTTTTTCCACCGAAACCCTAGTCTATGGGCCCTGCAGATCTACCCCCTATCTTTCTCCGTACGAGGGTTGACCAATGTCCTTTTTTGTTTGTTTAGGTTGTTTAGGTCACTTCTACATGGAAAACCAAAGTTAGGCAGAAGATTTCACCGGTAGCCCTCTGTTTGACCCGTAGCGGGAGTTTCCTCCTACACGTCCAGCACTTCTCCAAGTGTCATCGCATGCACGTGAACGTGATCACACCCGGGAGCTAGGAATTGCATCTATGTATCTTACACCACACTTGTACATGTATTCTTGGGCCAGTTGCAAGTTTTTGTGTGATTTCGGCGCACCGGCGGTCTTTTTTCCACCAAAATCCAATTGAAAAGGGGTAATATAATGAAAAAGGAACAACGCCGAGGGGGTTACCCTCGGCTTAGGTGTATCAGTGCCGAGGGGGTTACCCTCGGCATTATGTCCTTTGGGCGCGGGATGTGGGACCGGGCGTACTCCCGACCTGCGTGGTGGGGCAATACAATGAAAAAAGGAGCAACGCCGAGGTGGTTACCCTCGGCTTAGCTTTAGCAGTGCCGACGGTGTTACCTTCGGCGTAGTTGCGGTAGTGCCGAGGGTTACCCTCGGCATTATGTGCTCTGGGCGCGCAAGCGGGACTGGTCGTACTTCTGGTATGGCTGGTGAGGCTCATGGTCACGCTACTACACCGAAGGTAACACCCTCGGCGTTGATATTTTCCGTTAACTAACTGTCCGCACATCTACGCTGATGGTAACCCCCTCGGCGTTGATATTGGGCCGTTAAATATCCCGCCAGCAGTAGTTGCCAGCGCACGATGGGGCGCAGGATGTGCCTATGGCTAGCCTATGCCAAGGGTGGCCCTCGGCGTTGATGTATCTATGCTGAAGGTCCCTATACAACGACGGTCACCCTCGGCACTGATAATCTATGCCGACGGTTTCTTTACGCCGACGGTTGTTTTCCGGCCGTCGGCACCGCGAGAGCTATGCCGAGGGTCCCGACATTTCCCCCTCGGCATTGAAATCCCCCTCGGCATCGCTGTTTGTTCCCGTAGTGAAAGCACCAATTGGTGTTTTCGTCCATGGCAAATCTGCACAACCTGACAATTTCATGTTCTGCCTCTCTGACATTTATTTTTTGTGCATATACAAATTATTATTGCGTATGATGAGGAAGCAACAACATGTGTGTGTGTGTGTGTGTTTTTTTGGTGATCTTACTAAAGATATAGTTGGAAAGATGACCGGTGCTTTGGTTACTAAGCTATGTAATTTAGCCGGGGCGCTGACTTTTAAAATATCAGTACTTACTGGAAGTAATTATTCTATAAAGATAATATATAGGTCCAGGTTTTTAAATTCTCTGAATGTAACACTGTATTTGTGGAGCTTGTAGTGAGTTCTGATAAGAATGCAGTTGGTGGATACATTGCTTGCTGATGGTTGAGCCCTCGACTAATGTGCTGATCAGGTTCATGAAAGTAACCCTCAAACGCTGTCTACCTGAAGCAAATATGGAAGCTCATTATCTGGATGCATGAGCCCTCGACCACCTCTCGGAATGTACTTTTCACAATATTTTTCTATTAGAAAGAAACAAAAAAAAAATGATCTCTAGCCTTAGGGAGTGTACATTT
Organism: Puccinellia tenuiflora; assembly: GCA_012064385.1. Classification (NCBI taxonomy): domain Eukaryota; kingdom Viridiplantae; phylum Streptophyta; class Magnoliopsida; order Poales; family Poaceae; genus Puccinellia; species Puccinellia tenuiflora. Next base: position 520,313 of record QRDG01000687.1, read on the forward strand.
CTTAGTCACCAGCCGGTTAGGATTTGTGTTGTAAGTCAGTATGTGAAGTATGGATATTGGCTTATTGTTTATGTCTTGGTAGTTCTGGACAGTGGCATGCAAGGTTGCACATGTTTCAGTAAATGTAAATTTTTTGTGACGTTATGCTAGTGTATCTTATCATTCATCTGTGAAAATATGAATAAAAAATCTAATGGCGAGTCGGTGTTTACATTTTGTATAGTATGTGTAGTATACTAGGAAGATTACACTTCTTGGTCACCCGCTGGTCAGGATTTGTGCTGTAAGTCAGTATGTGAAGTATGGATTTTGGATTATATTGTTTCTATCTTGGTAATTCTTGACAGTGGCATGCAAAGTTTCCCATGTTTCGGTAAAATTTAAAGGTTTTGTGACGTTATGCTAATGTACCTTATCATTTTTGTGTGAACATATGAATAAATATCTAATGGCACTTTAGTGTTTACAATTTGCATAATATATGTAGCATACTTATTGGCTAATAGCACTTCAGCAGTAATTGTTTTTTCTTGGTTGTTCTAGACGGTGGGAAGCGAGGTGGTCCTTATTTCATAAATTCCAGAAATCTGAGATAACAATAATTCAATGTTTACAATTTTCGTTAATAAATAATAAATAATAGTGAAGCTTTTCCAATTGTTATGCTCCACGGGACGCAGCAAAGCGCGTCTACTCCTTCTAGTTAATATCTAACTTACTAGCTACAGCCTCCCCCTTCATCGAGAAGCCCTTGCTCAAGCATCTAGACTTAGCTACACACTCGAATGCCGACTCATTGTCCCGCCTGGTGTGTAGAAGCTGATTCCGTTGCTGCAAGAATTCAGCTGGTTGATGAATCGGAGCACTTGTATCATCATCCACAGGGTTACTTTCTAACTGCCATTCCTTCATGTTGACAAGGGCCTCTAATTAACAAATCGCACAAATGATGATACAAGGTTATATACACATAATTAAGTAATACCTGGGATGTAGAAGCTCATGTAGGGGAAGACTGTCAAGCTGTAGCCAGGCATCTTCTTGACTCGCCCTGACTTGAGGTCGAGCATGTATAAATGGATTTGTGATGACACAAAAATGGTCTGGGTGCCCTCCGCGAAGCCACTCAGGAATGCAGGCTTTAACCATGATTTCGTCTCGAGGTGTGACGACCTAGCCTCGGAAGATCTAGATCGCACAAGGGGGGGGGGGGGTAGGTAGCAGGAAGGGGAATTTGGGGTGAGGGACAGCAAGCAGAGGATGAGAGGCAGAGAAGAGGATGAGAAGCAATTCACGTTTCACTTCATTGATACTCCACACCGATTCGGGGTACAGCTATATAACACCACACACACTGCCTCATATGGGCTGGCCACAGGCGGCCCACACACTTACAGCCCACCACTCACTTCCTGCTACTCAGATGTCACCTGTTGACTTCTCAGATGTTAACAGTGTGACATTCGCCCCCCCTTGAGCAGGAGCCCCGTCCCAGATGTCTGCTTCAGGAAATCGTTTCTTCAGCACCTCATAATCTTCCCATGTCGTTGCATCTTGCTCAGAGGGTGACCACTGCACTAACACCTGCACCACAGCCCTGTCCCCTTTCTTGACCATGCGCCACTCCAGAATAGCAACCGGCTTGAGGTCGACTGCCGTCAGGTCTGGTGGTCGAGGTAGTTCAGAGAACACCGGGGTGTAGTCCTTGGTGAATGGCTTCAGTTGCGAGACGTGAAACACCGGATGGATGCGGCAATCAGGTGGCAGAGCTAGCCGGTACGCCACTGATCCAATCCTCTCTTCTACCTGAAAGGGACCAAAAAATTTGTATGCCAACTTGGCGCAGGGGCGATTCACCAGGGATGTCTGCGCATATGGTTGCAGTTTCAGTAAGACCTCGTCGCCCACCACGAACGAGCGTTCAGTTCTGTTGCGGTCACCTTTCTTCTTGATGCGAGCTTGTGCGCGAGCCAGTTGTTCCCGCAATCCCGCTGTGTGTGCTGCCCAATCGACTTCATCGTCTCCCAGCTCAGCCGCATCTCGAGCGGTCAATGCGCCCAGATTGGGTTCCCGACCGTACAGCGCCTTGAAAGGGGAACAATTCAGAGATGCGTGGAAGGAAGAATTGTACCAGAACTCCGCGGCGGCGAGCCAGCGGCGAGGGGAGTCGTGCACGGCACAGCGCAGGTACATCTCCAAGCACTGATTCACCCTCTTTGTTTGTCCGTCAGTCTGCGGGTGGTATGCCGTCTAGTACAGGAGTTTGGTGCCCGCCGCAGCTAGCAGTTCCCGCCAGATTGCGCTGGTGAACACCCGATCACGGTCCGACACGATCGTCTCTGGAACTCCATGCAGTTTAATCACATTTTCCCAAAAGGCCCGAGCAACTTGCTTCGCAGTGAATGGATGTTTCAGAGGAACGAAATGTGCAAATTTGGTCAGGCGATCCACGACGACCATGATCACGTCGTACGAGTCAGATTTGGGTAGCCCCTCCACAAAATCCATGGAGATGTCTTGCCACGGTTTGGACGGAATCGGAAGCGGCTGCAATTTCCCTGCCGGTTTGCTGTGCTCATGTTTCGCGTGCTGACAGACGGCGCACTGACGCACGAAATCGTCCACCGCGGTGCGCAGGCCCTTCCAGGTGAACAATTTCTTCAGTCGCTGGAACGTGGCTGTCACACCGGAGTGTCCTCCCACTGCGCTGCAGTGAAACGCGCTGATGATCTTGGTCTGCAGGGCTGTGTTGGCCCCAATCCACAGCTTGTCGTGGTGATGTATCAGCCCTTGATGCAGAGTATGGCCCGTTTCATTAGGGCTGGAAACTGCCAATTGTGCCAGAAGTTCTTGTGCGTCTGCATCAGTTTCATATGAATTTGCAACTTCCTGGAGCCACTGTGGTTGACTGATCGAGAGTGCGTTAGCAGTGTAAACATGCCCCACACGAGATAGCGCGTCAGCTGCGTTGTTCTCTGTCCCTTTTTTATACTGAAACCTGAACTGCAGACCAACCAATTTTGCCATCGCCTTCCGTTGCAGCTCTGTGTCCAATGACTGATCACCCAAATTGCAAAGGCTTTTGTGATCGGTGAGGATAGTGAAGGGACCCCTCTGCAGGTAAGCACGCCAGCGATCTACTGCCATCATCACAGCCAGGAATTCCTTCTCATAGGTCAACAATTTTTGATTGCGCACCCCCAGAGCCTTGCTGAAATATGCCACGGGATGATTATCTTGTACCAGCACAGCTCCAATGCCCGTGTCGCAAGCATCTGTTTCAATGGCGAAGGGACGGTCAAAGTCGGGGAGGGCCAACACGGGTGTGGTCATCATGGCGTGTTTGAGCTGCTCGAACGTGAGCTATGCCGCCTCGGTCCATTGGAATCCCTTCTTGGAGAGAAGTTGCGTCAGAGGCTTGGCGATGATGCCATAGCGTGGGCAGTGTTTCCTGTAATATCCCGTGAATCCCAGGAAACCTCGCAGCTCTGTCGCCGTGGTGGGCACGGGCCAGTCCTGCATTGCCCGTATCTTCTCATTGTCAGTGGCCACTCCCTCCTGTGAAATGACATACCCCAAATAGTCGATGCGGTCACGGGTGAACGAGCATTTGGAGGCCTTGGCATACAACTGGTGCTTCCGGAGTAGTGCCAAGACAAGACGCAGGTGCTCCTGATGTTCCTGCAGAGTCTTGCTATACACAAGTATGTCATCCAGAAAGATGATCACGAACTTACGAGTGTACTTGGCGAAGATTGAGTTCATCAGGCACTGGAACGTGGCCGGCGCGTTGGTCAGGCCGAAGGGCATGATGCGGAAATGGAAATGGCCATGATGCGTCTTGAAGGCGGTCTTCTCCTCGTCTTCCTCCCGCATGCGAATTTGGTGGTACCCCGCACGCAGGTCCAGCTTCGAAAAGAATGCCGCTCCGGCCAACTCGTCCAGCAGTTCATCCACGATTGGTAGAGGAAATTTGTTTTTGATCGTCGCCAGATTCAGCCGACGATAGTCCACGCAAAAACGCCAACTGCCGTCCTTTTTTTTCACCAATAACACTGGAGCAGCATATGGGCTCATGCTATGCTTGATGACACCAGACTGCAACATTTCCGCCACTTGGCGCTCGATCTCGTCTTTCTGCAACGGCGAGTACCGATAGGGTTTAGTGTTGGGCGGGCGAGCCCCCTCCTCCAAAGCAATAGCGTGATCATATTGTCGATGGGGTGGTAATTGTTTGGGATCTGCAAAGACATCCTGAAATTCAGACAGCACAGATTGAATTTCGGCCGGCAAGTCTGTATCGACTGGTGACACTGTTGACACTGCTCCAGAGACTGGATCAAGCATAGCCATAGCCCAAATATCATTGGATTCATGCAATTGGAGTAGGTCCTCCACATTCAGATGTTGTAGTGTTTCCTGTCCCTGTGACTGCAGTCCTTGTAGTGTCACCATTGCTCCTTTGTACTGGAAGGAGATGGTTTTGTGGAGCCAGTGACAGTTCATTGGGCTGAATTGTGCCAACCAGTCCATGCCCAATACGCCATCGTATGCGCCTAAATCCAGTACGCGCATGTCCGTGGTGAACTCATGACCTTGCAGGTGCCACTGGACAGCAGGAATCAAGCGATCGCAGACCAGCTTTTGACCATTTGCTACCTTAACAGAGACGCGAGGAATGGCTTGTGATGCCGCGGCAGTGCGGTGAGCGAAAGTTTCACTGATGAAACTGTGCGTACTGCCTGAATCCACTAATAACAGCATGAATTGGTCGCCCACTTGCACTCGAAGTCTGATCGTTTCTGCAGATTCAGTGCCAGCAATTGCGTGTGCGGACAGTAAACAGCAAGCTGCTTCCTCCGCTGCTGGTTCATCAAGTAAATTCAATGCGTGCACAGCATCGTCCGACAGAATTTCACCGTATTCGCCAATTTGGATCGTCAGTAGTTGCCCTTGGCGTTTGCACTGGTGCTCGCGACTGAACTTGTCGCCGCACTTAAAACAGAGGCCATTGGCGCGCCGATAGTCACGCAGCTGTCGTTCACGCCCGAAATCATCGCCACCCGCACGTGGAGCGGCCGGTTGGCGCGGCGCGACCGGAACCGGTAGCGGTGGAGGTCGTCCTGCTGGTAATGGACGAGGACGTGGGCGCTGCGCTTCCAATTCCTCCTCCTGAATTTTCGCCAACACAGTAGCACGGGTAATGCTCGACGGGGACTGAATACGAACAGCTGCTCGTAGTTCATCCTTCAGACCCAGCAGAAATTGCGAGACAAAATTTTTTGTCCTCAGCGAGGGATCGAGTGCTAGCAGGTGGTACATGTACGTCTCGAACTGTAAGCGGTACTCTGTAACTGAACCTGTCTGCTTTAGCTGCAACAGTTTGTGCATCTGCACCTCAAATTCATTTGGGCCAAATTCCTCAATTACCTCCTGACAGAACAATTCCCACGAGATCTGCCTCCGAGACTGACGGAACGCCTGAAGCCACAGAGCTGCGTGACCCTCCATGTACAGAGACGCCGTTGTCACCCAATTTGGCTGCTGCACATGATACAACTCGAAATAGGACAAGCAACGATCCAACCACAGCGTGGGCAAGGTGCCTTCGAACCTTGGGAAATTATGCTTTGGCGGCTTGACGAATCCTCCCTCCTCGCGATGATCCGGTGGACGAAATTGAGGTTGCTGCAGGTGCAGTCGCTGTGGTTGCGGTACCATCTGCGCTGCCGGTGGTTCGGGCATCAACGGAGCACCATCATTCGCCAATCGAGCCGGTGGCGCCGTTCCGCTGCATCCCGCCGATCGCATCTCAGACAGCAACGTAGCCGACGGAGCAGAGGATGTTGCTGTCGCCTTGCGCGTCTCATCCACCTCCTTTGCTGTCAGATCCAGTTGCTTCCGAACGCTCTGCATCTCCTTCGTGAGTTCCGCGTTGAACGCGATCTGATCCTCGTGCCTCTTGTTACCGAGAGCTGTCTGACTGTCGAGGCGCTTGATGATGCTGTCGAGCATCGTCATCACCTGGCCTGTGTTCTCCTCCATCGCCGCCAGGACTTGCTGAGTTTGAGCGGAGGGTTTCACCGGCGTCGTTGCACTCGCCTCAAGCAGATCCAACCGGGCTAAGGATTTTGGGCAAAATCATCGAGGCAATTTCGCACCTGTCGCTCGGAATTACGGATCGATGCCGAAGGATCGTGAGGCAAAACGGAACCGGAAAATTTTTGGGTGGATTTTTTTCTGGCTCTGGATACCAAATTGTGACGACCTAGCCTCGGAAGATCTAGATCGCACAAGGGGGGGTAGGTAGCAGGAAGGGGAATTTGGGGTGAGGGACAGCAAGCAGAGGATGAGAGGCAGAGAAGAGGATGAGAAGCAATTCACGTTTCACTTACATTGATACTCCACACCGATTCGGGGTACAGCTATATAACACCACACACACTGCCTCATATGGGCTGGCCACAGGCGGCCCACACACTTACAGCCCACCACTCACTTCCTGCTACTCAGATGTCACCTGTTGACTTCTCAGATGTTAACAGTGTGACACGAGGGCACCGTCAGGGAGCAACATCGTGAGATCGATCACCCTGAGTTTTGACCACGATCCCACGGCCGTCTCGGGGCCGGTTTCTCTCGACCACAGGGTCAGGCTCGTGCCGTCCACGGCGGCGAATCCCAGCCCGCCGTCCTCCGTCATCATGAGACGCCCATTGTTCTTGGTGGGCGGCTTCTCGAGCACCGACAAGCGGAGCGTACCTAGTTGGCACTTGATGATTCTACCTCTATCCAGTCGCCCCGTGCTGTGGGTGACATTCAAGTAGAGCTCATCATCGCCCACAAGGAGGCTGGGCAGATTCTCGTGATCGTCACAAGCGTTGGGGTGATCGAGAGGGGCGAACTGGCTCCGCGCGCCGGTCTCCGATGAGTACAAGCAGGCCTCTGTGACTCCTGCCATCTCGTCGGTGAACACGAAGGCTATACGGAAGGGCCCTCCTTGGCAGCCGCGGTGGTCGCAGCCCTGGGTGGCGCAGGCACCGCCGCGTTGAGGCGGTCGATGTGCTGCCAGCCTGCCACTGCCAGGGCAAGGGCACGCGCTGCTGCTCGCGCTTCACAGGGTCCCATACGAGGAGCTCTAAGGTGTTAATCAAGTGGTGCTTGGAGTAGGCAAAGAGGGCGCGGCCGTGGTGGCAGTCCATGGCGACCCAGCCGGGCTGGTCCGGCGCGGGAGGGCGGAAGGCGGAGGTGGGGACGAAGTTGGGCTTGTTCATCCCGAAGTTCCGGAGGAGCCCCAGGATGGGGTCGGGTGTCGGGTGGGAGTCGCGGTAGCGGCGGCGGAAATGGGACTCGGCGAGGATTCGGCGCCAGGACCTGCAGACGAGGGAGGCGCGGGCGAGGTGCTCTGGCTCGTCCGGCGGGAGGTAGAGGAGGATGCTCTCAACGAGATCGTCCATCAGATGCGGCGGCGGCGGCGATGACATGGTGCGGCGGAGGCGAGGGTTTTGGTTTGGGGGAAATAGCGAGGAGGAAGCGAATCAGGTAAGCGGCTGGGCTTCCGTTTCTGCAGAATCGGGCTGCTGATCAAAACTGTGTCGGCCATGGTGTTTTGGTGGCCTGGATGTGCACATTTTGATCGAGAAATTTGGACCAATGGTGGCCTGTGCACGACATCGAGAAATTTGGACCTAATCCTTGTTCCTGAAAGACACCGCAGAACTGGAGACATCTTCAGTTCAGTTCTTCCAAGTGGTCTAATTTTTTGAAACGGGTTCCAAGTGGTCTAATCAAGCATATCATAAAGGTTAAACTCAATCAAGCCTAAGTAAAAGCCCGTTAAACATAGAAAACTCAAGTAGAAAATGCATATTATAGGGTAGAGCGCAAGTTTGAATCCTTACCATCCCGCCAAAACACAATGGTAAAAACGGTTTGCAATTTGGATTATGCTAATAACAAGAAAGAAAGATAAAGTAACTTTGTAGACTTACATTTTGAACGACGAGTAGTTGAAATTGTAACCTTGATCCAGCCAGATTTTCAATAGGTTTTGCAATACTTGACCAACCATGCGCAGAAAAAAAAACCTTACACAAGTTCGTCTCCAAATCATCGAGAAGGGGATGCAGTTTGACTTGACGGATATGTTTTCAGGGTTGACAGGTAAGCGACAACAATCTCCATTACCACCTGAAACTTTTCTATGCTCCACAACAACTAATTCACATCATGCACATCAGACCGAAATGCAACTTAGTCGACCCTCAAACGAGGCACGCGGTTTAGGAATGTACTTATTACATTCTATAATATAAACCGTTTGGGTAGGCTAGTTTTGCCTGCCAAAACGGCTTATATTATGGAACAAATGTAGTACAACATAACCAATTCGATGAAATTGTGCCATATTGTTTCAGGAAAACTCAAGAACCATGTCTGACCTCTAAACATTTGCAATTGGTGGACAACCAATTGTTGTTGAACCTGAGGTTTGCAAACTGTGACCGGCTGCACCTCGGCCAACAACTATAACTGAGGGTAAGAACGGCAACATCTCGACGAACAGTGACGGAGTTGACACAGAGGCACCCCAATGGAACTTGGCAATTTCTTCATTAGGTGGAACTAACTATTGTCTATTTTAGTAAGATGACCCCAAGAGAATAGAGCTAACATAGATCTGTCCCCATTGAGAATTTTTCTAGCTTCGTCCCTGCCACGAACACAATACTCAGCTACAGAGCTGCAGGCCTTCCAATTTCTCGGGGGGATTGTTGGGAATATGCCCTAGAGACAATAATAAAATGGTTTATTAGCATATTCATGTTTATGATAATAGTTTATTATCCATGCTATAATTGTATTAACCGGAAACATAATACATGTGTGGAATATAAACAACCAGTTGTCCCTAGTAAGCCTCTATCAGACTGGTTCGTTAGTCAAGAGATGGTTAGAGTTTCCTAACCATGGACTTGTTATAGTCACTTGATAATGGAGTCATATCATTAGGAGTAATGATGTGATGGACAAGACCCGATAATAAAGAGTTGCAATTGATCGTGTCACAGAGTTTTCATTGCCAACACTTTTAGTATATGCCAAGTATAGTTTCCTTAGACCATGAGATTATGTCACTCCCGTTTACTGGAGGAATGCTTTTTGGACATCAAACGTCACTTCGTAACTGGGTGATTATAAAGGTGGCTTTCAGGTATCTCCGATGGTATTTGTTGGGTGACATGAATCAAGAGTGGGATTTGTCCTTCCTTGTGACGGAAGAGCGCCCTCTCGGTAATATAGCATCAGAAAGGTTGCAACCATGTGATTAAATGTTAATCACGGAGATCCTATATTATGGACGAGTAAAGAGAACTTGCCAGGTAACGAGATGAAACAAGATATGGAGATATCGACGATCGAATCTCGGGCAAGTTAAATATCGGTGAGACAAAGGGAATCGTATACAAGATTAAGAATCTCCGGCATCATGGTTCAATCGATAAGGAACTTCGTTGAATATGTAGGAGTCAATATGGGCATCCCGGTCCCGCTATTGATTATTGATCTGATCATGTCTGCATGTTCTCGAACCGGTTGGGTCACACACTTAACGCTCCGATGTAGCTAGGGTTAGCGATGAGATAATTTGATGGTATGAATGAATATTGATTCGGAGTCTCGGATGGGATCCTAGACGTCACGAGGAGATCCGGAAGAGTCCGGAGAATAAGATTCATATAATGAAAGTAGTTTCCGGAGGCATCGGTAAGTCCGGGAATTTTCCGGCAGGGTACCGAAATATTCTAGAAGGTTCTAGAGGAGTCTAGAAGTGGGGCCCATAGGAGTATGGGGCCCACATGAGCAAAAGGTGTGGTGCAATGGCCTCATGGGCCAGCCGCACCACCTGGCCACAAAGGCCCATGCGGGCTAGGGCTACGGCCCAAAGGGGGGCCGGGCAAAACCCTAACCCTAGGGCGGCTGGCTTGGGGGCCAAGCCACCTAGCCGCCGGCCCTAAGGGGAGGCTTGGGGCGCACCCCTTGGCCTCCTATAAAATGAGGGCCAAGGGGCCAGCCGCACCCCCTGCTCCTCCACCCTCCAGCGCCGCCCCCTGCCTCTCCAACTCCTCCATTGTTGCGCCACCTCTCCCTCCCGGAGGGCTGCCGCACCAACCTCTCTCTCGCTCATGGCTTGGCGAAGCCCTGTCCGTGGGAGATCTACACCATCAACACCACCACAACTGTCGTGGTGCTGAGATCAATCTAACCACTCCTTCCTTGCTTGCGGGATCAAGAAGGCGGAGTCTACATCGAGCCGTATGTGTGGATACCGCGGAGGTGCTGCTTTTGCGGCGCTTCATCGGATTGGATCTCGAGGATAATACATCTCCTCGCGACTAGACGAGTCTAGTTGCGGGGATCGACTAGCCAACCCCTACACCGACAAAACGCGTTTGTTCGATCTTCAAGGGTAAGAGATTGGATCTCCACTTTGCTACCTTCGTCTAAATGATCTAGATCGTGGGGTTTCTTCCGCTTGTTTCGTAGGAAAATTTTTGTTTACTATGCAACGAACCCTTCAGTGGTATCAGAGCCTAGATTTATTCGTAGATGTTGGTGCGATTAGAACACAAGGAGTTGTGGGCGTTGATATTTTTGTTGCTACCTTCTCGCGTGTACTTCGTATCTTGTTGGATGGTTAGATTGAAGCGGCCCGGACCAACTTTACTCGTCCATGCACGAGAGACCGGTTCCACGATTGACATGCAACTTGTATTGCATAAGTGGCTGGCAGGTGTCTATTTCTCTAGCTATGGTGAGATGCGATTTGCAATGGAAGGCCTTTTAAAAGGATGAGTAAATAAGCAACTTCTATATCACCGTTGTGGTTTTTGTGTAGATTAGAACGGTTCTATCTCATTGACCCAAGCCACATAAAAATTGCACAAACAAAGTAGAGGACGTCTAACTTGTTTTTGCAGGGGGTCATGTGATGTGGTATGGCCAATGTGTGATTTGTGATAATATATGCAATGATCATGTTTGTAATCTTTCACGACTTGCATGTCGATGAGTACGGCAACCGGCAGGAGCCATATGGTTGTCTATTATTTTATGTGACCTGCGTGTCATTGAATCACCATGTAATTGCTTTACTTTATCGCTAAGAGTAGCAATAGTTGTAGTTGCAATAGTTGGTGATGGCAACCATGGAGGAGGCGCCACAATGTCGGTGATGATGGAGATCATGCCGGTGCTTTGGAGATGGAGATCAAAGGCACAAGAAGAAAAGGCCATATCATATCACAATTTAAATTGCATGTGATGTTAATCCTTTTATGCACCTTATTGTTATGCTTAGATTTGATCGTGACGGTAGCATGATAAGGTGATCTCTCACGTTAATATCAAGAAGTGTTCTCCCCTAGTATGCACTGTTGCAAAAGTTCGTCGTTTTGAAGCACCACGTGATGATCGGGTGTGATAGACTCTACGTTCGCATACAACGGGTGTAAGCCAGATTTACACACACGGAAATACTACGGTTTCCTTGACGAGCCTAGCATGTACAGACATGGCCTCGGAACACAAGAACCGAAAGGTTAAACACGAGTCATATGGACGATATGATCAACATGGTGATGTTCACCTTTGAAGCTACATCATCTCACGTGATGATCGGTTGTGGTGTAGTGGATTTGGATCGTGTGTCACTAAAACAACCAGAGAGATGTTGAGTTTAGTGGGAGTTCATGTAGTAATTTTGATTAAGATGAACTAAAATTATCATAAACAAAAGTCCTAAGATGTGTTTGCAAAAATCCTTGTAGATCATGGCCGACTATGGTCATCTTTTCATGGCCGAGGTGCTGCGTCTAGATGGGTCAAACTTTATCGAATGGTACCTGCTTTTGTGTGAAAGTCCTACACGCTAATGACTTGCTTAACTTGCTAGAAGAACCAATAGGAGATAAACCCAAATATTTCTGCAAGCTATGAAGAGTACATGGAGTGGTTTTTGAACAAAATACCACCTACTTTAAAGTCGAGTGGATGATGTGCACCTTCATGAATTCTGACCTAAGTAGACAATTCAAGAACTTGACTGCAACGGAGATTGTTGATGAGCTGAAAAATAGATTTTTCAGCACAAGTTAGAATTGCAAGGTTCGAATGTCTGACCGAGTTTTCTTTCACTCAAGATGGAAGAAAACACTTGCTTGGAACAACACCTGAGGAAAATGCATGAGATGTATTATACTCTGGCGGATGTTTGGAACCACGAGATGAATGACGATTTCGCGATAGATGGGGTGATGCGCTTGGTTTTTCCCCAGCTTCAAGAATTATGTCGGAGACTATGTCATGGGAAGGGATTTGATCGCTTTTTATGAATTTGTGTCTCGGCTGCGTCATGTCAAAGTGGAACCCATATCAAGAGAAGTTGACAATGCAGAAAGTATATAGTGATATACAAGTTATAAGTGTTTAAGTCCAAATTGCAATTGTAGCGGTTTCGATAAGTATTTGATAGTCATTCTGTTTTATAAAAACAGAACCTGCTGCTTGAGATTTGCATAAAGGATATGGGAAGACGTTGCGGAATGATGGCAATCAAGGGGTTGATGCTGGCAACGATATACTTCTACATTTATCGTTTTTGATTAGAGGATTTGAATGAGTTTTTGTAATCGAATTGAGTGTGATCTTTAAATTAGTGTGTCTCAGTTTGTGAGACGGTTATTCATGTTAAAGACAAGTGGTTGTTCTATTTTCATGAATAATTCATTTTGATGATCACGTTTCGATTATGAGGTTATTGTCCTTAGTTTAATCTAAACGATGATTAGTTAAACATTTATAAAATATGTGACATACTAAAGATATCCAAAACTTAATAATGACAATTGTTTTAGTCGTGCTAAATATTGAATAAACATTTTGATGTTTTATCGATGCGCCTTATTGTAAGGAGTATGACTAAAATGCCACCCTTTGGAAGAGTGCCATGAGTTGCCGAAAATAAACACAAGTGTTGGTTATATTTTCAGCAAATGTTAAATGTCATTATTTTGTGCGTTCCATCATAAATGATATGAGTAAATATATGTATTTGTTCGAGTTATGATATTTGATGAGATCAAATAAAATTCTGGAGTTTAGGATATTAAGTTAACAAGAAAATTGAGTCTTTTTGATTTGATCAAAGGAGACAAAATATTTGAGTTATATGTTAGTATGTGGACTTGTGAGAAGTGTTATCATAAATTACAATGTTTAGAATATTTCAAAGGCGTTTGATATGTCCTAAGATATTGTAATCACACACTATTTGATATTGAGTGGTCTCAAAGAAGGGTTTTACTTTGGGGTTTGATAATAGCATTTAGATTTATTTGATAAACACTCTGTTTAGAAATAAGGGTCTATGTATGATTCGCATGAATTTTTCATATGAGTTATGAGAAAAGGTGGTTTCATTAATTATGAGATAATTAGAGACTATTGCGAATAATGTTGTAGTATATTCATAAGTATGACTATGAATGTGATTCCACAATATGAGACTAAAAGGGGCAAACCAATTTGTTGGTTGTGCTAAGTATTTTAGTGGTTTATCGTGAAAAGGTTTCATTGATAAAGGAATTGATGGAATAAATTGAAAAACTAAAACCTTGCTTGTTTATGTATCAAGTGGCACATATGTAAAGTGCTTTGTTGGTTAAAACTTGATACATGAAGGAATTAATGATGGTGATCATTGAATTTCGGTTTAGCTTGTCTAAAGGAGTAGGATTCAAGAATATTAAAGTTTTGTCAGGTTACAAAATAATATTCCTGATTTACTTGTCATGTTTGAGAAACAAGACATACCTACGAAACTACAAAGAAGAAATAGAAGCCTTAAATACGAAAGTGACTAAGTGTCATCCTATGTTAAGTTTAAATTACAAAGTAATTGTCACTTGATTTTGTGAAAGTGGTGTTTCACATATTTATTCCTCAAAAGGGGTTTTGCAGAGAATAAATAAAACTTAAAGCTAGCAAAGTACTAGCGTTTCGTATATGAGTTCTCAAATTTTAAAAGTTAATTAAGAATTTTGGAGGTGTCCAAAATATCGAGAAAGTGCATAAAGAACTGAGTGGGATCTAATTAAGATATGTGGTGACATATGTTAAGTTAGAGTAGAAACTATTTTCCATGATCAAAATATGTGGTGACATATGTTTGAGTGGGAGCTAGTTAATCATGGTCAAATATAGAGATAACATATTTCTAAGTGGGAGCCAAAGTGGTTTCACAATTTAATATGTGTATGGTGTATATTTGAGTGGGAGTTTACAACATCTTGTTTATATGAAATGGAGATTTCATGAATGTTGTAAATATTTCAGGAACCAAATGCATAACTTGTGAAGTTAATTTGAATGTCAAATATCTATGGAGATAGATGCATATTTTGTCGATAAATGAGTCAGGATGTTTAGCCTAAATTTTTTGAAGGAGTTCAAAATGGAACAAGTGGAGAAGTGCTCGTTACTTGTTAAAGATAGGTGGAACATAAAGTTTATTTTTGATACAAAATAATGGTTGGAGGATATGTTAGTATTCACTATGAATTGTTCATAGGTCTAAACATATAAGAACCACAATTTTGTATTTGATGAAATGTGACCCAAGTTCTTGGTTAGAAGAACGTGTTAGAAATGAGGAGTCATTTCAACATAGAGATGAGATAATTGAATCTAGAGATTGGTAGACTTGGTTGAAGTCATGACACCAAACTAGATTGGAAATCTCATAAAGGCAGAAGTGCAGCGAAAGCATGATCGGAAATATCGAAGTGAAAAGTATAGCACTGTCGATTTGTGAGTCTACAACATATAGGAGTATATGATTAATTCAAGGATTAAAAGATATAATATTTTGGTTTGAGAAATTTTGTTTCAAGATTGAGTGAGTTCCTGGTGCACATGCTATGTGAAATTTCTTTTGACTGATTATACGTCATGTAGGCATATAAGGGAAACGAAAGTCTCACTCTGCAACCAAATACATTATATTCGTCATATGATGATGAGGTTTATCATGTGATGATATAAGGTTTATCATGTGATGATAAAGTAATGTCAAAGTAGGTGACATTAATGTTTCGCAAAGAACATAAAGAACTGTATAGTACAGAACACGGACAGAACCTCTTCCACGAGCAAACATGATCAGCACTGAGACTCCATGAGTGTGAAACACTGTGAGTGTTGGATCGAGAAAATCTAAACTAGATTATTGACTCTAGCGCAAGTGGGAGACTGTTGGGAATATGCCCTAGAGGCAATAGTAAAATGGTTTATTAGCATATTCATGTTTATGATAATAGTTTATTATCCATGCTATAATTGTATTAACCTTAAACATAATACATGTGTGGAATATAAACAACCAGTTGTCCCTAGTAAGCCTCTATCAGACTGATTCGTTAGTCAAGAGATGGTTAGAGTTTCCTAACCATGGACTTGTTATAGTCACTTCACGGAGTCATATCATTAGGAGTAATGATGTGATGGACAAGACCCGATAATAAAGTGTTGCAATTGATCGTGTCACACAGTTTTCATTGCCAACACTTTTAGTATATGCCAAGTATAGTTTCCTTAGACCATGAGATTATGTCACTCCCGTTTACTGGAGGAATGCTTTGTGGACATCAAACGTCACTTCGTAACTTGGTGATTATAAAGGTGGCTTTCAGGTATCTCCGATGGTATTTGTTGGGTGACATGAATCAAGAGTGGGATTTGTCCTTCCTTGTGACGGAAGAGATATCTCTGGCCCTCTCAGTAATATAGCAGCAGAAAGGTTGCAACCATGTGATTAAGTGTTAATCACGGAGATCCTATATTATGGACGAGTAAAGAGAACTTGCCAGGTAACGAGATGAAACTAGATATGGAGATATCGACGATCGAATCTCGGGCAAGTTAAATATCGGTGAGACAAAGGGAATCATATACGAGATTAAGAATCTCCGGCATCGTGGTTCAATTGATAAGGAACTTCGTTGAATATGTAGGAGTCAATATGGGTATCTCGGTCCCGCTATTGATTATCGATCTGATCATGTCTGCATGTTCTCGAACCCGTAGGGTCACACACTTAACGATCCGATGTAGCTAGGGTTAGCAATGAGATAATTTTATGGTATGAATGAATATTGATTCGGAGTCTCGGATGGGATCCTAGACGTGACGAGGAGATCCGGAAGAGTCCGGAGAATAAGATTCATATAAGGAAAGTAGTTTCCGGAGGCATCGGAAAGTCCGGGAATTTTCCGGTAGGGTACCGGAATATTCTAGAAGGTTCTAGAGGAGTCTAGAAGTGGGGCCCATAGGAGTATGGGGCCCACATGAGCAAAAGGGGTGGTGCAGTGGCCTCATGGGCCAGCCGCACCACCTGGCCACAAAGGCCCATGCGGGCTAGGGCTAAGGCCCAAAGGGGGACCGGGCAAAACCCTAACCCTAGGGCGACTGGCTTGGGGGCCAAGCCACCCAGCTGCCGGCCCTAAGGGGAGGGTTGGGGCGCACCCCATGGTGTTAGCACTCGTTTTTGGCAGGTACCAGGTTCAGGAGCTCTCAGGAGGAATGGCGGCTCGTTGATGACTCGGCGGGAAGCCAGCCCGACGTACCAGGAGTCATTTCTGTGATAACCCGGATCCAAGGTTCGAGTGTTACTCGGAATAACTCAAAGAGGACCCGGTATGTCCAGAACCCGGCTTGACAGAACCCGGTTTTGATGGAACCCGGTTTAAAGGACCCGGCGCAGGCTAGACTTGAGGATTCTTGAAGATTCTAAAGGACTGCATCGGAGAGGCCAGACGCGAGGAGAATTTAATGCTTGCCCAGCCCAAAAAAGGAGTCGGTGGAGCCAGGATGAGTTCAAGGTCAACACGGAAGGGCAAAAGGTGACTTTCTAAAAGAAGCCGAAAGTGGACGCTTGGAGTTCAAGTCCAGTACGAAGCCGACCGAGACTATTACCTAATTTAGAGGTAGAAACCGACTTAATTCATGAGTTGTAATCCTTGTAGAAGTCCAAAACTTGTACGGGAAGTCCAGCCGCCTCACTATATATGTAGGAGGTGACGGCCGATTGAAATTAAGCAAACAATCGACAAATCAATACAACCTCTACCTTTTTACCCTCAAACCCTTGTTTATGCTTCCGTTGTTCGGCGACTTCAACTAGATTTCGACGAATATCGACAACCGAGCTTGGAGCGGTCAAACCGGCCAAGTTCAGCCAATCGTCGCCGGTTCCCTCCGACGGGGTCCCTCCCGAGGGGCTGGGGCGTCTGGTTTTCAAAAGCGCCGAGTCTCTGTCTTGCGTATCGCGCTGAGACCCGGCCTCCCGCGGGGCGAGTTGCGGAGTATCTCCCCCGGCACCGCGGGTACACGAGGACGTGTTCGTGTGACGCGTTTACATCGCAACACACTTTTTGGCGACTCCGCTGGGGACCAAATCTCTAAACCTAAAATCGGATAGCAATGTCCGGTTCCAAGGCTACAGATCTGTCCGGCATCACCACCGACAACATCATCAAGCCTACTCTTAAGGACTTGTCGGAGGCGCAGCGCCAAGGCCTGGATGAGTGGAAAAAGAAGAGGAGCGAGGAGTTCGAGGCGCTGCGACTCAAGCGGGAACAGGAAGACGAGGAGTTATACTTGGCCAGCTTTAAGCTAGATCGGCAAGGTGCAACTGCGCCGATCAAGGAGCCGGAATACGTTCCTCTAAACATCAACATCGACACACCCGCTGTAAGTAACAGTGTCTTTACTTCTGAGCAATTAGCTGAAATTCAATTCCATGTTTCACAAGGTACAAATACTGTTTTATAATGCTATCATGGAACTTGATGCTGCTAAGAAAAAACACCATCCACGGCCAAACATCGGACGCCCAACCGATGAGCCCAAACAAGGAAAGTCGGGTTGTCAATGCATTACCCTGTCCGACTCCAATCCGAAGTTTACCCTACCCGGCAATCAGACGGGACCAGCGGTGCAATTTCCTGGACGCGAGTCAATGCCGAATTCAAATTCGGCTCCTTGGATACAACCCGGCCCTGTGACCAATTCTGCTCTTGTGCCAAGTCAATCGGCCAGTAGGGACGATTTGCTGGTCGAGTTCCAGAAAAGGTTAGATCAGATAGCTTATGATAGACTCGGGATTATGCCAAAACATAGAACCTACGTTAAACCCTATCCCGAGTATTTCGATCTGCAACCTTACCCACCTGGCTATAGAGTTCCCGAGTTCTCTAAATTCAATGGGGTGGACAACAAATCAACATGGGAACACATTAGTCAATACTTGGCTCAATTAGGCGAAGCTAATCATGATCACATCAAAGTTCGCTTGTTCTCGTTATCGTTGACTGGGGTTGCTTTTTCTTGGTATTCAGCTTTAGCCCCTAACTCTATACACACTTGGTTTCATTTGGAGCGAAAGTTTCATGAGCACTTCTATGCTGGTGAAGTCGAGTTAAAATTGTCCCATCTTACATCGGTTAAACAGAAACATGATGAATCGGTATCCGATTATATCAAGAGGTTTAGAAACACTAGAAACCGATGTTATAGCTTGGCAATAACCGAGAGAGATATGGCCGACTTAGTTTTTAACGGGTTGAGAACGTATCTGAGGGAGAAGCTAGAAGGGCACGAGTTCTCTTCTGTCGGTCAGGTTCAGGAGAAAGCTTTGGCTCATGAAAGCCGAGTCAACGATTCTAAAGACTCGCATCGGATGAGCAGGAGTCGGCTTAACGCTATCGAATATGATGCCGACTCCGGTGATGAAGCCGATGTGTACGTAGCCGAGTTTGTTTGGCCAATCAAGGCTAAACCCTATATGTGTGATGATTTAAAACCGATTCGTAAGAGTCGGGATGATGAAGTTAAATGTACTTTTGACGTAGGCAAATGTGACAGGATATTTGATGCCTTGTTAAAAGACAAAGTGATCCGAGTTAATCATGTCATGCCATCGCCTGATGAATTAAGGAGGCGTGCATATTGCAAATATCACAACTCTTTCTCTCATGCTACTAATGATTGCAATGTCTTTCATCGACAGATCCAATCGGCCCTCAATGATGGACGATTAAGTTTTGCTGGCATGGCCATTGACACACAGCCGTTCCCAATGAACGTGCTTGATCTCGAGGGGAAGAAAAGTACTTCTTCGGCCAGAAGCAGCCGAAGCCGCTAATAAGTCTAATGTGGTTATTGGTGAGCCCAGGAAAGAAGCCGGCGTCAAGGAAGCAAGGAGAGAAGTCATGTTGATCCGGCAACCCGACGGAAAGGAGGTTATAAGATCACTGTCAGAAACTCCACACTCGGGGGGCAACAACCACAAGCGAGAGAACCCGAAAACCGGAATCCAGAACTCGGGGGGCAACCTCGGTTCGNTAATTCTGTTGAAGAAACCTCTTCCTTGAGTGAAAAGATTGATGTGATTATGTCTATGCTAGTTAATGGTAAATCTTTTGTTGATCCAAATAATGTTCCCTTAGCTTCTTTGGTTGCCCAAGAAGAGCATGTTGGTGTGAACTTCATTAAAAATAACAATTTCAACAACAATGCCTATAGGAACAATTTTGGTAACAACAATTATAAGCCATATCCTCCTAATAACAATTATGGTTATGGTAACTCTTATGGTAATTCTTATGGGAAGCCTAGATTGCCTAGTGAGGAAAGATTGTTAGAAGTTGAAAGGACCACTAAAGACTATATGCAAGCACAATATGAACAAAACCAATTGTTTAATAAACTATGAATGAACAATCTGCTTTGCTAAAAAACATAGGTCATCAACTTGAGAATTTAAACAAGGAAATTTTTGGTTTGCAAACTAAAATTTCAAATGCTGAAGACCGTATTTCATCCATGTCTGAATCACAAGCTTCTTTAATCAATAAAATGGCGGCTAAACCTGAAGTTATTGAACATAACATTTTTGCTACAGCCAATGCCATCCAAGTTAGAATTGATGATAATATTAGAATGTTGGCTGAACTACATGCTAGGTGGGAAAGAGAAAGAGAAGCCACTAAAAAGAACAATATGGTTAAAGTTTACACCATCACCACCACTAGTAATGTTCAGGTTTCACATGATAACAAGTCTATTAATGATAATGGTAAAGATATCAATGTTGGCAATGTTTCCACTTCTCATGAAAAACGCTTAAAACTGCCAAAAGATACCAAAACTGCTAGTGATAAAGGAGCTGAAATTTTTCGAACTATGGGAGATCCTTCTTCCATTACTTTTGATGATAATGATTTTGATTTTGATAATTGCAATATCTCTGAAGTCATAATGTTCTTGCAAAAGCTAGCTAGAAGTCCTAATGCTAGTACTATAAACTTGGCTTTTACAAAACATATTACCAATGCTCTCATGAAAATTAGGGAAGAAAAGTTAAAACTTGAAGCTTCTATCCCTAATGTTAGCACTCGTTTTTGGCAGGTACCAGGTTCAGGAGTCCTCAGGAGGAGTGGCAGCTCGTTGATGACCCGGCGGGAGCCAGCCCGACGTACCAGGAGTCGGTTGTACAACCCGGATCACAGAGGGGACCCGGCGTGTCCAGAAACCGGCTTGACAGAACCCGGTTGTAACAGAACCCGGTTTAAAGGGACTCGGCGCAGGCTAGACTTGAGGATTCTTGAAGATTCCAGAAGGCTGCATCGGAGAAGCCAGACGCGAGGAGAACTTAATGCTTGCCCAGCCCAAAAAGGAAGTCGGTGGCGCCAGGGAGAGTTCGGGTCCAACCCGGAAGGAAAAGTACGAGTCCGGCTAGGAGTCTTACCTTATTTAGAAGTAGAAACCGACCTATACCATGAGTTGTAATCCTTGTAGAAGTCTAAAACTTGTACGGGAAGTCCAGCCGCCTCACTATATATATGTAGGAGGTGACGGCCGATTGAAATTAAGCAAACAATCGACAAACCAATACTACCTCTACCTTTTACCCTCAAACCCTTGTTCATGCTTCCGTTCTTCGGCGACTTCGCATAGAGTTTGCCAGAGATCGATAATCGAGCTTGGAGCGGTCAAACCGGCCAAGTTCAGCCAATCGTCGCCGGAACCTCCGACGGGGTCCCTCCCGAGGAACTGGGGCGTCTGGTTTCAAACGTGCCGAGTCTTTGTCTTGCGTATCGCGCTGAGACCCGGCCTCCCGCGGGGCGAGTTGCGGAGTATCTCCCCCGGCACCGCGGGTACACGAGGACGTGTTCGTGTGACGCGTTTACATCGCAACACACTTTTTGGCGACTCCGCTGGGGACATCTCTAAACCTAAATCAGACAGCAATGTCCGGTTCTAAGGCTACAGATCTGTCCGGCATCACCACCGACAACATCATCAAGCCTACTCTCAAGGACTTGTCGGAGACACAACGCCAAGGTCTGGATGAGTGGAAGAAGAAGAGAAGCGAGGAATTCGAGGCGCTGCGACTCAAGCGGGAGCAGGAGGACGAGGAGTTGTACTTGGCCAGCTTCAAGTTAGATCGGCAAGGTGTAACCGCGCCGATCAAGGAGCCGGAATATGTACCTCTGAACATCAACACTGACACACCCGCTGTAAGTAACAGTGTCTTTACTTCTGAGCAATTAGCCGAGATTCAATTCCATGTTTCACAAGGTACAAATACTGTTTATAATGCTGTCATGGAACTTGATGCTGCTAAGAGAAACACCATCCAAGGCCAAACATCGGACACACAACCGATGAGCCCAAACAGGGAAAACCGGGTTGTCAATACATTGCCCTGTCCGACTCCGATCCGAAGTTTACCCTACCCGGCAAGTCAGACGGGACCAGCGGTGCAATTTCCGGGACGTGAGTCAGTGCCGAATTCAAATTCGGCTCCTTGGACACAAGCCGGCCCTGTGATTAATTCTGCTCTTGTGCCGAGTCAATCGGCCAGTAGGGACGATTTGCTGGTCGAGTTCCAGAAGAGGTTAGATCAGATAGCCTATGATAGACTCGGGATTATGCCCAAGCATAGAACCTACGTTAAACCCTATCCCGAGTATTTCGACCTGCAACCCTACCCACCTGGCTATAGAGTTCCCGAGTTTTCTAAATTCAATGGGGTGGATAACAAATCGACATGGGAACACATTAGTCAATACTTGGCTCAGTTAGGTGAAGCTAATCACGATCATATCAAAGTTCGCTTGTTCTCTTTGTCGTTGACCGGGGTTGCTTTTTCTTGGTATTCGGCTTTAGCTCCTAACTCTATACACACTTGGTTTCACTTGGAGCGAAAATTTCATGAGCACTTCTATGCTGGTGAAGTCGAATTAAAACTATCCCATCTCACATCGGTTAAGCAGAAACATGATGAATCGGTATCCGATTATATCAAAAGATTTAGAAATACTAGAAACCGGTGTTATAGCTTGGCGATAACTGAGAGAGATATGGCCGACTTAGTTTTTAACGGGTTGAGAACGTATCTGAGAGAGAAGCTAGAAGGACACGAGTTCTCTTCTGTCGGTCAGGTTCAGGAGAAAGCTTTGGCTCATGAAAGCCGAGTCAACGAGTCCAAAGACTCGCATCGGATGAACAGGAGTCGGCTTAACGCTATCGAATATGATGCCGACTCCGGTGATGAAGCCGATGTGTACGTAGCCGAGTTTGTTTGGCCGGGCAAAGCCAAACCCTATATGTGTGATGACTTAAAGCCGATTCGTAAGAATCGAGATGATGAAGTTAAATGTACTTTTGACGTAGGTAAATGTGACAGGATATTTGATGCCTTGTTAAAAGACAAAGTGATCCGAGTTAATCATGTCATGCCGTCGCCTGATGAATTAAGGAGGCGCGCGTATTGCAAGTATCACAACTCTTTCTCTCATGCTACTAATGATTGCAATGTCTTTCGTCGACAGATTCAATCGGCCCTCAATGATGGACGATTAAGTTTTGCTGGCATGGCCATTGATACACAGCCGTTCCCAATGAACGTGCTTGATCTCGAGGGAAAGAAAGTACTTCTTCGGCCAGAAGCGGCCGAAGCCGCTAACAAATCTAATGTGGTTATTGGTGAGCCCAGGAAAGAAGCCGACGTCAAGGAAGCAAGGAGAGAAGTCATGTTGATCCGGCAACCCGACGGAAAGGAGGTTATCAAGATCACTGTCAGGAACTCCATACTCGGGGGGCAACAACCACAAGCAAGAGAACCCGGAGACCGGGATCCAGAACTCGGGAGGCAACCTCGGTTCATGAAGCCCAAGAACCCGGAGGTCGGCAAATGGAAAACGAATCAAGTTGAGTACAAGCCAAAGAAGATCAAGCCGACTTTCGATATGTTGCTGAACAAGTACGTGCGCCAAGTCGGGTCTAAGGTAACTCGGCAATATGGGAAGCGACCGAGGTCACCATCTATTGAGAGGAGTCACCAATACCAGGAGTCGGCCGGGGAGTATAAGCGTCAAGTAACTCGGCAAACGATGCAGAGCCGACTTGTGTATCCCGGTGAATCCTCCTATTGGCGAGTCAAGGAGCAAGGGGCCAAGGCCATCAACATGGAGAAGAAGTTGGTTCCAGAGAAGTCATTGGTCATTGGGACACACGTGCTGAAGCTGAAGGACCCGGTTGTAGAGCCGGCAAATGATAAGCCGATACTTGCTATCGTGCCTAAAACAATATCTAGCAACCATGAAGCCGGGTCCAGCCAAACCGAGGTAGCTAAAACCCGGGATCCAAAATATACTCAGCCAAAGTGGTGTCCGCCGGGTATAACGAAGACACAGAAGCGGAAACTGCAGAGGGCAAGGAACCGGGAGATGACAGAGAAGGAGGCTGAGCAAGCCAGAAATGCCAAGTTCAACGCTGAAAGACCAATGGTGTCGGCTCAAGCATGGGTACCAAAGCCGACTCCTATAGCGACTCCTTTGGTAATTGCGCCGGGTCCTGCTGTGAGCAATGAGATAAAACCGACGCCTGCACCGGCCATTACTTATTCGTCATGGGCAGATGAAGTCGAAGCTGCAGACCTGGAAGCAGGGGAGGAATCGGCAAAGGACGAGTCAGATAACGAGTCGGCAAATGAGGAGTCGGCAGATAATTCGATGAACAAGGAGCCGGCAGAGGAGGAATCTGAAACGCTGGAGTCGGCAAATGAGGACCCGGTGGAGGACTTGGCAATTGACGAGTCGGCGGACCTGATGGATGACGAATTACTGGACTATGAGAGTACGCCGACTCGGGTAGGTATGGATATTAACATGGTATATTATTTGCCTGCTGAATTCCGTGCTGCAGAGGAAGAAGGTGAAGTAGCACAGCTCAACCTTGGACCCAAGAATGCCGTCTTCGAGAAACCTGAGGGACCGGTGAAGCACCTGAAACCTTTGTACGTCAGAGGACATATCAATGGGAAGCCGGTCACTAGGATGATGGTTGATGGAGGAGCTGTGGTAAACCTTATGCCTTATTCTGTCTTCAAGAAATTACAGCTAGAAGATGCAGATCTCATGAAGACGAACATGGTATTGAACGGGTTCGAAGGGGGAGAAGGAATTGAGGCCAAAGGAGTCATTAGTCTGGAGCTGACCGTGGGAAGTAAAACTTTGGCCACCGCGTTCTTTGTTGCTGAGGTGCAGGGAAATTACAATGTGCTGCTTGGACGAGATTGGCTCCATGCAAATCAATGTGTGCCATCTACCATGCACCAGCAACTCGTACAATGGATCGATGACGAGATTGAAGTCGTTCATGCTGATAACTCGGCATGCATTGCTTTAGCCGAGTCTATTGCTGATTGGCAACACTCTAATGCCACATGTCTTTCGGGGCGTGACTTATCCGGGTTCGATTTCCTGAGTGCTACCAGGGGCGGATTCGTGCCAATATCTTTAAAGCCGGTTGGAAGCAATCGGCTACATCTCAAGTAAATGGATCCCAATAATAATGAGTGGCTGCAGAAGCGTCTGGACAAGTATCGGGCTGAAAGGAACGATATGTGTGAAGCAATTGAAGAACCAGACGACATGGATAAGTTGGGACAGGGCTTTACGTCGGCCGACCCGCTCGAAGAAGTGGATATTGGGGATGGCACTATTCCTAGGCCGACCTTTGTAAGCCAAAAGCTAGAAGCCGATTATAAATCCAAGTTAATCGCGCTAGTCAAGGAGTATGTGGACTGCTTTGCTTGGGAGTATCACGAGATGCCCGGGTTAAGCCGAGAGCTCGTCGAGCATCGGTTACCGATAAAAGCCGGCTTCAGGCCATATAAGCAGCCGACTCGTAAATTCAACCCGGCAATATATGATCGGATCAAGGAAGAGATTGGCCGGCTCCTGAAAGCTAACTTTATCCGGCCTTGCAAGTATGCTGAGTGGATCTCCAACATTGTACCGGTCGAGAAGAAGGGATCTGGTAAGATTAGGGCATGTATAGATTTCAGAGATCTAAATCGAGCTACGCCCAAGGATGAATATCCCATGCCAATAGCCGATATGCTTATCAATGATGCCTCTGGACACAAAGTCATCAGCTTTCTAGACGGGAATGCGGGGTACAATCAAATATTCATGGCCGAAGAGGACTCGGCTAAAACAGCGTTTCGCTGCCCCGGGTTCGTTGGTTTATTCGAATGGACAGTGATGACCTTTGGGTTGAAGAATGCTGGTGCTACATATCAAAGAGCGATGAACTTAATATTTCATGATCTTCTTGGAGTCGTGTTGGAGGTGTACATTGATGACGTAGTTGTCAAGTCGGACGGCGAGTTAAATCATTTGGCCGACTTACGTCTTGCGTTTGAGAGGATGAGGAAGTACGGGCTCAAGATGAATCCTTTGAAGTGTGCCTTTGGCGTGTCGGCTGGAAGTTCCTCGGTTTTGTCATACATGAAGCCGGCATAGAGATCGACCCGGCCAAGATTGAAGCTATTCAGAAAGTACAGGCGCCGACTTGTAAAAAGGACATGCAGAAATTCCTAGGCAAGGTAAATTATTTGAGAAGATTTATCACTAACTTGTCGGGTAAAGTTGATGCATTCACACAGATCCTTCGGCTCAAGAATGATGATGAGTTCACCTGGGGGGCAAGACAGCAAGAGGCATTCGACAGAATAAAGGCCTGTTTGTCTAAACCTCCAATTCTGAGAAAGCCGACTCGTGGTCTACCGTTTCGGCTTTACATTGCAGCTGAGGAAAGGGTGATTGGAGCCGCCTTAACTCAAGAAGCCGAAGGACAGGAGTATGTCATTACATATCTGAGCCGACGACTGCTAGATGCCGAGTCCAGGTACAGCTTTGTAGAAAGGTTGTGCCTATCTCTTTATTTTGCTTGCACCAAATTGCGCCATTATCTTTTATCTGGTGAGTGCAAAGTCTTTAGTCAAACCGATGTCATTAAACACATGATACATAGGCCGATCCTCAGCGGACGGATCGGCAAATGGGCGTACGGATTGATTGAGTATGATTTGGCTTATGAACCTCTCAAGTCCATGAAAGGCCAGATTGTAGCCGACTTCCTCGTTGAGCATCGGATTGACCTAGAGCAAGAAGCCGACTTAAATATTGTGTCGGCTGTACCGTGGAAACTCTATTTTGACGGCTCAGTTTGTAGTGGTGGACAAGGAGTCGGCATTGTGTGCATATCACCCCACGGTACTGTCTTTGAGGCCTCCTGTCGTCTCGATTATTTTTGCACTAACAATGAAGCCGAGTATGAAGCTCTTCTACTCGGGTTAGAGATTTTGAAGGATGCAGGGGTAACTCATGTCGAGGCATATGGTGATTCGCTACTTATAGTCCAGCAAGTGGCTAAGGTCTTCCAGTGTAACAATGGATCACTCAACACATACCTCGACAGGTGCTTGGATATTGTATCAACTTTGGATTATTTTTCCATATCTCATGTTTCCAGGCAGGACAATTGGCTCGCCAATGATTTGGCACAGCAGGCATCAGGCTATCATGTCAGCAGAGGAATATTTTTCATAGTAGAGAAGCCGATGCTAACTGTTGTCAATGACTCAGAAGCTAGAGGAGAAGCCGAGTCATCAAACTCGGCAATTGAAGGAAAGGGCGAGCCATCAAATTCGGGAGATGGAGGAAAAGCCGAGTTATCTAATTCGGTTCTAGAAGAACTCGGCGAGACTCGGTCAGCTGATTGGAAGACACCTATCATCAATTATCTAAAGGATCCGAGTCAGAGAACCGAGAGGGCTATTCGGCGGCTTGCTTTCAAATACACTCTGGTAGATGACGAGTTGTATCGCCGAACAGTCGATGGGCTCCTTCTTAAATGCCTAGATGAAGATCAATCTCGGATCGCCATGGGAGAAGTGCATGAGGGGTTGTGCGGTACACATCAGTCGGCTCACAAGATGAAGTGGATGCTCAGACGAGCCGGGTTCTATTGGCCGACGATGATCAGTGACTGTTTTCAGTACTACAAGGGATGTGAAGCGTGCCAGAGATTTGGAGATATTCAGTTGGTGCCGGCTTCACTTCTTAACCCAGTAATAAAGCCGTGGCCTTTTAGAGGATGGGCATTGGATTTTATTGGCATGATTAACCCGGCTTCATCCAAAGGGCATCGGTTCGTGCTGGTTGCTACTGATTATTTCACCAAGTGGTCTGAAGCAGTACCCCTCCGAAATATGACCCACAAAGAGGTAATTCAGTTTATTACTGAGCATATTGTTCATCGATTCGGTATCCCGCAGACTCTCACTACAGATCAAGGCACCTCCTTCATGGCTAAAGAGGTGAAACAGTTTGCCGAATCACTTGGAATCAAGATGCTCAGTTCATCTCCATATTATGCTCAAGCCAATGGACAAGCCGAATCGAGCAACAAGATTCTAGTTAGGTTGATCAAGAAGAAGTACAGGACCACCCAAGGAGGTGGCATGAGGTACTATCCGAGGCAGTTGTGGGCTCACCGGATCTCAAGGCATGGTGCAACCAAGGTGACTCCTTTCGAGTTAGTATATGGACAAGAAGCCGTTTTACCAATAGAAGTAAATCTGGCTGCTTTGAGATTCGCTAAGCAAAACGAGTTGTCGGCTGATGACTATCACAATTTGATGATGGATAACATTGATGAAGTAGCCGACAAACGTATCAAGGCATTGAAGGACATAGAGCAAGAGAAGTTGCGGGTAGCAAGAGCTTACAACAAGAGAGTTCGGGTTAAGAATTTTCAAATCGGCGACTTAGTCTGGAAAGTTATATTGCCAATTGGTTCTAAAAGCCGCAAATTCGGCAAATGGTCGCCGAGTTGGGAAGGACCACTGCGAGTCATAAGGATTGTGCCCGGCAACTCATATTTGGTGGAAACATTGGAGGGCAGCATGTTGTCCTCGAGCTATCAATGGGAAATACTTGAAGAAATTCCACCCAAGTGTGTGGCAAACTGCGTAAAGCTACACATATGGCCGATGAGCTTAAGCATCGCCCTTAGATCAATTCTTCTACATTGTATATTTTCTAGTACGCAAGCTCTACTAGAAAACAGGGGGGCATGTGTTAGCACTCGTTTTTGGCAGGTACCAGGTTCAGGAGTCCTCAGGAGGAATGGCGACTCGTTGATGACTCGGCGGGAGCCAGCCCGACGTACCAGGAGTCGGTTTTGTAACAACCCGTATCACAGAGGGGACCCGGCGTGTCCAGAAACCGGCTTGACAGAATCCGGTTGTAACAGAACCCGGTTTAAAGGGACTCGGCGCAGGCTAGACTTGAGGATTCTTGAAGATTCCAGAAGGCTGCATCGGAGAAGCCAGACGCGAGGAGAACTTAATGCTTTCCCAGCCCAAAAAGGGAGTCGGTGGCGCCAGGGAGAGTTCGGGTCCAACCCGGAAGAAAAAGTACGAGTCCGGCTAGGAGTCTTACCTTATTTAGAAGTAGAAACCGACCTATACCATGAGTTGTAATCCTTGTAGAAGTCTAAAACTTGTACGGGAAGTCCAGCCGCCTCACTATATATATATAGGAGGTGACGGCCGATTGAAATTAAGCAAACAATCGACAAACCAATACTACTACTCCCTTTTACCCTCAAACCCTTGTTCATGCTTCCGTTCTTCGGCGACTTCGCATAGAGTTTGCCAGAGATCGATAATCGAGCTTGGAGCGGTCAAACCGGCCAAGTTCAGCCAATCGTCGCCGGAACCTCCGACGGGGTCCCTCCTGAGGAACTGGGGCGTCTGGTTTCAAACGTGCCGAGTCTTTGTCTTGCGTATCGCGCTGAGACCCGGCCCCCGCGGGGCGAGTTGCGGAGTATCTCCCCCGGCACCGCGGGTACACGAGGACGTGTTCGTGTGACGCGTTTACATCGCAACACCTAAGAAATTAGAAGATGGTTGGGAACCCATCATTAAACTGAAAGTAAATGATTTTGATTGTAATGCTTTATGTGATCTTGGTGCAAGTGTTTCTATTATGCCTAAGAAATTCTATGATATGCTTAACTTGCCACCATTGGAGAGCTATTGTTTGAACATTCATCTTGCTGATAATTCTACAAAAAACCTTTGGGAAGGCTTGATGATATTCATGTTATGGTTAATAATAACCTTATTCCCATTGATTTTATTGTCTTGGATATTGAGTGCAAAGCTTCTTGTCCTATTATTTTTGGAAGACCTTTTCTTCGAACTATTGGTGCTGTTATTGATATGAAAGAGGGCAACATTAGATATCAATTCCCTCTTAAGAAAGGTATGGAACACTTCCCTAGGAAGAGAATGAAGTCACCTTTTGACTCTATTGTTAGAGCAAATTATCGTTTTGATGCTTCTTCTCTTGGAAATACTTGATGTTCACTTTCTGCGCCTAGCTGAAAGGCGTTAAAGAAAAGCGCTTATGGGAGACAACCCATCATTTTATTTTCAGTATCTTTTCCTTTATTTGAGTCAAGAAGTTTGTTTACTTCTGTAGCAACTTCTTTGTATCTTTATTTTCTTGCAATGTTGTGCCAAGTAAGGTCTCTAGTAGAAAGTTTTTGCTATATTTGGATTTCTGCACAGGAAACAGATTTCTGTCTGTCACCGTTAAATTCTTCATTTATTCCAGAAGCGACGAAATGCTTTGAGATTTTGTGTGCTGAATCTTCATATATGTATGAAACTTTTCTAGTTCAGTGATTTTCGATTTGAGCAACTCTAGTGCCTCGAAAAAATTCATCTTTACAGACTGTTCAGATTTTAACAGATTCTGCCTTTTATTGTGCATTGCTTCTTTTGCGATGTTTATTTGGATCTTTTTGATTCTTTGAGCATCAGTGGCTGTAGCTAATGTCATAATGCATTAAGGCGTGCTTGTGTCACAGTAAAACTTGTGAATTTTTGGTTTATGCACTAACCCTCTAATGAGAATTACTTTGAGTTTGATGTGGTGGAAGTTTTCAAGTAAGCAAAAGGGACGATATGATGAGATCAAGAAGAGTGAAAAGCCTAAGCTTGGGGATGCCCCGGTGGGTCATCCCCAGCAAATTCGGGTTTTGGTGTTTTAGAAATTTCGGAAACGAATTCCTAGGTGTAGATAATGTTGAAGTCTACCACTATGAAAATATCAATTAAAAATAGATTATATTTGGCCTAAAAAAAAACAAATTTGTAGATTAGATGAGTGAACAGTATATAGTTTTAATTTTTCTAAAAAGAATCAGATTTTTCATTTTTTGTGTAGCCTAAAATAAGACGAAAATTTGCACAGTGGTAGATCTCAATTTTTTTGGATTTTTTGTGTAGCCTACATCTGTTTTTTTTTTGTAGCCTACATATGGTTTTTTTTTTTGGATTTTTAGAAACATAAAAATGTCGATTTCAAATTTTTGAAAACACCGAGCTTCATGGAGCTCGGCCTCCAAATGCACTTTCCAAGAGTAACCACAAGATTAGTTAAACCTAAATCCATAACCAAAGGAGTATGCATGTTATCAAACGACTCTAGCCATAGCAGTAACATAAGCCAAAGGAAACCTACTATCCCAAGCATGACTAACCAGGATGCTATCTAATTTCGTTGTGAGTTCGTGACATCAAGATAACGAACCGGTACGCAACCAGCCACGAAAGAGAAAGGCGATCATAGAGGCGATCTAGGGTTTCTCCGCCTCCCGTCGCCGCCGCTGACGATCTGCTCCGCCTCTGTGGCCTTCGGGCCATGGAGGCATGGTGGATCTCGGTCCTCGTCGGCGGGAGGGCTCCGTTCTCTTATTTTAATGTCTAGGTTTGTTGGGGCGGCACTCTGTTGGTGGCGGCGATGCTTCTTGCAATAATGTCTTCCCAGCTTCAGTCCCATCTTGGCGGCGACATCGAGAAGCTTGTGGGAGTGGTGTGGTTCTATAGGACTTCTTCTGGCGGTGGCGATCTCCGGATCGTCATGGAGCTTCATCGGCGGTTCATCCTTCTTCTTCGGCTCCGGGACGGATGTGGTCTTCTTGACCCGCTCGACAACTTCTCGTCTGCATCCAACAATGTCAGGCCAGCTCTGAGAGGAGCAGCAGCGGCGGCGCGCCGTCGACACGGTCTGGAGGTTGAAGACGAAGGGTATTTCAAGGATCTTGTTGTAATTTTTGTTTTTCTTGTGATTTTTGTACTGTTCGGTGTTTCTTTTAATCTCAGGGTGCTTTTCATAAGAAAATAGTGCAAGACAGGGGGAGGCGCCATAGCCGGTGATACATTGCGTGTGTGATGGGTTAGCCGGCCAGAATAGTCCTGTGTAAGCCGCACACGTCCGCATACGCAGAATGCTATTTATATTTTTTATTTTTTTGCGGGTAAGCAGATATACTATGTTGCAGCCAGCTCGCTAGCTAGGCCTGTCCAGCTATTGGAGCGTCGCCTGTACACTTCTCTCCAACCTTCGGACCGAAGTCCCAAGAGTGACAAAACACTAACGCCGCTGAAGCTCGGTCTGTAGCCTCCTGCACCGCTATTTCCTGTTAGGTGTTTTGTTGACAGATGTGTGCCCTGAACGACCTCATGCGGCCGCTCGATCTGAACTGTTCGTCGAACCATCGATCCGTGGCCACGTGCCTCTCAATCACACCTTGAAACTGACAAAAAGAAGTATATGCCGACGAAGAGGAGGACCAGGAACGTGAAGTGGAGTGGGTCATTGCCCTGCCACATCCCGTTGGAGGACGTCTTCACCGCCGCCATGTCCGACGCCGACACCGACATGGTTCTTTCTTGGTTTCGTTCCCGCGAATTCGAAGGGGGGGGCGGTTCAAATCAAAGAGGAAGGAGAGGGTGGGGTCGTGGAGCCGCGATCGAGTGTTTGGTAGTGCCGTGGTCCGTGGAGAGTGGAAAGGGGAGGAAGCGGCGCGGGGGGCTCGTGACTGACGGGAGAAGAAGATGCCCTCTGCTCTGTTCTGCTGCATGTGAAGCGCTGAATTGGTGAGGGGGACTGGGTAGATTGATAGTGAGATCTTAAGAAAATCCACACTCTCGCTGACCTATGTCAATATTTGTTATTCGTGGTAAAAATCTCTTTGGCTAAGTGAATAAAATGAAATGGACTGGATTGTATGCATGATCGATCTGAGCCGGCCAGATATGTTAAAATTGACAAAACTAGATTTGACATAGTTAGTTCTGTGCACAAAATTTTATTCACGAAACTGCCAAGAGAATTTATTTACATCAGATGATGCCAAGTGCATTGCACACGATCATAATGATCGTATGAATGTAAAAATAGTATAGTTTGTTATTAGTAGGTTATTGCTTTTAGCCATTCTATTTTAATAGTGAATCCGCAGTAACTCGCAAAGACGCATCTGATCACGAAACAAATTAATAAAGAATCTTGTGTTACAATCTATCAACTAGTCTAGATCAATTACGGTCAAAACTTTTAGGGTTTCTTCCCTTTTGCGTATCGGATGCGAGAGAGAGAGAGAGACCGAGAGGGAGAGAGAGAGATCAGCGTGTCTACCTTCACCTCCTTACGATGCAGAGCTCTAGCTGGTGGCCATGGTGGTGGTGGCTGGCGAGGGGAGTGAGTGGAGTGTGGTGTCAGAGGAGCTTCCCGTGAGCACTGCGCTAGACCTAGATCGGTAGGTTTGTCCCGGTGGGGTGTGCTGCACACGATGAACCTCGTGATCAGTGCTGCTGGCCTCCCCACCTCTCTTTATAGCGCAGGTCACAGGGGCCCTTCAACCGTTTCGGTTACACGCCCCCGATCAGGGCGGAGTCAAGGGGCGTGATCGAGCCGTTGGGTTCGGTCACGTTGAGATCAATCTAACATTCTCCCCCTTGATCTCAGCTTTTACTTTTACCTTTTACTTTACTCGTTTCATCACAGATCGACACATAGAGCATGTTTCATCGTCTCAGCTCAATTGCCGATAGAATCAGACAGCTACAATATACCTCTCTATTTTGAAACAGATTCTTTAATCTTTTTGGGCCTCTTTATTGTCTGGAAATCATATAGACTATACCATAAACCCATGTCGACTATGTGTTCTCCAAAACACACTGGGCGGTAAGCCTTTAATTAGCAGATCTACAAACACTTGTGTGTTTCTTTTATCTGTTCCTCTTATGCTTCAAGCATTTCAACATAATTCCGGACTTTCTCCTTTACAACGTATAACTTTGTGTCAATGTGTTTGGCACCACACTTGATTCGTTGTCTTAGGAGTGAATTACTTAATGGTTATTGCTGTTGTCGACCATTATCAATTCCGGGTACAGGTTTCCTTAACCATTTTGCCTGTGCCTCAGCCTCATATGATGCTATAACATGTCTTTACATGACACTGATGTCAAGCTTTTAATTCTTTGGAGCTTTTCCACACAAAAACTCCAAATGTGAAAATTTAGCGACAATTGTGGATTTCGTATGCATTTCACAAATTCTTCCTTTGTACTCACAACCTTTTGAGAGCACTATTATAGATCTATCTTTGTACTCGCAACCTTTTGAGAGCACTTGTTTCTTTTAGCATGAGGCCGATATCTTTGATTCCATTCCAGTGATCTATTTCTGGATTGGACATTGCCAAAACAACCCGGATACGTGAATTTTCAGGGTAATATTGAGCAACCAACATCGGAACATATGGTGCCATATCCATTTGATCCATTCTATGTTATCTCTTGGAACACTAAAGTTCCCAATTCCATTACCCTTGATAATAAGAACAGGCGTAGGTTTTCTCGACATACATGCTTTAGAGACTTCTTCTCAGCATGTCCATTCGATATTTCTAATACCCCTTTTCTTCTTTTCTCAGTAAATCTCGATACTTATGACGAGAGACATTCTACCGAGAATACTCTTTTGAGGACAAGAACTTATTTTCTCTGCTGGTAGTAGATTGACATCACCACTAGCAAGTAGGATATCATCCACATACACGGGATTAGGAAATGAATTTCCCATTCTATGAGTTTGCACAAATGCGATTGTCCTCTCATTTTCTTTAACCCAAAATAACTTCTGATTCTAGAGACTTGCTCTAGTCCATAAGATCCCTTGTGTTCTTTACTTTCATCTGATGTAACTCAGATCATTATGTGCCATTAGCACTCATTATAATCTGTTTATTCTCTTAGCGCAAATCTTTCGATTTAAAATCGCTTTTTACATATTTCCTTTGGAGTCACATTGGTGTTGTAGACCCTTTATAGCCTACTGTTTTGGCTCCATTGGAAATTACTTATGAGTCCCAAACATCGTCGGGATTCACATAGTCTCTAATCATTAAGACAAGTAGACACTTGTCAAAAACGATTGAGCGCAGCTTTTAATTTCTGTAAATGAGGTGGGATCAACCTTCATTTAAATTTCTCTGATATAGACTTTATAGTCATCTGTTTTTCTCATATGGGGATGTTGTTGCTCTGTCATTGCCTAGAGGCAATAAATTCTGTAGTCTTCTATTGCCAAAAGGCAATAGCTGTTACAAGGACCTAAAACACAAGATCCATGTTTACTTGTTCATCTCTTTTATGAAGCAACAAGCTCCCCCAGATAAAAACTATTCGAGCCTTAGGTATGTTCATACCATGCTCCCCCAGATTACTCCATTTTCTCCAAAATGGTGTATCCTTAATCCTTTTTATTTGGGTTTATTCTGTCAATCTGTCTTCTTTATGGTACTTTGAGTACCGTCCTTAGTCTCCTTTCGGAGCTGTAAAATATCCAAGAATACATCTATCTTTTTACTTTAGGGGTATCATTATTGTGATCGTCGTACTCCCCAGACGATCACAATTCATCATAGATCACTTAGGGGAGTCTATTCTGTAATACTCTCTATCTCCCCCTCGAAATGTGGCAAGAACCTTTTGCCACAATTTCGAAACTTTGATTATCTGCTTTATTCAAAATGAAGTTGTCTTTTAATGTATGGGAGTACTTTTTCCTTATTCCCTTTTCAAAACTCACAAGAGTTCTTTCTCAATGATACTTTTTGCAAGTCACACTTGCATACCATTCTTAACTTGAGGTTCATTTATAACTTTATTCTCTTTTGACTCATTAAGTGCTTTATAACTATGACACATGAAGTGTACGGTCGATATAAAAACACATGATTCATCACATCTTTCTCCTGTCATACAGGATAAGTCCTTTGTCAAAATTTTCTCCCGCAATGCGGGTATTTTCCCAGACTTTACCCACCACGTGGTTATTATTATCGTTTTTTCCCGCCATGCGGGTAATTATGAGACACAGATGTCACAGTTGGCTCTTTAGACTGCATATTCAATCATCAAATTCAGAAATAAATCTGAATACTCTTTTATACACATGATTAATCCAACGTTAGTCAAATTAAGCATTCATGTTGTTCGTTTAAAAAATTTCTTCATATAGAGTACATGAAAGAATTTCGTTAAACAAAACTCAGAATGATTTCTTTGTTTTCTTCATGGAGAGTACATGAAAGATATTTGTCAAACAAGACTCTCGATGGTCTATTTGTATTCTTGGATTAACAGCCAAGAATTATTTTTCTTTTGCAGTCATTCTTTAGAGAGAACATACTCTCTCACTTTATGACCTTTCTTGGTCATCTTTCGGGTCACAAGTACCCATTCTTTTGCTTTCACGAATGAAAACATGAGAATCTTTGTCTGAGAAAATATTCAATAATAATAAACAATAATGAGCATAAAAATAACCCTACGTTGGTCTGGTTAAAGATATGCACATTAAATCTTTATAAAACTTTCTTCTATATTCTAAAACACCATTGGGCAGAATTAGAATAAAACATCATCTTTCTACACTAATTCTACATCACCGTTGGGCAGAAATAGAGTCAATGTACAAAACTCATAAACAATATGATGATAATATTTCTATTGCAATAAAGAACTCTGTTCAGAAAATAACATTATCATCAATTCTATTGCAGCGGAAACAAGAAATATAGATATTTCTATAGTTCAAGAGCATTTCTTGATCTTTTATCTTTTCTCTGAAAATTGATCACTTTGATGCAAAATTATCAGAGATCTAGCCCTTTGACTATAGAATTCATATAATTATAGTACTGTTATCATCAACGTTGGTCAGAAAATAACAATACCATAATTAATCTGTTAAACAAGTATTTCTCTTTTTTTTCCCTCCTCTCTAATTAAATTTTCCCGTTGGTTCCAATTTAATTAAAGGAGAGTCCTTTTACTTATACTAGAAACTGTATAATATTCTCTGTATTTCACAAAACATTGCACTCTTCTTGTATGTTCTCTATACAAATTCTTTAAATTTGAAAAGAGATCATCTTTTAGCAATTCTTTGTCATAAAAGACTTTTCTGTCCTTTAATTAAAATTCTCCTAGAGAATTTAATTAAAGATCTAAACAAATTCACTGAATTTGAAAAGAGATCATCTTTTAGCAAAAACTTTGTCTTAAAAGACTTTTCTGTCCTTTAATTAAAATTCTCCTAGAGAATTTAATTAAAGATCTAAACAAATTCACAGTGGAATCTGTATGTCTTTTCTTTTGATCTCTAAACAAATTTTCTCAGTGAAAACTTTAACAGAATCATAAACATTGCAATAATCACTTTAACATGCTCCTCTTAAATTTTAATTCTCACTTTTAATTCTTTTGACCTTTTAAATTTAAAAAGAGCATATTTCTCTATTTGCAGCGAAAAAACATGAATTAAAAATTCATGAACTTTATACTTTGCAGAAGCTTTTCTTTTACTTTTCTTTTTCCTAAACAAATGAATTCGTTGGAAAAAATTTGAATAGGAAAAAGTAGATGAAATTTGCCTAAACTTTGGACAAAAACAAATAAACAGCTTCTGAAAAATAATAATTCTAAAATAATAAACGGCTAAAAACTTTCTGTAATTCATGTGGCCCAGCCCACGGCACTCCACTTTCAGCCCATGGCCCATATCTTTACGCGCCGCACACAAGCGGAGCGCAGCTTGCTGTTGCGGCCCACGACCACCTCAATCTCGGCCCGCTGGCCCGGGGACGCGCTAGGGTTTCAATCCCAGCCGTCCATCGCGGATCCAACGGCGCAGCGCCGTTTTCGCCCAAACAAAAAGCCGGGTCGGCCGCTGGGAGGGGAAACCCTAGAATCATTTCCCCCCGGCGCGCCTCTCCTCACCCTTTGCTCTCCCCGCCACCGACGGCGACTGGGATCATGATAGCGCGAGAGGTGTTAATCAATCACGCTTCGTTGGGCACCCCAAGAGGAAGGTTTGAGGAGCACAGCAGCAAGTTTTCCCTCAGTTAGAAACCAAGGTTATCGAACCAGTAGGAGTGAGGAATGCTTCAGAAGGTTGTCCACAACTGCAATGGCGCCAGAAAAAGAGCTGTTGCAGGGGAGACAGTGGAACCTGCAGAACACAATCAAACTACTTTGCCCCAACGAAGCAGTGAGGTTGTCAATCTCACCGGCCTTGCTGAATACAAAGGATTAAATGTATGTGTGGAAGGAAGCTTGTTTGCAGTAAATGAAAGCAGTAGAGCAGTTGATTTAATTGCAGATGTAAAAGAATAGACCGGGGTCCACAGTTCACTAGTGGTGTCTTCTCCATAAATAAAATACTACACATGCTGGGTAACAAATTACAGCTGGGCAATTGACAGGATAGAGAATGCATGAAAATGCATGAACATTGCATAATACAGAGGATGATGATGTCTATATGAGATGCTTTGGGCATTACGACAAAATACATAGATAGCTGTTCCAAGCATACACCTATGCCTAAATAGTCCACCTTTGAGATAACATACCGTAAAATCTCTCCAGTATTAAGTTGCAAGCAACAGACAATTGCATGAAGAACTGTGCATAAAGTTTACTACCTAGTAGCAACGGCACTCCCCCGTCCTTATATGTTTCTGTCACTCAAGCCAAGGCACACAGGGACCGAACCCACTATCTAGCATAAATACTCCCTCTTGGAGATACAAGCAACTACTTGATCAAGGCAATTACAAGTACCGGAAAGCATGCAAGATCACAAATAACATAGACATGATAATATCAATAATCAACATCACAAGGTACTTCTCTATTCATCGGATCCCAGCAAACACAACATGTAGCATTACAATAAGATGATCTTGATCATGATAGGCAGCTCACAAGATCTAAACATGATAGCACAATTGGAGAAGACTACCATCTAGCTACTGCATGGACCCGTAGTCCAAGGATGAACTACTCACACATCTGTCCGGAGGCGGGCATGGTGGTGTAGAGCCCTCCGGCGATGATTCCCCTCTCCGGCAGGGTGCCGGGGAGAGCTTCAGAACCCTCCCGAACTAGGGTTGACGACGGCGACGGCGACGGATGTTTTTCTGGAATTTTGATCGGGTACTTAGGGTTTTCTCGTCGGGGGGATTATATAGGCGAAAGGGCGGCGTCGGTGGAGGCCCAAGGGGGCCACACCACCTGGTGGCGCGGCAGACAGGTGGGCCGCGCCACCCTAGGGTGTGGTCGCCCTCTGGTGCGTCTTCGGCTCCCCTTTGGACTCCGTATGCGTGACGAAATTATAAGATCCTGGGTTTTTGTCCCGTCCAATTCCGAGAATATTTCCTTAAGTACTTTTCTGAAACGGAAAACAGCAGAAAACAGGAACTGGCACTGAGGCATCTTGTTAATATGTTAGTTCCAAAAATGCATAAAAATGCTATAAGATGTAAACAAAACATGTAGCAAATGGTATGAAAACAAGCATGGATCATAAGAAATTATAG
Source organism: Puccinellia tenuiflora (assembly GCA_012064385.1). Taxonomy (NCBI): domain Eukaryota; kingdom Viridiplantae; phylum Streptophyta; class Magnoliopsida; order Poales; family Poaceae; genus Puccinellia; species Puccinellia tenuiflora. The sequence goes on from QRDG01000687.1 coordinate 559,550, forward strand.
ATACGTCGGAGACGTATCAGCATCCCCAAGTTTAGTTCTACTCGTCCTCGAGTAGGTAGAACGATAACAAATAATTTCTTAGGAGACATGCAAACTCACAATCTAGATCAACATAGTAATGCAAAACACATGATGTGAATAAGGTGATCCAAAACAATTGTCTATAGTTGACATTAAGCAAACAATGATTAACAAATGCTAGCTAAAAGAAGCTAGAACTTTTCATGAATCAGCGTGTTGGAGACTAGGAACCATACATAAGGTTTAGAAAGAAGAATAGTAAATTGTGTCTCCAATGTAAAATGTCAATCAATCTTCAAAGCATCAAATTCAGTTAATAATAGAAATAGCCAAGCTCAAGTCAAGTGTCCTTAATCCATCCACTTAACTTATCAACTGTTATGTAGTCCACTCAACTAATACAATCAAGAAGAAGGCTTGGCACCATGAGGTTATGGCAAAGAGAATAATAATGGGGGTTTGGAAGGCCAAAAAGAAAGGCTCAAACAGTGGAAGAGGTAACCACAAGACAAGAGGAAGTCCCGTAGTAGACACTGAATGAGGAGTAGTGATTGCCATGCAACGGATGCACATAGAGCTATATGAATGGAAGCTCTCCAATGGAACTAGTGGGGGTGCATCCAACTTGCTTGCTCATGAAGACCTAGAGCTCACTTGAGGAGGCTCATCGTTGGAATATACAAGCCAAGTTCTATAACGTTTGGTCCCCACATAGTTATACTAATGAAGCATGAAAACTCACTACAATGATGTAGGTGCTACTAGCACAAGTGTGGAATAAAAGGATAGTAGTGTTGCCCCCTCTCTCATTTTATATTCTTTTTTCTTTTTCTCTTTTTTGCTTTTTGCTTTTTGAGGCCTTTGTGGCTCTTTTATATTTTTCTCTCATTGGTCTCTTTTGGACTCTTTTGATTGGCCACTTTGGACTCTTTTCAATATGCTCACAGGTAGAGGCAACACTCTATTTTACAAGATGATCATCACACTTTTTGGTGTACTCAAAACTCAAAGACTAATACATGGTGTATGGTGGATATGCAAGACCAAGCGTAGTGTGGAAAAGATGTAACACATGTGGAAAACCACGCATCACACTAACTCAAATGGTCAAGCAATACTATATGGTAATGAAGTAAAAATGACATAAAGTCATGTAATGTAAATGATGGATGTTGCATGGCAATGTATCTCGGAACAGCTATGGAAATGCTGTGATAGGTAGATATGGTGGCTGTTTTGAGGAAGATAGTTGGCTTATGTGTAGGAGAACAAGATGAAGATCTCCCACGGGGTTGGATGTACTTGCGAAGTATGCACCAATCTCAATGTGAAAAAGGGCAATGCAAAGTACCGAAGAGGCTAGCAAAATATGGAGGTGGAAGTGCCAAAAACCAAAAACTCACATAGCATGTCGTATATTGCAAACAACTAACAGTATCAAAGTTTTACAAATGGTTAGAGACACCCCGAGAGGGATCGTGGCGGCGACACAAGTGCCCCGTTGGCTTCCCCGACCGTTGCAGTAACTATACCATTAGAAACTTCTTTTCAACTAAGAGGAAATCACGACACTAAAGCACTATTAACTTAAGTTGTTTTTAGTTCAGAAAAGTACGGCTCCACGCTCTACTAACACATCTTCACTAATCAGCTCTTAACAACATTAACCAACATATTTTAACCATTAGTTATTTTAATACCTCAAAACAATTAAAGAGGAGCACGTTATCTACACAATGGTCTACAAGACTATGCAGCTTTTCTCTATTTCATACCACTATCACAAGCATAGCATTTTCCAATCTAACACATCAACCAAGCAACTAAAATAACTCTCTAACAAATAAGAGTGAAACACAAGAGAGCTTAACACAAAGAACTAGCAGCTCTAAACAAGATAACATGCTAAAAGCGAGAGCTTACTAGAAAACAAACAGTAGCTAAGAATACTCAACAAATATAAGCGAAGCACAAGAGTATTCATATGAAAAAGCGAAGCGTGTCTCTCTCCCACACAAGAATGCTAGGATCCAACTTATTAAGCAAACTAAAACACACACTCAAAATAAAAACAGACGCTCCAAGCAAATACATAAGATGTAGTGGAATAAAAATATAGTATCACTAGAGATGACCTGATAGTTTTGTCGATGAAGAAGGGGATGCCTTGGGCATCCCCAAGCTTAGATGCTTGAGTCTTCTTGAATTTGCTGGGGATGACCCACCGGGGCATCCCCAAGCTTAGGCTTTTCACTCTTCTTGATCTCATCATATCGTCCCTTTTGCTTACTTGAAAACTTCCACCACATCAAACTCAAAGTAATTCTCATTAGAGGGTTAGTGCATAAACCAAAAATTCACAAGTTCTACTGTGACACAAGCACACCTTAATGCATTATAACATTAGCTACAGCCACTGATGCTCAAAGAATCAAAAAGATCCAAATAAACATTGCAAAAGAAGCAATGCACAATAAAAGGCAGAATCTGTCAAAATATGAACAGTCTATAAAGACGATTTTTTTCGAGGCACTAGAGTTGCTCAAATCGAAATCACTGAACTAGAAAAAGTTTCATACACATATGAAGATTCAGCACACAAAATCTCAAAGCATTTCGTTGCTTCTGGAATAAATGACGAATTTAACGGTGACAGACAGAAATCTGTTTCCTGTGCGGAAATCCAAATATAGCAAAAACTTTCTACTAGAGACCTTACTTGGCACAACATTGCAAGAAAATAAAGATACAAAGAAGTTGCTACAGAAGTAAACAACTTCTTTACTCAAATAAAAGAAAAGATACTGAAAATAAAATGATGGGTTGTCTCCCATAAGTGCTTTTCTTTAACGCCTTTCAGCTAGGCGCAGAAAGTGAACATCAAGTATTTCCAAGAGAAGAAGCATCAAAACGATAATTTGCTCTAACAATAGAGTCAAAAGGTGACTTCATTCTCTTCCTAGGGAAGTGTTCCATACCTTTCTTAAGAGGTAATTGATATCTAATGTTGCCCTCTTTCATATCAATAACAGCACCAATAGTTCGAACAAAAGGCCTCCCCAAAATAATAGGACAAGAAGCTTTGCACTCAATATCCAAGACAATAAAATCAATGGGAACAAGGTTATTATTAACCATACCATGAATATCATCAAGCCTTCCCAAAGGTGTTTTTGTAGAATTATCAGCAAGATGAATGTTCAAACAACAGCTCTCCAATGGTGGCAAGTTAAGCATATCATAGAATTTCTTAGGCATAATAGAAACACTTGCACCAAGATCACATAAAGCATTACAATCAAAATCATTTACTTTCAGTTTAATGATGGGTTCCCAACCATCTTCTAATTTCTTAGGGATAGAAGCTTCAAGTTTTAACTTTTCTTCCCTAATTTTCATGAGAGCATTGGTAATATGTTTTGTAAAAGCCAAGTTTATAGTACTAGCATTAGGACTTCTAGCTAGCTTTTGCAAGAACATTATGACTTCAGAGATATTGCAATTATCAAAATCAAAATCATTATCATCAAAAGTAATGGAAGAAGGATCTCCCATAGTTCGAAAAATTTCAGCTCCTTTATCACTAGCAGTTTTGGTATCTTTTGGCAGTTTTAAGCGTTTTTCATGAGAAGTGGAAACATTGCCAACATTGATAACTTTACCATTATCATTAATAGACTTGTTATCATGTGAAACCTGAACATTACTAGTGGTGGTGATGGTGTAAACTTTAACCATATTATTCTTTTTAGTGGCTTCTCTTTCTCTTTCCCACCTAGCATGTAGTTCAGCCAACATTCTAACATTGTCATCAATTCTAACTTGGATGGCATTGGCTGTAGCAAAAATGTTATGTCCAATAACTTTAGGTTTAGCCGCCATTTTATTGATTAAAGAAGCTTGTGATTCAGACATGGATGAAATACGGTCTTCAGCATTTGAAATTTTAGTTTGCAAACCAAAAATTTCCTTGTTTAAATTCTCAAGTTGATGACCTATGTTTTTTAGCAAAGCAGATTGTTCATTCATAGTTTTAGTAAACAATTGGTTTTGTTCATATTGTGCTTGCATATAGTCTTTAGTGGTCCTTTCAACTTCTAACAATCTTTCCTCACTAGGCAATCTAGGCTTCCCATAAGAATTACCATAAGAGTTACCATAACCATAATTGTTATTAGGAGGATATGGCTTATAGTTGTTGTTACCAAAATTGTTCCTATAGGCATTGTTGTTGAAATTGTTATTTTTAATGAAGTTCACACCAACATGCTCTTCTTGGGCAACCAAAGAAGCTAAGGGAACATTATTTGGATCAACAAAAGATTTACCATTAACTAGCATAGACATAATCACATCAATCTTTTCACTCAAGGAAGAGGTTTCTTCAACAGAATTTACCTTCTTACCTTGTGGAGCCCTTTCAGTGTGCCATTCAGAGTAGTTTACCATCATATCATCAAGAAGCTTTGTTGCTGCACCCAAAGTGATGGACATAAAGGTTCCTCCAGCAGCTGAATCCAATAGGTTTCTTGAAGAAAAAATCAATCCTGCATAAAAGGTTTGGATGATCATCCAAGCAGTCAGTCCATGGGTGGGACAATTCTTTATCAAAGATTTCATTCTTTCCCAAGCTTGAGCAACATGTTCATTATCCATTTGTTTAAAGTTCATGATGCTACTTCTCAAAGATATAATTTTAGCAGGAGGATAATATTTTCCAATGAAAGCATCTTTGCATTTAGTCCATGAATCAATACTATTTCTAGGCAAAGATAACAACCATTCTTTAGCTCTCCCTCTCAAAGAGAAAGGAAACAATTTCAGTTTTATAATATCTCCATCCATATCCTTATACTTTTGCATCTCACAAAGTTCAACAAAATTATTAAGGTGAGCAGCAGCATCATCAGTACTAGCACCAGAAAATTGCTCTTTCATAACAAGATTTAACAAAGCAGGTTTGATCTCATAAAAATCTGTCTTAGCAGCAGGTGGAGCAATAGGAGTACATATGAAATCATCATTATTAGTACTAGTGAAGTCACACAACTTAGTGTTTTCAGCAGTACTCATTTTTGATAAAAACAAGGTAAACCGAATTGAACAAGATTAAACAAGTAACTAATTTTTTTGGGTTTTTGATATAGGAAAGCAACAAGATAAATTCTACACTAATTTGTTTGTGTTTTTGATATAAGAAAGCAAAACAAGACAAAGCAATAATAATAAGCAAGACTAAAACAAAGTAAAGAGATTGGAACTGAGAGACTCCCCTTGCAGAAGCTTCTCTACTCCCCGGCAACGGCGCCAGAAAAAGAGCTTGATAGCGCGAGAGGTGTTAATCAATCACGCTTCGTTGGGCACCCCAAGAGGAAGGTTTGAGGAGCACAGCAGCAAGTTTTCCCTCAGTTAGAAACCAAGGTTATCGAACCAGTAGGAGTGAGGAATGCTTCAGAAGGTTGTCCACAACTGCAATGGCGCCAGAAAAAGAGCTGTTGCAGGGGAGACAGTGGAACCTACAGAACACAATCAAACTACTTTGCCCCAACGAAGCAGTGAGGTTGTCAATCTCACCGGCCTTGCTGAATACAAAGGATTAAATGTATGTGTGGAAGGAAGCTTGTTTGCAGTAAATGAAAGCAGTAGAGCCGTTGATTTAATTGCAGATGTAAAAGAATAGACCGGGGTCCACAGTTCACTAGTGGTGTCTTCTCCATAAATAAAATACTACACATGCTGGGTAACAAATTACAGCTGGGCAATTGACAGGATAGAGAATGCATGACAATGCATGAACATTGCATAATACAGAGGATGATGATGTCTATATGAGATGCTTTGGGCATTACGACAAAATACATAGATAGCTGTTCCAAGCATACACCTATGCCTAAATAGTCCACCTTTGAGATAACATACCGTAAAATCTCTCCAGTATTAAGTTGCAAGCAACAGACAATTGCATGAAGAACTGTGCATAAAGTTTACTCCCTAGTAGCAACGGCACTCCCCCGTCCTTATATGTTTCTGTCACTCAAGCCAAGGCACACAGGGACCGAACCCACTATCTAGCATAAATACTCTCTCTTGGAGATACAAGCAACTACTTGATCAAGGCAATTACAAGTACCGGAAAGCATGCAAGATCACAAATAACATAGACATGATAATATCAATAATCAACATCACAAGGTACTTCTCTATTCATCGGATCCCAGCAAACACAACATGTAGCATTACAATAAGATGATCTTGATCATGATAGGCAGCTCACAAGATCTAAACATGATAGCACAATTGGAGAAGACTACCATCTAGCTACTGCATGGACCCGTAGTCCAAGGATGAACTACTCACACATCTGTCCGGAGGCGGGCATGGTGGTGTAGAGCCCTCCGGCGATGATTCCCCTCTCCGGCAGGGTGCCGGGGAGAGCTTCAGAACCCTCCCGAACTAGGGTTGACGACGGCGGCGGCGACGGATGTTTTTCTAGAATTTTGATCGGGTACTTAGGGTTTTCTCGTCGGGGGGATTATATAGGCGAAAGGGCGGCGTCGGTGGAGGCCCGAGGGGGCCACACCACCTGGTGGCGCGGCAGACAGGTGGGCCGCGCCACACTAGGGTGTGGTCGCCCTCTGGTGCGTCTTCGGCTCCCCTTTGGACTCCGTATGCGTGACGAAATTATAAGATCCTGGGTTTTTGTCCCGTCCAATTCCGAGAATATTTCCTTAAGTACTTTTCTGAAACGGAAAAAACAGCAGAAAACAGGAACTGGCACTGAGGCATCTTGTTAATATGTTAGTTCCAAAAAATGCATAAAAATGCTATAAGATGTAAACAAAACATGTAGCAAATGGTATGAAAACAAGCATGGATCATAAGAAATTATAGATACGTCGGAGACGTATCAGATCACCGTGCCCGGAGACGACGACGACCGCCATCGCGGCATGTCACTCCAGCTCCTTTTCCCCTCCCCTTTCTTTTCTTTCCCCGTGCCGGAGCAGATCCATGCGAGGAGGTGGCCCGGTGGTCTCCCCTTTCACCGGTCGCGCGTCCCCCCTTGCGGTGAGCGCGCCGCCGTCGAACGGAGAGGCCGCTGTGCCCTTTGCCCCCGAAGGGGTGATGTTCTTCGTCCGAGCCCCAATCTGGTGCGCTCGGGATCGAGAGGAACTGGCGCGGCCGAGGCGGCGGCGCACTTTTGCCGGCGAGCCCAAGGCCCGATCCGGTGAGTTTCTTTTCCCTTTTGCCTTTTTCTTTTCTTTGTGTCTGGCATTTAGGGTTTCGGGGAAGGGGAATTTTCTTCCTTTTCTTTCTTTTGATTTTTTTTTCTTTTCCAACCGAAAGGATCTAGATCTAGCACTAGCTCTGATACCAATGTTACAATCTATCAACTAGTCTAGATCAATTACGGTCAAAACTTTTAGGGTTTCTTCCCTTTTGCGTATCGGATGCGAGAGAGAGAGAGAGACCGACAGGGAGAGAGAGATCAGCTGGTGGCCATGGTGGTGGTGGCTGGCGAGGGGAGTGAGTGGAGTGTGGTGTCGGAGGAGCTTCCCGTGAGCACTGCGCTAGACCTAGATCGGTAGGTTTGTCCCGGTGGGGTGTGCTGCACACGATGAACCTCGTGATCAGTGCTGCTGGCCTCCCCACCTCTCTTTATAGCGCAGGTCACAGGGGCCCTTCAACCGTTTCGGTTACACGCCCCCGATCAGGGCGGAGTCAAGGGGCGTGATCGAGCCGTTGGGTTCGGTCACGTTGAGATCAATCTAACATCTTGATCACAATTCAACTGATGATCTGAACAATTTTCTACATGTATACATATGCTTAACTACTCATATAATGAAATATCTATTAAGATATTTTACATGCCATATGATATAGAGATCTCTACCATAACTATGTATATACTATATAGTGTGTGCAATTGTAAAACTAAAGTTTATGAAAGAAATAATGTTACCGAATTTGTTTTTAAATATAGCATAATAGAAGTGTGTTTTTCATCGATATACATTACAATACTTGACAAATATTAGGTGTTTATTATGTGGTTAATTGTAATAATAAAAAGTCGAGAAGACCATATCATGATACAGTTAGTTTGAAATATAAAAGTTTAGTATAAAAATATAATCAATAAAAATGTAACCAATAGCATGTTGTTTTTCAGAAAATACAAGGGGGTGTCGTATGAATAACTATAAACCCAACAATCTGTATTTCGAAATAAACCATCTTCGTGTGCTCTTTTAACCAAGTGTTGCAACACATCACACAGTATTAAACAAAGTACGGTGAGAGAGGGTCATCATGTCTAAACTTTTTTGTTAAAAGAAGGAGCTGTATGGTTATTTATTGTAACAACTACACTCCCACTACTAACAATTTGCTCGATCCACGTGATATACCTTCTTGGAAATCTTTCATTTCCAACACTTTTATAAGAAAACACCAATTAATTTTAGCATATGCCTTTTCAAAATTCACTTTAAACATCACCAAGCTTTCACCAGATTTTTATGGACTTCATGCAAAATTTCATGTAAAATCACCACACCACTTAAAATGAATTCCTTTAATAAAACCGGTTTGTACTTTATCTATTACTTTATCTGCTACATGAATGATTCTGTTAACAACTTTGGTAATAATTTTAAAGAACATGTTACTTAGAAAAATTGGTCTATATTGTTGTACTTTCTCAGCCCCTTCACATTTAGGCAAAAACGTAACACACCATAGTTATTCTAGATAAATCTATCTGTCCATCCGAGAACTTCTTAAGTAGCACAAACAAATCATCAAACCAAAGGCCAATTTTTTTGGATAAAAATCAATTGGGAAATCATCCGGACCCTGTGCTTTATTGTGCTTCATCTGAAAAAACTACCTCTTTCAACTCTTAGATATTAAAGTCTACTAAACTACTAAACTAGCTCTATCATTATCATCTCATATAGTAGAGTTCTTGGTTGGAAAGAAACAGTAGGGTCTTTGACAACGTTGCGACCATGCCTTGGGTGGTGGGGCGGAGCATTGCAGAAGAATTCGAGAATTGGAAGAAGACAAAGTTGTGTGGCGTGGAGGTAGGGGAGAGAGTAGGCGCGTTGTCTAGGTTATGGTGTGGTGTGGAGAGGAAATGGGTCGCTTGTGATCCCTCTGCGGAGTGTTTTTCATGTTTTAATCATGCAATTCATCTCTATCTTAATATAGAAGATGCACAATTCTCTTCCGTGTGCTTGAAAAAAAGTTATCAACTCAATCACACACATGAAAATGAATATTCAAAGTAGCTCCTGAAATGGAATTCACTCATCTTTTTTCCATTGCCAAGCATTAAGGCATCTCTGAATGTTGCAGATAATCAGTCAACCCTACTCGATCACTTTCACCTGCCTTTATCCATGATTGCTTTCCAGCAAAGTGAGACCCTAGCGGTTCTACTTGAGAGTCACGGCAGTCAGTTAACTGAGGATAGATGGGAGCTTACTAAAAATTCAAGATTCTCAGTGAAGAAAGTTTATGCAATAATTAATCCTGTCATCAATGCCCCCAACTGCTTTTGTATGGATTTGGAAAGTATGTGTGCAACTCATGCATAAATTTTTCTTCTGGTTATTGCTCCAGGACAGATTGAATACCAGAGATCTTCTTACTATGAAAACCTTCAAGTTGGATGACAAATCTTGTGTCTTATGCCCAGACACGCCCAATGAAACCATGCATCACCTATTTTTTGGCGGTTATTTTAGTCAGATAATCTGGTGGAAGCTAAACCAGGAATAGAATTATGATATGAAGCTTGTTGAAATGCTACTGGATGGAAGGACAAGGTCCAATAATATTTGCTTTAAGGAATATCTTATTATTGGCTGCTGGAGTCTTTGGAACTTAATATGGATTTGTGTATTTCAATGTTCAAACTAACTTTTTCTATGATCATTCATAGAGCTAAACCATCTCTTAAAGATCGGATGCAACAGTGGCTAGATGCTATGTAATTTCATCGGACTTGGGACAGTTATAAATTAAAAAAATGAGGCAGTAGGGGCTATCCCTAGTATTTTTTCCGTCAAAAAAAGTAAAATTCATTTTAGAAGAATGTGGACCGAAAAAATCATTGTGGAGAGGCCGAGGACGATGCCGGCGACGATCTCGGCGATCACCTTGGGCTGGCGGAGCGGGCGGAGGAGGAAGGCGAGGACGCGGCTGAGGAGGAGGATGAGGAGGGTCTGCAGGATGAGGAGCGGGAAGGCGAAGTGGAGTGGGTCGTCGCCCTGCCACATCCCGTTGGAGGACGTCTTCACCGCCGCCATGTCCGACGCCGACACCGACATGGTTCTTTCTTGGTGTGGCTTCGTTCCCGCGATAGTGGAGGCAGTTCAAATCAGACACGGGAGGGTGGGGTCGTGGAGCCACGATCAAGTGTTTAGTAGTGTCATGGATAATAGAAAGGGAAGGAAGCGGCGTGGGGGACTTGTGACAGAAGAAGGAGATGCCCTCTGCTCTGTTTCTGCTGCATGCGAAGGCGTTGAATTGGTGACAGGGACTAGATAGGTTGATAGAGATCTAAGAAAATCCACACTCTCGCTGACCTTGTTAATATTTGTTATTCGTCATAAAAATCCCTTTGGCTAAGTGAATAAAATAAAATGAAGTGGATTATATGCATGATCCATCTGAGCCGGGCAGATATGTTAAAATTGACAAAAGTAGATTTTACATAGTTAATTCCGTGCACATGATTTTATTTACGAAGCTGCCAAGAGCATTTGTTTACATCAGATGATGGCAAGTGCATTGCACACGATCATATGAATGCAAAAATAGTATAATTTATTATTAGTATGTGATTAGTTTATCCATTCTCTATTTTAATACCAATTAGAGAGCATGCATACGTTCTCAACTTATACTAAATCTGCTATATACATATTTGATCTGAAAAAACCAATAAAAAATCTTGATGACAATTCAACTTATGATATGCATGAATGTCTCTACATGCATATATGCTTAAGTACTCATATACTAAAATATCTGTTAAGACATTTTGCAGGGCATATGATTTAGAGATCTCTACCATAACAATGTATAATAATAGATAGTTTATGCAATTGTAAAACTAAAGTTTATGAATAAATAATATTACGAAATATGTTTTTAAATATAGCCCAATGCAAGTGTGTTTTTCATCGATATACATTACACAACTTAACTAATATTTGGTAATTTTTGTTATGTGGTTAATTATAATAAAAAACCGAGAAGACCACATCATGATACAATTAGTTTGAAGTATAAAAGTTTAGTATACATATATAGTCAATAAAACTGTAACTCATAAAACACTAGGGGATGTCATTTTAATAACTATAAACCCAACCGTGTGTACCATTATCTTGTGGTTTTTTAATCAAGCGTTGCAACCCATCTACAACGGTATTAAACGAAATAGCCGAGAGGGGGTCACCCTGTCTCAACCCTTTTGTTAATATAAGGACCTAAGTGGTTTATCATTACAACTACACTCCCTGTATTAAACATTTGCTCTATCCAAGCAATAAACCTTCTGGAAAACTTTCATTTCCAACACTTTTATAAGAAGACTCCAATTAATTTTATCATATGTCTTCTCAAAACCCAATTTAAACATTGATGGTGTAGTTGATGGAATTGGGTGGTGCCCCAAGCGAAGGCGTGGATGTAGCAAGTAGCAGTTTTCCCTCAATTAAGAACCGAGATTTAATCGAACCAGTAGGACTTTGAAATCAACAACGAGGTGCACGTCAACGATCTCTGGCGCTTAACCATCGACGAACGTGGATCTGCACACACTCAAACAATTACTTTGCCCCCAACGGCAGGAAGGTTGTCAATCTTCCCGGTCTGCTGAAAACAAAGCGGTTAAACGTATAGTGTAGTAAATGAATTTATGAAAATGGACCAGCGAGCAAGTGAATATGAAAAGCAAGTAACGAGGTTGTGCACAATGTAAAAAGATGGACCGGGGACCATGAGTTTACTAGTGGTGTCTCTCCAATAAATAAAATATTAATATGACGGGTAAACAAATTATAGTTAGGCAATTGATAAGATTATGACACAATCTTAATCTAGCTATGTCAAAGTGTTCATGGTAATATTCATGTTGGCATCACAACAAGGAACAAAGACCGTCATCCAACTACATCTTTGTCTAAAAAGTCCACCTAGGGATCGCTATCCAGCATGTCACCCGTCGGTATTAAGTTACAAGTAACAGATATTTGCTTTAAGTAAAGTGTATGATATAAGCAATCTTATATTTATTAATTGGAGGCACCATACGAGCCTCCACGTTAATCCTAGAAAACTAACCAAATTGTCCACTCCGTTAGTTATTTGGAGCCGTTGGATGAAAAAGCTGAAGAGTCTTTGCAAGGTGTCACAAGCGCACACCCTTTAGCCTAACTTTCCGCGGGTGTTCGCAAAAAATTGATCTTCTACGAGAATGTCCCTTATGCAGTCTTCCTGCCATCCTAATTCCTAAACTACTATGCCGCGATCCATCTAAAAGACGATCCAACCAGTCTCTCCCGAGTTCCGATACCCTTCCTCGCCAAGCTTTGAATCTCCTCTTCCTCTACCACGTTGCAATCCGTGTTGCTGATGAAACTTTGGAGGAGCTCCTTTCAATCTCAGCCTTCATGTCTCGGCAACACTGCAATCCATGATGAACGATGCTGGCAGATGGATGTGCATCAATGGCAGATGAATCAGATAAGTCATTCACCATTATTGTTGAGGACAGCGGCAGTCTGATGGTGCCTCGCTTCACCTCCCCTGAATTGTTGGAGTTTGTCGCCCGACGCCCGTCACTCCAATCTCACAATAACTTTCACAAGTAGATCTATGATGCTTCCATGTTTCTTGATTTAACATTTGTAGGTGACCCAAGCTAGCTATTTGAGAAGATTTATATTCCTTATTGCAGTTGCTTCATAGAACAGAGTAACATGTCTCGACAACATGACAACAGTCTGTGCTCATCCAGGGTATTAACATATAGCAGATTCCGATTCCCAGAGGGTCCAATATTGTATTAAAGAGTGGATACAAAAACTACATGGAGGACTAGAGAAGAAAAAGGAATTACAACCAAGTCCCCACCATTTACAAAAAATGACCTTAGAAAGATTACAAAAAAGACAGTAGGTCCTCCATCGCCGCCATTGTTGAGCTCGACGTCGTGACGGTCTGCACAGTCTCTGAGGACGTAACCACTTGGAGGCAAGCAAATGAGGAGTGCCACGACAGAGCTATAGAAGATCCTCCAGACAACAATGTGACCATGAGGAAGAAGTTGAGGTACTCCGGTAGACGGAACAACAAGATCTACCTTGTCATGGGACAACGCTGAAGGCGAAGGCACGGGGGACAATGTCGAAGAAGATGAAGCTCCGACCCCCCCCCCCCCCGACCTCTGCTTGCACGCCTTCCCTCCCCCCACCATGGAGACATGAAGAGAGGACGAATAGAAAACCGGTTAATATCGTGTGAAACACTACTCTTTCAAATCATTCAACCCAAACCATCTTCGTACCGAATAGAAAACGGTTAATATCGTGTGAAACAATTCTATATACTTATTTTCAGGGAGTGTGAAGTATTTCACGTTTGTGACCATCCTTTTAAACTATAACATATCATGTATTTGTGAGATACATTGGTTCTTGTTCATTTTGTCACTATATATAATTTTCTGTGTCAATGAGTTTTTCCAAAAGAAGAAAAGCTAAGGACTTGGAGATACATAATGATGATTTGGAAATTCAGCTTCATCGTCGGACTAATAATATGGTATGAAATGGGTTCTTTTGACCGGGAACGTTAACTCCATATGGTTAAAATTTATTAGATACTCTGCGATTGGTTAAATTCTTACATGTAATCCGGGCATGGTAAACTAGTGGTTCTTATAGTAATTAATAACTTGATGCTCTTCCTTTTTTTTGTGAATAAACATGCCACTTCCACGCCTATTTTAGTTCTATCAAATTGATTGGCGTGCCTACAAACAATTAAACTTCCACGCCTATTTAGCAAACATCTAAGGATATCATTGGTTACTTCTTTTCGGGACTTTATGTACAACTAGCAAGGTGGCCCTCGAAAATGCGAGGGCATCATCTTAAGCGTATTGAGTAGCTCTATGAAATTTATTTATGGTTTCAAAGATACTATAATTATGGAATTCTTAAGTACATGGTTCTATGGACACCAAAAATGTGATGGAAGTAAAATAAAATGTGTTAAAAATAGTTTGAACCAATTAAATTTGTGGCCTAGTATTTAGTGTGATATTTTCAAAAATTTCATGTCATTGTTTTGTTACATAAGTAGTGCTATGTTGATCTATTTTTAGTCCTTTCATATTGTTCCCTACTCTTCAATCCAGATGATCTACGGTCCTACCCAGATGTATTTGTCATTTCTTGTCATACAACTACTTTTCAAATTTAATTAGTCACCGGTTTACTATATGTCCTCAAATCTCTACTATTTCCATGGCACCACAAAATTCTGCCGACCGTGCCACCAACCCTCCTTTGTAACTATCATCATTATGCCCCAATACGTTAGATCAACTATTTGACCTGTGTATCTAAAACAACACAAACCACATAAAAAGTATTTTTTTATGAGAACGATGCATCCACAAAAATATTAATGATTTAAATTTATATCCTAACAAAATTGTATTTGATTTTCAAAAAGGTTTCACACAAAGAAAAGTTTTAATTTGGTTTATGTATGATCTGTAAAAATCCATTTTAAGATTTATAGTGATGCAGGTAACAGTCTTAATGGAAAAGAACTGGTCAACTCAAATGAACTTTGGGTCAAAAAATGATGTACCATCTCTTGTAACCCACTCAATTTAACTTTACTTTTACAAACATGTGAACACCAATGTTTAATATATTTTGATGTCCTCTTGTTTAGTTTAGCTAAAGAATACTGAAAAGGGGAAATGATATAAATGCACGGAAAAGATATAAGACAAAATATAAAAGTTGTTGATTGATGGATTTAAGCTACATATCATCATCTCTCTTCATAACATCTCAATACAGTGGAGTTAATAGTGAGGATCTTTCGATCAACCATGATGTAATTTTCAAAGTGCTAGTATGGTCTACTATACCTATACACTTACAAGGTCAAGGATCGACACAAACCATTAAGTTGAAGTGCTAGAACCATGTGTGAAATTAATCATAAAATATTGAATAGAAACGGTACACACTTGGACTCATCTAAAGAAACTTAATGTTGCAGAGTAGTAATGATGATGAAACATGTGATATTCTTATAACCAATAAGATGTTCCACGTATGATATGTGCATAAAGTCTGAAGGTGATCATTTTTGAGTTTTTTGAGATTCTCATAACCAATAAGATGTTCCAAATACGATAAGGACTGGTGGGGTTGATGTCTTAAAAGACTTCTGATGGCAAACTTCATAGCTACTTACTAAGAATGAACTTAATTCTCTTGTGAAAATGTACGACTGGAGTCCGAACAAATTGGACCACAAAGATGAAAATACTAAACATAAAAATGTCATGTTACCGAGGGAATAATCGTTTGTTACCATATTACCTAAATTAATGATACATTTCGTAGGATGAAATCCATTTTTTTCGTCGATGCCAAATAATATACCTGTATTCAAGAGAGAAATTGAGTAAATGAACCCTTATAATATTTTGTTCATGTGGTTTATTTTATTAGGCCTGGTCCTCGTCCTTATTCGTGCTTGGACAATTTTGCTCAACATTTAATACATAACTCCAGACCCAAAACAGAAAAGCAAATTATTGAAGAAGGCATTTAAAATTTATATTCTATGAATGTAAAAATTAGCAACATAGTGCAAGGCAGAGAGAAAGAAGAAAACATTTATTGATATAATTTCGAAGTATGATATAGTCACTTCTCAGCAAACACACTGGTTCGCCGAACCTAAGCCAAGTGATTGCCGCCGTAAGGCATCCTCTAGAAGCGTAGACTTCTTTAAGGGATTTCAAGTTTACCTTGATTTATATAGACAAACATGTGGTCATTGTCTTCCGAAGTTTACAAAAAAAATCCCGTATTTTCAACAATCAGGTTAAAGTAAGTTAGATATACTGGAATTTGCAAGGAATATTTTAAACTCCAACCGATGGTCTATTTCCTAGAAGAGATTATCTGCTACAGTAAGACTTGTGTTACGATACCTAGTGTCTCAAGAATACCAAATGAAATAGCGGCAAGTAGCTCAGTGGTTCTTTCCAGCAGAATGCCAATGCCAGGATGATGTTGTCGACCAAGAGCAAATAAAGTCAGGTTGTCTTTGTTGAGCTGAGCATCTTCCTGCAGATGTAGACATTAGGAAATAGAATATTTTTATTTGACAGAAAAATTGATCATGGAGTCAGGCAATAACATGTGAGGATTAAAATAAAATCTTAATCGAGCAATGGCACTTTGTTAGTCCTGACACTGCTTGTCCTGGGGTATGAAATCGTCCGCCATTAAGGATCTGCGGTATACAGGTGCCACACGACCTGCTCCTCTGATGTTCGGAACTACTGATCTACTGTAGGTAAGTGATGGCGTCCAGTCCCACTTGCTCTCGTTCAAGCTGTAGATCATACGTTGAGATGTGGCAAAGGAGGATCCATAGATTCGAGCAGGAGTAGATCCGCTGACGTGAAAAGCGAATGCTAGTATCCCATGGCTCCGGAATAGAGGAGTTGGTCAAGTACCAAAGATCGACGGGCAAGAACGTGCAGAGATCACCCCAAAGGTTTGCACGGCCATGGCGGCGGCTTGTGGATGGACATCGCATAGATTTATTTTTCTAAAGGATTTTCCCGATCTATAGATTTGGAATACGTTTAATCAATTACGGGAGTCAAAATCTAAAAGGAAAATTATGGACACGTGTCAATGAAAACTACATTTTTACGCAAATCTGTAATCTTCGATTAAATCCTAGCCACAAATTTTAGATCTAACTATAGAAAATAATTAAGGTGATGTGGATAAACGTGGTGGCCCTATTCTACACCTTTATATTGCTTTTAGTATATACTAGCAAAATGCCCGTGCGTTGCAACGGGAGAGAAAAATAACTTATGCACAGCTCATACTTGCTTGGTTTATCGTTTGGTGACACAAAACCAAGACATTAGTTGGATTTGTAAAATATTTTGATTAAGAGGAAAACAAATTCGTGTGTTCTCCATTTAGTATTTATTATTGCTCAATTTTGCGATGAACCAGCCAGAAAAATCACGATATAATAATTTTATTCTATATAGGTATAAAATAATAGCAATACATGAGTGGAATAGAAGTTAGTCCCATTTTGATTAACATCTTTCAAAAACTTAGATTGATTAACATAGTTATTTAAAAACAAATTAACGTGATGGGTTAGGTTTTTTTAAGCGACGGAACTGTGTTCAGTTAAAAAAACGTCATGAATAATATAAACCAAACGTTAGAAACACGGTCTTCCCAGCATTTGTATGGCTTTCTCAAAAAAAAACATGTGTATGGCACACTGCTGATTTATTTTTTCGTCGCTCTTTTCTCTCTCCATTCTTCGTTCCCCTTTCCTCCTGATCCCCTTCTCCCATCCCATCGCCCAGCTCATGTCGCTCGGCACCGTGCCCTTCCGCTGTGCGCTCCTCCGCTACACATGCCTCCACGGCGCTCTTCCGGAGCGTGCCGCTCCGTGGCCACCGCCTCCGACGTCGGCGTCACAATGGGCCCGGACGGCTGGTTGGCCGGGCTGGCAGCTGAGCCTCTCGGGCAGTCGGGATGTGTGTCCGTGGGTTCCGATGATCTGTCCAGCCACTCACATCCTGTGAGATTCGCAACTGTGGAGCGTGGACGCCTGGTAAGTCTTGCCTGCACGCACAAGATATAAGTACAATCTAGTCTGTACAAAGCTAGCTAGGTGGCTTTGATCGATCCATTTTCCTGGTGATTTGCGTGCCTAGCAAATCTGTTAGATGTCAGCTGATGTCTACATAGTCGCGAAGGAGCGGACACGATTGAGATGCTTTAGTTCAGAAGATGATGATTGTTGTGATGGTCATGAAAGATTTTTTAGCATGATTGACAAATCAAAGAGCGAGTGGGAAATCAGCATCAGCTCGTCACGCAGATTATACTAACTACAGTATGTAGGATGGTCATTGTACATTAACTTTGGATTGAACTTTTTTTCCTTTATGACTTATGTGGGAATATTCAGTTGAGTTTTTTCTGGATTGTAGGTCTGCCGGTCCTTCAGGTATCATGATTGGTAATACTGATTGTGGTGACCAATGAGATAAGGCAAGAATTGTATGTATGGGAGGATAATATGAATCAGACATTCAGGTATGCATCATATCTAAAGCATAAGAAATTTTTGAATCCGCGTCATCATTTGTGTTCCCTTTGTATTTATTGAAATGCATAGAAAGTTGTAGTTCATATCGATATTGTTGTGCTTGCTGCCGTTGTCTACCATCAACATGAATATATGTATAGCATGTGATTCTAAAATGCCACAACGGCCCCTTATTTGTTTTCTGGAATTGCACAATGTCTCACGCGTAAACATAAAATGCACATAAGTATACATAATAAAAATTAGATCCGTTTGCAAGCATTACATTTTGAAAGATGCCACTAATGCGAGCTATATAATCATCATAAAGTAAGCTTCTCAAATTTGTTTGAGCAATTTCAAGCGCTTAGCACTTCCTTGTAGACTATATTCTGCGTGGTTGTTACTAAGGACTCGGGTCTCTTTCGCTTCTTCGACTTGTTAGTACATTCCTTTCCCTTGTCCTTGATTGCTAGAATCTTGATGTTGCTCTTTGCGGTGGCACGGGACAAAGCGACGTAGAGCTGACCATGAGAGAACACCGGATCTGGTAGGTACACGCCTACAATCGGAATTGTCTGGCCCTGTGCCTTGTTGATCGTCATGGCAAAGCTTAGCCTGATCGGGAACTGTTTCCTCTTGAATCTGAACGGGAACATGTCACTGTCGGACGGACAGAGAGGTATCCGAGGAAGAAAAACCCTCTGCCCAGCATGCTGTCCCACCACTATCTCCGCATCGATGGCGTTCTTCTGGAACCCACGGATCACAAGCCTCGTGCCGTTACACAACCCGTTAGCTGGGTCAATGTTTCTTAGTAATATAACGGGGCAGTTTATCTTCAGTTTAAGTGTGTGTGGGGGCATCCCAGTAGGAGCTAGCGAGTTAAGAAACTCAGAAGCATAGAAGCCATGTGGATCGTCCTCCGCACTATCAAAGCTATGGTAGATCATCTCTTCGCCTTGTAAACGCTCAATCATGCGCATGTTTATTCCATCAACGTTGTCATTCTTTGTCGAGAGGATCGCTCGCGAAGTCATGTAATCCGGATTGTCCATGTTGTGGTCTAGGGCAGGAAAGACATGGTCGATCAACTTCTCTATGTCAGCCACGTCGTCGCCTGTAGAAGGCACGCAGATATCTTCGGGTAGCGAGATGTTTCCTTCCTCGTCAGTTTTCTCGGTGCCATTACCTATCCTTAGCAGGTAATCCGCAAACCATCGGTCGTTTTGCGCCCTCATGTTGGTGACAAGCCTTAGTTGGCGCATGCCCTTCCAGAGTTTTGAACTTCGGAGGGACGCGTCGATTATTTGACCCCGTGACCCTTTCCTCACTACCGGAAGCACCTGCCTGAAGTCTCCACCAAAAACGACGGTCTTGCCCCCGAAAGGTCGGTCCGGGCAATCTGTGATGTCGCGCATGCTCTTGTCCAACGCCTCAACCGCTTGCCTTTTCGTCATGGTTGCCTCGTCCCATAGTATGAGTTTAGCCTTCTTGAGTAGCTCGGCTGTCCCACTCCGCTTACTGAAGCCGCACGACGACCCTTCTTCAGTGTTTAGTGGGATCTTGAACCTCGAGTGGGCTGTCCTGCCTCCCGGCATGATTGAAGCAGCAACACCCGACGTCGCTGTAGCCACCGCGATATTTCCCTGTCCACGAATCCTAGCTAGCAGTGCCCGGTAAAGGTATGTCTTCCCAGTGCCTCCCGGGCCATCCACGAAGAATGCACCCCCATCGCCGCTGTCAACTGCCTCTAGTATCTCGTCGTAGGCAAGCATCTGTTCTGGGTTTAGTAAGGTCGCTAGAGCAGTGTCTTCCTCGTCAACCTTTATATTTTCTTCCTCGATTACCTCCCTATCCTCGCCTCCAGTGTTGTCATACGTCTCGTCGATGCTCGGGAGAGGGAACGGCTCTATGTCTTTGCCCATGGACTGTAGCATGCCCCTGATGTCAAGCAAGACCATTTGCTCCACCACTTTTGGACATGTGTGGTGCCGCCGGTAATCGTCAGACATCGCCTCAAGGTGTCGATCCCAAAGACCGCGCACATCGCCAGGCTCACAGAATACCAAGATCGTTGCAAAGAGCCTCCTGAGTGAGGCTGGCATGGCGAATTGCTCTGACTCATTAAGACACTCGTCGAGCGTGTTGTCGGCCTCGATTAGACCCTTCCTCTCCGCGGCCTCACGAAAGGTATCACATAACACACCATCAACGGTTTTCAGGTCTTCGAAGGACTTTGAGCCTGGTACGTGGTTTAGAAGCACCCTCAGGAAGTACCGCTCCCCCTCGGCGGGATGGGCTGACACGATTCGGCCTACTTGGTGATCCCTTACCCTTTTCTTCCAGTACTTTGCTGGTTGCCATGTGAACCTTCCTGGAAAATCCCTGTAGAGAATATCTCGTGCCCACTCGTGCCTCTGGTTAGCCATGAAATACTCTGTTAGCATGGATACATTCTCTCGGGCGGCGACGTCGTTCAGGTTGTCTTCCGCTTTGAATGTGACCCTTTGCATATTTGGGAGATGAAGCGGGAGCTGTAGTACCGACGGGTGGATCTCAGAGAGTTTGAAGCCGAATATCCTCCACATGGCCTCCGGTGGAGTAACCCACCTTGCGTCAATGTATCTCTTGATCTCGTCTATGTTACCATCGGCATCGGGCTTCTCGATGTTGAATGAAGTCTGATCGTTGCCCTTGTATATGTACTTATATAGGTACTTGACAGCCTTTATGCTCGAGCACACCTCCACGTTGATGTGGCAGTTGAACATCTGCAAGAGGTAAGGGTTGTAAGGAACAACCCATCTATTGTCCAGCGTTTGTCCTCGGACCTTCGCGGAATGACCCCCATTCCGTCTCCGATAAATGGGGTATGAGTCCTTCCCCTGCAAGGTGGTCTCGTTGAACGTCCGTGGGTACCTACACTTGCATTTCCCCTCTTGCATGCACACGTTGTTTGGCTTGAGGATGCCGCACGGGCCGTGCATCATATGCTTCACGACCATGGCGTATAGCTCCGGGTACTTATCCTTGTCTGGGAGCTCGGCAGATATGACGCGGTCGTACTGTTCTGGAGTAGTGAGCTTATATTTGGAATCCATGATCAACAGGAAATGGGCATGCGGGAGGCCCCTCTTCTGGAACTCGACAACGTAGACGAATGCCTTCACAACGCCGAGGATGTGTTTCTTGGTCAACATATCTTTCATCGTCTCCAGCTTGGCCCTAAACACTCTGGCCACAATATCTGGCCGGTCCTGCGGGGTTTGGCCTGGAAGCAGCGCATCTTGTATCTCCTGCCAGTTTGGGTTGCATGTCATCGTCAGGAAGATGTCAGGCTTGCCGTACGTCTGCACCAATGCCATGGCGTCCATATGCCTCCGCTTCATGTCTCGGAAGCACCCTTGGAATTTCCATGGGAGAACAATCCTTGTGCCTACAGCGCTTGCTCGAGTCTCTCCAGCCGTGATGCTATCGACAATGCCTTTATATAGATCTGAACGTATCTCCGCCTGGTGATTCCTGATCCAGTTCAACCTACATCCCTCGATCTTTATGTACATGTCCACCCCCCACTGCTGGAACAGACGCCCTCCATGCAGTATGGGATTGAATATAGCAGGCCGTGTCTGTAGTCGGTAACAGTAGTAGTCCCTGACGGAGACACATAAACGTCCGCCCCCCTCTGTGTGAAGGACAATAAAAAGAAGGTTAAGCAACATATGAGAAGGATAGACAAAAAATTCAGAAATACTCCAAATAGCCGAACCTGAATCTTCATCACGTTCTGCTCTCGGTAGTTGCGCAATGTTCCATGGTACATTACGTTTAGGGATATTTGGATGCCAACCGAGCTCCCCCTTCGGGAAGAAGAGGGGATATGAGAGCGGGTCATAGCATCCCTGTGTGGCCTGTATACTATGCCTCTCGTTGTTGTTACCGTAGAGGGTAATGCTGCGCTTGAACCTGTTTGCCAGGTCGTTTCCCTCGACCCAGATCGCAGCCACCTCAGATGACAACGGTGTGTTGTATCTCCGTTGGTCTAGCTTCTTGTCGGTGTTTAGGTCTATACGGTAGTCCTCGAGGTTATCCTTATGGGCGCCCAAACTCCTAAACTGCTCAGAGTAGGGGTTTACTCTCAGTATGTCCACAACCTTATTGACGACCTCCTGGTCTAGTTCCTTGGTGGCTTCCTTGCGATGGACCAGACTTGGATCATCGTCGTAGAAGTAGAGTTGTAGATGTTCCGGTCGAGAACCTGGCCCAAACGAATGCACATTGTGGTACAATGAGCCTTGTGCCCGGAATGTATACGTCCCCGATCTCATGTTAGTGCAGTTGTCGTCGAGACTGACGCCAAGGGTTGTGAAGGAGAAGTGGCCGTTGAAGAATCGGATGTTCTCCCGAAAATGTCGAGAGTCCGCATCCGCGCTAGACCATAGCCTCATCAACTCTGGGATAGGCACCGGTTCAGCCAGCTCGATCTGTCCGTTTTGACAACAGAAACCTGGGGTCTCATGCTCAAACCTCTTGGCATGGCAGTGTTTGCAGTCGGGGACTTGCTCTAGTATGTGCGTGTTTGGAAGATTCACGTACACGAAGTCGAAAGGATCGATAGAGCCCTCGTGGGATGAGTCTGTTGGTGTATCGCCGGAACCTACATGCATAGGATGTCACATCAATTATTCATATTGACTCGTAGCAGAGTGGGCCGATGGATAGGCCGGCATACGTACCTTCACGGGTAGACATGTAGCACTCCTCGTCGATGAGGTCATCGGGGATGGTATTCTCATCCATGATACCGCTGAGGAAGGCTTCCATGTCATCTGCATCATTTTCAACCTCATAAGTACGATGCTTTAATGCGCCATGACATAAATAAAGTTAGTAAATATCGGTGTGTTACCGTTGCTCCTGATGGTATACTCCGGCGTGCTTGTTGGTGATGTTGCTGCATTTGGGCACGGCATCACGGCGCTGGATTCAGCGCATGTGGTTTTCCTCCTAGCCGCCAAACTATTCCGTTTAGCTCTCCTACATAAATTAATTTCGTCCTTTTGCTCAGCCGCCAAACTATTCCGTTTAGCTCTTGCTTTGGCTCTTCTACTTGCATTAATCTCCTCTTTTTGCTCGGCCGTCAAACTATTTCGTCGAGCTCTATCACGTTCACGTCTTGCTTGATTTCTATCTTCTAGAATGTTTGAAATTGGTTGCTTTTGATCTGCCATTACCTTTGCTGAGTTAATTCCTGAAACAAAACACATGGCTTATTTATTTTAGTACAATTTTCTAAGCTAAAGACACAGGTAAGTTGAGTAGAATAGTAAATGGGGATGCACTGATGCACACTTTTTTTGCTTTAGTACGGTGCCTTCACCCTAAGACGCTCTCTTCAAAACACAACGACTCAATTATATAGCAGTTTGATGTTTACCATGCACATTGCAGGTTTTATTTGAGTTCTTGCTGGATTGTAGGTCTGCCGGTCCACTGATTGTGGTGACAAATGAGATAAGGCAAGATTTGTATGTATGGAATTGTATCTACGGGATTAGTGTGCAGCTACTTGAGGAACAGAGCAAACTGATTTTTCTGGATGGAGAAACAGAGCAATGCGGAGAAACAGAGCAATGCAGTAATGATGGTTCTCTGTACCTTGGTGGAGCACGGGAACTTAGCAGATCTTCGAGACGACGGACAGGCAGAGCAGAGTTCGATTTATGAGTAGAGCAGGGCAGAGATCGATTTATTAGCAGAGTTCTACTCCTGGTCCGAGCAGAGTTCGATTTCCTTCTTTTTACTCTTTTTTTAGAATTATTTCCTTCTTTTTACTGGCTGTTGGAATTTTTCTCCTTGTCCGGGGAGACGACGGACAGGCAGAGCAGAGTTCGATTTATGAGTAGAGCAGGGCAGAGATAGATTTATTAGCAGAGTTCTACTCCTGGTCCGAGCAGAGTTCGATTTCCTTCTTTTTACTCTTTTTTTAGAATTATTTCCTTCTTTTTACTGGCTGTTGGAATTTTTCTCCTTGTCCGGGGCGTCGTAAGTTTGTCGGGGCTATTGGGCCCGCTGTAGTTTGTAAGCTTGCCCGCTGTCATGTTGTTAGTGGGAGGGTAAGATGGGCCTAAGTTGGGCCTGTTCGGCTGGCCGATGCTGTGCGTGCACGGAAAGAAATCCTTCTAACCTTCCACGTCTTTTTCCCGATCGTAGCTTGCTTGGTTCCTCCGGTTTTTTTAGCGATCGTTTCCTCCGGACGTACCTACCATGACGTACCAAGAGAGAAACACAGGCCGTATTATATATATATATATATATATATATATATATATATATATATATAATAATATATATATATATATACTAGCAAAATGCCCGTGCGTTGCAACGGGAGACAAAAAAATAACTTGGTGCTTGTTTGGTTTGTCGTTTCGTGACACAAAACCAACGCATTAGTCGGATCCGTAAAATGTTTCGGTCGAGAGGAAAACAAACTCATGGGTTCTCCACTTTAGTATTTTTTGTTGCTCGATTTTGTCATGAAACACCCAGAAAAATCACATACAACTAATTAAATTGGCAAAAATTGCGAGACAACTGTGATTTCGCTCGTACAAACCTGCCAGCTTTAGCGTGTCACCACTCCCTCATCTGCGTGCTGCTTACCATGCGCCGCCATTGCCGAGTCAGCCCACTCCGCGAAGGCTTAAGTCCACACCAACTTTCAAAAACATGTTGGTAGAGGAGCCCATCTTTATCACAGTATATATATTTCTTGCAACTCTTCCTTGATTTGGCATAGTCATTTGCATGGTTGCAAAGAGAGCCCCTTGACTGAAATAAGAACGATAAACTTTGAAAAGTTTGTATTCTAGTGGTTCTATAATTAGGACCAATGCACAATGGTTCTATAATCAAATGGTTGCAAAGAGAGCCCCTTGACTGAAATAAGAACGATAAACTTTGAAAAGTTATGGACACTTCATTTGGACAAATAGAGTTGATAGAAGAAAACTTATTAACACATGTTTGCATAATCAAACATTTAACCAAATTGAGATGGACGGCCTCCCATGGTAAAAACCAGTTCGTTGATACATCTGTTAGCTTAATTAACATCTTAAAAACAACTATGCAAAGGAATAGAAAATACTACTCCATCATCCCGGATGCATCTGTTTGTACAGTCCATCCTTACAGAGTCAACCAAAATACATCTTCCAGCCCATAATGCATATCCAGAGTTTGATCAGAAATATAGGATAATACAGGAGGCATCCTTAGCGCACCAATTTGCCCTGACAGATTTCCAAGCAGTAGCTGGCTCGTGTGATCGTTGCTACAAATATTCGCGATGGGATATTGATCTGGGTAAGCGAAAAGAGGTGGTTGCTGAATTGGTGACAGGGAAAAGAGGTGGTTGCTGTAGAAGTACAGCTTCCTCACCGCGTATGGTAGGTTTCTGATCGATGGATTCTGGTCTCGCCTATATGTACTTGAGTAAACGGAGATGGAACCCGACTTGGATTTAAACTGTGATCGATTGAGTCGGCCCATTGTAAGTACCAGCCCAAACACTTGGACCGAACCCAATCCTCCTAATCAACAAGCCCACGTCGGTCCAAACGGTTGATCAGGCGAGCGAGTTAGCGACATGACGTACGAAACCAAAGGTTATACCAACGACGTACCTACCATGTACGGACGAAAGAGAAACATAGACCGTATTATATATATATATATATATATATATAGATATAGAGATAGAAATAATAGATTTGGAAAATTACTTCATGTAAATTCCAAAGTATAATTTGTAAAAAAAATGTTTGCTCGCATATGTGTGTGACAGTGTGGGCCAATGCTAGTTCGTCCCGAAAATAAATCCCATCTTTCTCACTACTCACGGGCTCACTTTTTTCTTCCCCTCACCATTACCAAACCCTCCCGGCGAGCTGCGCCGCCAGCCGGCAACGGTCGAGTCGAGTGGCTCCGCGGCACTGATCTGCGAGCCAGGCAGGCAAATGCCGCCAGGAGGAGGACAAGGAGAGGCTGGCTGGACGGAGCAGAGCCAGCCGCCGGCGATCGGCCGCCGAGGCCGCGATAGGGACTCTCACTCTCTGCCCCATTCGTCGCCGCCGTTCCCCTCCACCGAGGTATCGTCTGAGGTTCGCTCTCCTGCTCTTCCTTTCTCCAATCCTCGATCCAAAGGGAACCGGGAACCTGAACTAAACCGTCCCCACTCCACCGTCTGTAGACGAAGAAGAAGAAGCAGAAACATGAGCTTCAGCAGCAGCTCGCGGCGAGCCTCACCGAGGGCCCCCTCGTCGAGGTGCTGTCGCGGGTGCCCTACAGTTCGCTCTGCCGCTTCAAGTGCGTGTCCAAGTCGTGGCTAGCCCTCTGCTCCGACCCGGCCATTCGCAAGAAGTCGCCGCAGGCCGTGTCAGGCTTCTTCTACCTGCGCGGCATCAACAACCTCCAGTGCTTCCGCAACCTGTCCGGGAGAGGTCCGCTGCTGGTCGACCCTGCTCTCCCTTTCTTGCGCCGGATCTACGAACAAATCAGGATCGAACAATGCCGCGGCGGCATTCTCCTCTGCAGATGCTGGAAACCACTCCCTAAGGGGAACGGATACGACTGTGTTGTGTGCAATCCTGCCACCGAGCAGTGGAGTGTGTTGCCTCCTGTGGGATTGCTGGGCCAGGCCGGTTGTTACCTTCTGGGGTTCGACGCCACCGCTCCCTCCTGCTTTGTGGTGTTTGCGGCCGTGAACAATTCTAAGGGTGAAATCACAGAGGTGGCGATCTACTCATCAGAGACTGGACGGTGGACTTCCATGAAGAGCAAGTGGGGTTCCGAAACTAGTTTGGCCGATTGTTCAGAGTGTGTCTTTCTTAATGGCACTATGCACTTGTGTTCCTCTGATTCTTTGATGCTCACAGTGGACAGGGAGGGGAAGGTTTGGAGGAAAATTGTAATGCCACATCGCATGTCTTCCATTGGGCAGTCTCAAGGGCAGTTGTATGCTTGGCACATCGATAATCCTAACGGTTGCAAACTCTCTGTTTGGGTTCTTGAGGATTATGCTACTGGAATGTGGACTCTGAAGCTTAGTGTGAACGTTCTGGAGCTGTTTGGAAGGCAGTGTCGTAAGCCTGGTGAATGTTATAAATTACTGACGGCTCATCTGGAATACAATTTGATTTTCCTTACCGACATGAAGGGGATTGTGTCTTACGATATGGTTAGCCGCAGTACACGTGTTCTCCGGACTTGTGAGGAACATTTTCTGGGCCCTGCTGTACCCTATATCCCCTGTTTTGCTGAATGGTCGGCGGATGGTCACACTGAATGAGTGCAGCTTCACCTACTTAGCATGACACTAGTTTTGTTCATGGAAACTCAGTTGCTGAGATGGGCCTAATCTTCTAGTAGTTCTCTGGTACTGCACTAGTTATTCTGCAACCAAGAATTTGTAAGCAACCCTCCCATTGTATTGTGAGGTTGTATTAACGAACCAAGTCACATGATCTATTTGCGGGTCATTTAGGAGTACTACTAATTATTGTTGTCACTTGTGAGCTCTCCATGTGGGGTCAACGTTGGAGTACATTATCATCTTAGGGATTCTTTGCATTTTCTCTTTTGTTTTCCATTTATTTCATGCAAGTAAATATGTTTGATGTATGGCTTGTTAACCATCAATACTAGATATCGACTTTGCCCTGTCTTTATGCACTTCCATGACTTAGAATGCTTATATATTACTGGATATACAGAGAGGGGAAAGAGATGCTAGTTACTTTGAGGACCATACATGGTCGTGGTGTCAAACAATATGGATCTTAACTAGCTTAAACAACACAAATCTTGCAGTTTTGTTTAAGGGGAGACTGGAAGAAGACTTATCTAGGAGAAGAGAACATTATTCACTCATTGCTATGTTTTGGTATGTTTGCAGTAAGACTGGCGTAATATATCATACAAGTCTGCAGTGCATCACTATCACTCAGCACTAGTGCGCTCTTAATTCTTGCTTTGACTGAGCTATCCATGACAACTATTCTCCTACTTGAGTTTTGACTAGACTGTTAATTTCCAGAATTTTAACTAGATTCTATTCTTCAAGCATCTTAAGATTTCGTCGATCATAATGTAGCTTGCACTTATTTCTCAGTCCACTGTTAATTGTTATCGACCTGTTTTGCATGGCTAATTTTCTAGACTTGTAAAGTTAAATGGAAAGAAGGAATCAAGCAAAGTCTAATGTGGGCATGATTTCTAAATCATGCAAATTCTTACTGTAACCTAGTTGTTAACCTGTTACTTTGCATAATCTCGATTTTGAGCCCTGCTATTTACTAGAAACTGAGTACCATAATATTTTTTTAGCAATCAAAACATCTGAAGTTTTGTTACTTATACCAGATGTTTTTTCTCATACTAGGTGTTCTAAACTACAAATTATAACATGGTGCATGTGTTTTATGGCTTTTTCAATAATGTTGGTTAGCTTTAGAGAATTTTTAAGGAACCCTCCAACAGGCAGTGTTCAGTACTTCAGGTATAACTTATATGAATGAACCAACACATTCTTCTATTTGCTTTCATTTCATGTACTAATTAATAAGATTACCATGATGGATCTCGTGTGGGGCAAATTCAAGAGAAACATTACCCATGTAAAAAATTATTTTTATTTTTATTTTCTTTCATGAACGTGTCTTTAGTATGCAACTATATTTCTGCATTTGGATACTCTCTCAATTGTTCTATTTGAAATTTATTACTCTTTTGAAGTATCATGTGCTATTGTGCATTGACCTTTTTTATACTGCTGCATATGAGATGGTAAAGAAATCTGCTTGGTGTTCCACTAATAGGGTAAATCAATATTGCAGCTTAACAGAGCTAAATAACATAATTCCTTCTTTCAGTTCTTTTTTGGGGGGGGGGGGGGGGGGGGGGACATAACTGTTTTCTCAAGGGTACATAATAATATAGTTCACTCAATTATATTCTCTATTTGAGCTCTGACTAGACTTTGAAATTCTAGGTTGTTGTCCAACTAAATCTATCCTTGATTTATTTTTATTATTTTCTTGACCGTATTGTAACTTCAGAATGCAGACTCTTCTCCTCCAATGCCTAGCATTCCAAGATGTGCATTATTTAAGTTACTAATATGTGAATTGAATTATTATCAATTTTCAATTGTTACGTACCGATGTTTTTTCCAGACTGGTAAATTTAATTTTGAAAAAAAAAGTAAAGAAAGCCAAGCCTAATCAGGACACGACTTGTAAATCTTGTGTCAGTTCAGAAGAAGAACTTGTAAATCATGTACTAGTTGTTACTTTGCTCGATTTTAGTTTTGAGTGTTCATTCCTTAGTAAAGCAGAAAATGAGAATATAAAGAACAAACAAGATCAAGGTGCACCGGTTTTAAAAAATTCTTCGGAACTAGAGATCTTTGTTGTGCGTGTCTAGAGGGAGCGATGCCAGGTATATGTCTGTCAATGCTTTATGGGCGATGGTGCTGATGGATCTTAGTTGTTTCTGTAAAATTGAAGCAAGTTAATTACCTGCTCTTGAATCTGCTAGATAGAGGTGGTTGTATATGCAGGGTGATGCAAGGCAAGTTTTGGCATTAAGATAGGATTCCATTGCTGTCTTGCATGTAATCTCAGGAAATGCAAAATATTTGAATGGGCACATGAGTGATTTGTAGGCAGAGTAAGCGAGATATTTGGTGTGCAGAGCAACTAACAAACCTCAGGAAACAATTCTAGAAGAAACTGAATTTCAGGATCAGTAGGAGCAGAGTCTTGCGTACGTGGAATGATCAAGTAAATGAGACGGCCAGTTGCTCCTTGTGAAAGGAGTTGGTTGATTCTAGGTATTTTGGTGTGTTTGAGCAATGCTTGGCAGCGAAGATGATAGGGTGAATGCTACTCAGCATGATGCTCATTTCTCTGATGTTGAAGTCCATGGATATAGAACTGTGTTGCTTGAGTCAATCACAGTCCAGTATGATATCCTATTCAGATAGTGGCGAGGCTTTGAAACTGGGTTTGAACACCGTGCCCTGAATATCAAATACATTGTCTGTAGTAGTTTTTGATGAGTAGATGGCTAGCTCCGAAACTTCCTCACATGATAATCCGGATTACCTATTGTTCCGGATATTGTTCCCGATGGTAATCCGGAATGTGTCTTCCTCAATGGGACCTTGCATTTGGCTACCCAGTTGTCACAGTCGATGTGGATTACCATCCGGAAGGTCCGGAAGATCCGGGATCACACCTTGCATCGACGGCTGAGGAATCATTCCGGATTATCCTCCGGAACATGATAATCCGGATTACTCAGTTGTCACTGACTCACAGTCCATGTGGAGGGAAAAGTTTAGAGGAAAATAAAAATGCCAAGCAGCTGTTATAATAGTTTTGCTTCCATTGGTCAGTCTCAGGGACGCTTGTATGCGTGGCAGATTGAGAATCATCATGACTGTCAACTCTATGTTTGGGTTCTTGAGGATTGTAGCAGTGGAAAGTGGACCCTAAAGCACACTGTTGACGTTTTGGAACTATTCGGAAGGCATGGTCGCAAAGATACCGAGTCCTATAAGATGTTTGCAATTCATCCGGAATGTAATTTGATTTTCCTTACTGATAGGGAGGAGATGACGGTGTCATATGATATGGATAACCAGAGAGTGCATGTTATCAGCACTTCTAAAGAATTCTTGCATGGTTTGCCTTAGAGCATCTCTAGTGACTGAAAAAAAAAACGAACCGTAAACGCGGTGTTTGGTTCGCATTTTGGGTTGTTTGCGCGTTAAAAAAGCTTGGCGCAGAGCAGAAACTGAAAATAAAACTGCAAATTTTAATATATTTTTCATTACCGCGAATGAACGGACGAACAACCGCAGATCACCGGTTTACAACCAAAATACGCCGCCGGTGATCACCGGAGATGCAAAAGAGGCTAAGCTAAACCTACGCTAGCCCTAACCCTTACCTAACCCTAGCCCTAACCTTGATGGCCCTCGATCTACACCTGCACGAGAATTATCACGAGGAACACGAACACAACACACGCACGCGGCATAGATTGGATTGCAACACGTCCGTGTCGGACGTTTGGTTTATTATTGCTTTTTCGAACTAGGGTTTACAGGGGGTATTACATGTATATATAGGACTAGGGTGGAGTCCTTACACAACACGACTTGCCATCGTGCTTAAACCCAACAATCACCCCCCTAAGCACGATGTGCCTACTTCACAGCTTGGACGCCTATCCTCTCGCGCATCTCCAAGAACTTTAGTCGCCCCAAAGACTTGGTCAGAATATCTGCAAGCTGATGATCGGTGCATACGTAGTTAACTTCCATCCTCTTCTCTTCCACACACTCTCGTATATAATGATACTTCGTATCTATGTGCTTACTCCTATCATGATGCACTGGATTCTTGCATAGAGAGATAGCAGATTTGTTGTCAGCATACAACACCACTCCTTCTGGCTCTTGGTTTGTAAGATCACCAAGTAGCCGAGCTAACCACACACCTTGACATGCTGCGGTAGCTGCTGCAATATACTCCGCCTCACAGGATGATTGTGCCACGACTTTCTGCTTCTGTGATGCCCAGCTCACTAAATTTCTCCCATGGAAATATGTGATACTCGAAGTACTTTTACGGTCATCTATATCTCCTGCCATATCACTATCGTTGTAGCCGTGCAGCTTTACTTTGCCTCCTTCATCCCTTTCATAAACACAACCAAAGTTAATGGTCCCTCTCACGTACCGAAGTATATGCTTAACCGCACTCATGTGCTCAGTTGTGGGCGCATCCATATAGCGACTCACAATACCAGCCGAATATGCTAAATCAGGCCTGGTGTTAACCAAGTATCTCAGACTTCCAACTATACTTTTGCATTCGGTTGTATCAACTTCTAGTGCTTCACTTCTCTTACTCAATCTCAACCGAGGTTCCATAGGTACCTGAGACAGATTGCAAGCCTCCATGCCACACTTTTCAAGAATTTTCTTTGCATAAGCCTCCTGACACAGTGTAATAACACCCGGTTTTTCTGCTGTACCTCTATGCCAAGATAATAACTAAGCAGTCCCAAATCGCTCATCTTGAATAGTTCTTTCATCTGCAGCTTGAAATTTGCAACTTCTCCTTCATCAGCACCTGTAATCAACAAATCATCAACATAGACACCAACTAGTAGATGATCTGCCTCTTTACCTCGCTTGTACATAGCATGTTCAAGTGGACACCTTTCAAACCCAAGTGATATCAATGTGCGATCAAGCTTCATATTCCATGCACGAGGTGCTTGCTTTAGGCCGTACAAAGCCCTTTTCAACTTCAACACCTTGTGTTCAACCCCTTCTTCAATGTAACCAGGTGGCTCTTTCACATAGACTTCCTCCTCTAACTCGCCATTAAGAAACACCGTCTTCACATCCATATGGTGTAATTTCCACGCCTCCTGTGCTGCGAGTGCAATTAGCAGCCTCACTGATTCCATACGTGCAACCGGAGCAAACACTTCTTCAAAGTCAATTCCTTGCTCTTGTACATAGCCCTTTGCAACTAGCCTTGCTTTGTGCTTTACCACCATTCCCTCGGCATCTTTCTTCAGCTTATATACCCACTTGAGTCCAATTTCCTTTTGCCCGTTGGGAAGATCAACAAGACTCCATGTCTCATTGTCACGAATTGATCCCAACTCTTCATCCATCGCACGATGCCAACATGCTACTGTATTGGCTTCTTCAAATCTGGTCGGTTCTTCATTTTCTGTTAGAAGGCAGTGACCTCTCCCTCGTCCTCCTTTCTTCGGTGCCCGGACATGGTTTATCGTGCGTAGAGCCTCTTCTGGATATAACTCCAACACCGGCCATAGCTTCTCAGGCGTAGGCAGCCGTGTTCTCGTTGGAGGAGCTGCTGGTACCTCCGTCCTTGGCGTATCCGGGACGTCCTCTGTCGTAGCTGTGCTCCCAGGCTGATTTCCTGCCGCGACAGAATTTTCTGCAGAGCCAGCTGCTTCTGCTGCCGAGGCAGCGTTTTCTGGCGATTTTCCTGTCACGGCAGGAGATGCTGTCAAGTACCGCTTAATGCCATGTGTTTCACAATATGAATTGAACTCGTCCGAAGTAAATTCACCGCTCGATCCGTACGGAACGCCTTTAGCTTTGCTTCTGCTTCGACCTCCGCTGCAATTTTAATTTTATTGAACGCATCAAGAGCTTGATACTTGGTTTTTATCAATACAATCCACATGTACCTGCTGAAATCATCAACAACTAGTAGAAAGTACTTATTTCCTGCTGGAGTCGCGGGTGTGATTGGTCCACACAAATCACCGTGTACGAGTTCTAACACTTTATTTGCTCTAAATATGGCTTCTCGAGGAAACAGTGCTCTTCTTTGCTTTCCGATGAGACACCCGTCGCACACCTGCTGTGCATGATCTACACTTGGTAGTCCTCTCACCATGTCCTTCTGCCCAAGTTGGCGTAATGCATGAAAGTTTAAGTGCCTGTAACGAGCATGCCACCTCCACGCCACTTCCTGCATGCTAGCCATGAGACAAATTGGGTCTGCACGATCAATGTCAAGAATATACATCCTGTTTATTGACCTCTTTACTTTCATTAGCAAGTTCCTCCGCCTGTCGTACCCCCACAGATATCCATCTTCTAGCACAATCTTGCACCCACGCTCTTCAAGCTGACCAAGACTAATGATGTTGCTCTTGAGCTTGGGTATATAGTACACATCGGATAACACCTTATGATGGCCACGGCTTGAAACAAACAAGACAGTACCTCGCCCTGCAATCTCCACCGTCGTGCCATCTCCGAAGCGTACTGTTCCTCCTACCGTGGTGTATAGCTCGACAAACTGAGCTTTATCCCCGGTCATATGATTACTGGCGCTGGTATCCAAGTACCAAATGATGTTGCCGGCCTGCCCCCTCTTCCTGTCATGGAGGTACACTTTCTCTTCAACAAGAGTGACCGTTTCAGTAGCTTGCGCCCTCAGAGGTGAATCCCCCTCCTCCTGCAGTTCACACACTTCAAGCATCATCAGATCAGCTGGTTCATCACCCTTTTGTGCAACGTAGGCCTTCTCTTGTATTGGCTTGTGACAATCAGATTTAAAGTGTCCAAATATGCCATAATTATGGCACCGCACCTTCTTGATATCAAATTTTCTCTTCGGCTGTGCCTCGCCGCCATCTTGTCCTGCGTTGCCTTTCTTGGATGACTTAGGTTTCCATTGTTTCTTTCCATCTCCTCTCGAGGGTTTGCTGGATCCGCCCCGCTGTTCTTTTGACAAGGTTTCCCATTGTTGCCTCGTAAGCATCAATTGCTCGATGTCTTCAGATTTTCCACTATCCATGCGAACTCTTGTGTCATGAGCCTTGAATCGACCCACCAGATCTTCAACCGTTAGGGTTTTTAGATCGATGCGTTGCTCAATCGATGTGACGATCTGTATATAGCGTTTATCCGCTGCACGCAAAAAACGCCTCACCACAGACAGATCCTCCAACTTATCTCCATAGTTGCGGATTGAGTTCACCATCGTGACCACACGGGATGCGGATTGATCTGGAGATTCATCCGCTCCCATATTCAGATTCTCGTAGCTCTTCATTAGGGTTTGGAGCATCGCCTCCTTCACACGATCATGTCCTTCATGTAGAAGTTTGATCGTTGCCCATGCCTCCTTTGCCAATTTCTTTCCGACGAGGTGCTGCAGAACATCCTTGGGTACCACGGAGTAGAGGGCCGTCAGCGCTTGCCGGTCCTTTGTGTACTTTGCCCCTCCCTTCCGATACTCATCGCCGTCGGGATCTACTGCTTCCCAGTTCTCCTGCGCCTCCATGGCTACCTCCATGTTCATCGCCCAAAGAGCGTAGTCCTCGCGATCCAGGCGGGGGTATAGCGCCGCCCCCACCATCGTCAATTCTTTCGATGCTGCAGCCGCCGCCGCGCCGAGTTCCCCACCGTGCTCACGCTTCACCAACGCCATGATCTCCTGCTTGCTTTCCGAAGATCACGGAGGATCTACCGAGGCTCTGATACCAACTGATGGCCCTCGATCTACACCTGCACGAGAATTATCACGAGGAACACGAACACAACACATGCACGCGGCACATATTGGATTGCAACACGTCCGTGTCGGACGTTTGGTTTCTTATTGCTTTTTCGAACTAGGGTTTACACGGGAGTATTACATGTATATATAGGACTAGGGTGGAGTCCTTGCACAACACGACTTGCCGTCGTGCTTAAACCCAACAAACCCTACCCAGGGGCGCCGCAGCGACTCAGATCTCGCTGCGGCGCGGCGGCGGAGCGGCGCCGCTCTTCATTCGTCGTCATCGGAGGGGACGGGGACTGGGTCCGCGAGCGAGGCATCAATGGCCTGCTGGAGGAGCGCGGCGTTGACCGCAGCGGCGTGGCGGAGCTGATGCTCGAGCTCCTCCCCCTCTGCCGTCGACCGCTCGCAGATGGTCGCCACGACGGCGTCGACGGCGGACAGCGACCGCTCGAATGCCTCGATGTCATACCCCTCGGCCTCCTCCTCCTCCGGAGGCGGCGGCGGCGCCCTTCTCACCATGGCGCGGGAAGAGCTTCCGCGCCGC
This sequence comes from Puccinellia tenuiflora, assembly GCA_012064385.1. Taxonomy (NCBI): domain Eukaryota; kingdom Viridiplantae; phylum Streptophyta; class Magnoliopsida; order Poales; family Poaceae; genus Puccinellia; species Puccinellia tenuiflora. The sequence continues at coordinate 595,694 of QRDG01000687.1, forward strand.
TCGAGCTCCCCTGGCCGCTCCCGGCGGCGGCGCGGAGGCGGTCGAACTCCGGCACCGCGCGGTACAAGAGCCTTTCCGGCACCGGCGAGCCATACTTGCTATAGGCCTTCGCTGCCCGCTTCCGCGCACTGTCGGACCTCACGTACCGCTCCCTCGCCTCGTCGGAGAGATCCGACGGGTCGACGACGGGGCGGGAGGAGACCTCGCGCTTCGGCGTCTTCATCTTCGGCAGCATGGCGACACGGAGGAGGCGGATCTGGGCGGAGGAGGGAGGGATTGCTCATCGGAGGCGGGGCGGCGGAGGGAGGGATTGCTCGTCAGAGGAGGCGGAGGGACTGGGGGCGTGAACTGGAAATGGGGCGCCGGCCGCTACTTATCCAGGCCCGCGCCTCGGATTCTCAGGCGCCCGAAAAAGTTTTTCGTGCCGAGCCGGCATTACGGACTCTGTTCTGGCCTAAAAAATGGTATGAACCCGTAAAGCCGCAGGAATTTTACAGTTCCCGGCGTTTTACAGTCACTGTTAAAGATGCTCTTATACTCCTTGTTTTGCGGAGTGGCTGGGCAATGCAACTTCTCAATCTTATTGTGGCAACAAGAATCGGTGGTTGGTATGAACTTAATCTTGTAGTTGTATGGCACTGGCTGAATATGTGCCAACTCGTATGTGTACAGTTTGATATTCATATCTGTTGTTGTTCGGGTGCATGCCTTTTTGTGGCTTTAAACAATGTTGTTTAGCCAAGACTTTGTAAGGGTAATGCTTAGTTGTGTCAATGAACCTAGTCATTTGATCTATTTGCTGTCATGTAGTGCTAATTATTGTGTCCACTTGTCGGGTCTTGACTCTTGATGTGGGGTGCATCCGTACATGTAAGACAGTCCGAGTACATTATCTTAGTTGTGTCAATGAACCTAGTCATTTAATCTATTTACTGTTTGCATTTCACCTCTTTATTTCCATTTTTATATGCATGTGAATATATTATATTTACATCTTGTTGTCCATCAATGCTAAATATTGACGCTGCCCTGTTTTTATGTATTTTCAAGATTTGAAATGCTTTACCTGTGGATTATCTCTTCTATATTGCAGCGTATACAGAGAGGACAAAGAAGTATTATTGTATTTTTTGAAACCCACATGGCCTCTCATTGATAGTTTCAAGAATTATGCAGCTTGACAAACCTAGAAAGCATATTTCTTGGTTATGGCCTTAGGGGAATAGAATAACGTGATTGGCTCGTTGATATGTTTGTACAAGTGCACCTTTCATCACTATATCACTTATTCTCACCCAGTGTGTTTTTTGTTCTTATTTTCATTGTGCATTTGTGCTGTCCGGACTGATAATTTTCTAGGTTGATGTTCGAGTAAATCTGTTTGTGAGAAGAAAAAAAAGCATCTTTTATCGAATTTTTTTATACGAGTAGAGCACTACTGCACGTACGGAGTATGTTATTTTGGAGAGGAGCATGAGCATGAGCTCAGCTCATTCCAGGTTTCCACGCGAAAAGGAAGTCCCATCCTTCTCATTAGCTCTCACGCCGTCAGACAAAGTCCACTCTGTTCCGCACCAGAAAGCAAGAAAGTCCACTCTGTTCCGGTGCTCCTCTTCCCGTACCCTCAGTCCCGGGGAGCCCGGCGTCCGGCGACCTGCGCCTCAATCCGGCCACGGTCGAATCGAGGGCACTGATCCGCGAGCCGGGGAGTAGGCGATGCAGCCAGGAGGAGTTAGAGGAGGGGAAGATGCCTGCAGGGACCAGGGCAACCCACCGCCGACCGGCCACCTAGGCAGCGACAGGGACCCTCCATCCCAGTCGTCGCCGCCGCACGCCTCACCCGAGAGATCGTCTGAGGTTTGCTCCGCCTCCGCTGCTCTTCCAATTTTCGATCTTCGATCTAACAAAGGGATCCGGGAACCTGAATCGAACCTTTCCGCCATCTGTAGGAGCAGCAGCATCTCGAGCATGAGGAGGACGAGCAGCAGCAGCAGCAGAAGCCCGTGGCGAGCCTCCCGGAGGACGCCCTCGTGGAGATCCTGTCGCGGGTGCCCTACAAGTCGCTCCGCCGCTTCAAGTGCGTGTCCAAGCCGTGGCTTGCTCTCTGCTCCTCCACCGACATCCGCAGGAGGTCGCCGCAGACCCTGTCCGGCTTCTTCCACTTCGGCATCGACGGCCTCAAGTTCCACAACTTGTCCGGGAGAGGCCCGCCCATGGTCGACCCCTCTCTGCCTTTCTTGCATCAGAGGTACAGACGCATCATGGTTGAAAAATGCTGCAACAGCCTCCTCCTCTGCCAGTGCTGGAAATCGCCTTCCAAGGGAGATGAATACGATTATGTTGTGTGCAATCCTGCAACCGAGAAGTGGATTGTGCTGCCTCCTCTAGTGTCACCGGACCAAGGGGATGGTCACCTTCTTAATTTGGACCCAACTAATATCTTCTTGGGTTTCGATAGAGCCGCTCCGTCCCGCTTTGTGGTGTTTGCACCCCTGCAGAGTTATTGCGACAAGTTTGGAGAGGTAGCCATCTACTCATCAGATACTGGACGATGGACTTTCGTGCAGAGTCAGTGGGGTAGCAGAACTACTCTGGTTGGTAATCCGGAGAGTGTCTTCCTGAATGGGATTATGCATCTGGCCACCCATCATTCCTCAGTAGCTACAGTCGACACGGAGGGGAAAATTTGGAGGAAAATTGAAATACCAGGCATCATGCCAAACAGCTATGATAATGCTATTGCTTCCATTGGTCAGTCTCAGGGACACTTGCATGCGTGGCGGATAGATTATCATCATGATTGCCAACTCTCTGTTTGGGTTCTTGAGGATTATGACAGTGGACGGTGGACCCTAAAACACACTGTTGATGCTTTGGAGCTATTCAGAAGGCATTGTCACAAAGATGTTGAGTCCTATACAATGTTTGCAATCCATCCGGAATGTAATTTGATTTTCCTCACTGATGGGGAGGAGATGACAATGTCATATGATATGGATAATCAGAAAGTGCATGTCATCTGCACTTCTGAAGAATTTTTGGGTGGTCTACCTTATATTCCCTGTTTTGCGGAATGACCGTCAGATGGTCACTAAAAGTCAGTGAAGCTTCACAATCTTAGCATGGCAACAAAAATCAGTTGTTGGTATGCACCTATTCTTCTAATTTTATTGCACAGGCTTGGAAATGTCCCAATTCTTAAGTCTACAGTTTGGTATTTCTATATGTTGTTGTTCGGGTGCATGCCCTTTTGTGGTTTTGAATAATGTTGGTAAGCCAAGGCTTTGTAAGGCTAATGCTTAGCTGTGTCAATGAACCTAGTCATTTAATCTATTTGCTGTCATGTAGTACCATTTATTCAATGTTGGTAAGCTGTACTAACTGATGTGGGGTAAATGTAAGACAATGAGAGTACATCAGTTTACATAATCAATGTTTGCATTTTCAGCTCAGTGTTCCCCTTTATTGTATGCAAGTAAATATCTTTTATGTACATCTTTTTATCATTTGATGCTAAATATTGACGTTGCCCAGTTTTTATGCATTTTCAAGATTTGAAATGCTTACCTATGGATTATCCCTTCCATATTGCAGCATATACAGAGGATGAAGAAGTATTATTGTCTGTTTTGAAACTTGCATGGCCTTCCATTCGTTTCAAATATAATGCAGCTTGACAAACCTAGAAAACATATTTATTTCATCTTCTTTCTTGGTTAGGGCGTTAGGGTAAGAGAATACCTAAAAGGTTGTGCACCGTTCATTATTATATCACTTGTTCTCCCCCGTGTATTTTAATTCTTGTTTTGATTGAGCTGTCCATGACCATTGTCCTACTTGAATTCTGTCCAGACTCCAGACTGATAATTTCTAGGTTGCTGTCCCAGTAAATCTATTTGTGAGCATCTTACGATTTTTGTTGACCGAAATGTTATCTTATAGAACTTTCTTGTCCATTACCGAGGATTTTAACTTGTGTATTGGTTTCCTAAAAAAAATCTTCAAAAAGAAATAATCGTGTATTGAGTTCCTAAATATGCAAATTGAATTATTATTTTTTATTAAATGGATTTCCTGTTCTGATTCAAGTGTTGCAGTGGAAGATCTGAGCGTTCAAACTATATTGTATCTGGCTACTGATGCAGGTATGCATTTCACACTAGTGTGGCTAATTCTCTAGGCTTGTAAAGTTAAATGAAAAAAATGAATGAAATCAATGCAAGTCTGATATGGGCATGACATCTAAATCATGTAATTCTGAGCCCCACTCTTCACTATAACCTGAGCACGGCAACAGTTTTGGCATTAGGATGGATTCCATTACTTCCTTTAGCTCTTCATTCAGTCAATTCCTAGAAATTCTAAGCAATCTTACCTGTTGCTCTGGCATTTGTACTGCATTGGACAACTGAAAGTCTCAAATTCCTTTTGAGTCATTTATTCTTGAGAGAATTCCTTGTATGACACTACTTGAAATTTTAGTTCCTTATTTGATACTGGAAACCTTTTTCTTCCCTATGTGACCCTAGTTGCAATTTTTTTCCTTATATGACACTGCCGTTCGATCCATTAGCTCAAGACGTTATTTTTATTTTTGTTGGACCAAACTAGCCCTGTCCTCAATCCATTTGCATCGGGCATGTCGTCTTCCGTGGAGTTAATTACAGAAAGCTACGACAATTGGGGCTAGGGCTACAAAAAACTACGACTTTACGAATTGCTTGCAAAAAACACAGATTTTGGGGTAATGCGTCGCAGAAAACACTGATTGGCCATCTGACGCGCTCTAAGTGCGAATATGACAAGGGGGGCCCGCTTGCAGGTCCACGTGGCAGGGGAGATGGCCTCGCAGGCACTCAAGGCGGCGGCCGCCGTGGGCGGCGCGGGCACGGGCGCGTCGTGCTTCCTGTGCAGCGCCGACGGGCTCGAGCTCGGCGGCACGGTGGCGGCAGTGGTGCCGCACGAGGAGCTGCAGCCCAGGCAGCTCTACTTCGTGCTCCCCGCGGCGATGGCCCAGGCCGTGGAGATGGCCGCGCTCGCGGACGCCCCCCAGCCTCGGGCGGGACTTCGTGCCAGGCCTCGGCGCCATTGCCGAGTAGCTGGCCTAGCCGCCGGCCGGCGGGCCTCCGATCGAACAGAGACCGAACCGACGGGCACCCGTCTCCCCCTGCCACGTGGACCTGCAAGCGGGCCCCCCTTGTCATATTTACACTTAGAGCGTGTCAGATGGCCAATCAGTGTTTTCTGCGACGCATTACCCCAAAACCTATGTTTTTTGCAAGCAATTCGTAAAGTCGTAGTTTTTTGTAGCCCTAGCCCCAATTGTCGTAGCTTTCTGCAATTAACTCTCTTCCGTGCGGCCGCACCCGGCGCCGTACGTGAATTCCCACCACCGGCCGGGGATAGAGCTGGGGCTCGGCTCGGGCAGGTACCGCACCAACAGGGGGCGGCGGCGTCGGGCGTGCTGGTGTGCCGGCCGAGAGACCCGAGTTTGGAGCTCATCTCCATCTTCTACGACTACACGCCTAAATGCCGGCAGTCTAGAACTCTAGCCGCAGCTTCCACACAGCAGTCTAGCACTCTAGCCGCAGCTTCCGACCAGTACGTCAGAAGGATCCCCGCGTAGCGCTTCCGTTACCCTCGACCAGGCCGCCGTCGGAAGGCTATCCCGGGCGCCGCCCCTTACTTCCTCCTGCTCGGCTACTCGTGCTCGTGTGTGTGGTACAGCGGCGAGACGGCGCGGTGCTCCTCGAACCGCGCGTCAAGCTCCGTGGAGCTACTGAAGCACGGGGGACACGCAGGATCCGCGTGAAGCCGGTGAGGTCGATATGCATCCCGCACTAGAGTACAGTATGCATCAGCCGCCCGCAGTAGGATCGGTGCAGTATGCCAGTATGCATGGGCTGCAGAATGGGCTAGCTAGCTCTTGGTAGTTGGTAGTGATCGATATGCAAACTTTGGTATATATTGATTTGTAGCTGAGCTGGTGTTGTATTTGGTAGTAGAAGTAGGTATAGGAGAGTACGAGACGATGCAAAATTTGTGGAGTAAAAATTTGAATTAAAGTCGGTTATGTGACGAAATGCCCAGGGTCTCGTTTGGTCATTTAACCTGTTGTTAAATTTGTCCCATAACTCTTTTTCGTCACATAATGCACCAGGGGTAAAAGGGTCTTCTAACAATCCGAGTTAACACCGTTTGTGTTAGAAATGTACTAGAGTGTCATATAAGGAAACAAATTTACAGCTAGGGTCATATAGGGAAGAAAAAAAGTTTCTAGTGTCAAATAAGGAACTAAAATTTCAACTAGTGTCATATAAGGAATTCTCTCTTTATTCTTTCAAGAGTCTGCTAAATTGTATGACCCCTGTTGCTAAAAGAACCCCACTGGGCCCACTTACTCATCAATGGCTGAAAGTGAGAGGTGAGCTTCTGCCTGCTTGTATTTTTTTCTTGAGCTGGCCTGTTAGTGTTAGTGAACTAACACCCTTAAATTGTATAACCCCCTGTTGCCAAAAGAAGCTCACGTACTCATCAAAAGCCATATTTTCACTTGGCAAAGGACATAGTTCAACGGTAAAAAATGTTAATAATAATAATATAATAATAATTTGGAACGGGGATTGATTTACATGTTCTTTATATGTGTACTAAGAGATAAAAAAGTGAAATCGTCAAAACTGTATCCAGGGCTGCAGCACCTAGCGGTGGTAGCGGCGTCATGTCATGCCCTTTGGCAGGCGTAGGTGTTGCTTGTGGATGCTGCCATTCTTCTCGGCCGTGAGGGCTGTGAGTTGACGGTGGGAGGTGGATGGGGTGGCAGCATGCTCTGATCTGGACCTTTTTCGGATTTGGCCTGTCTGGCCTCTGCTGGTGGTTTTGCAGCGACGGAGGCGTTGTGGCTCGTAGACGCAGGAAGATGCGGACGAGGCGAATGTCCGGTCGACGACAACAATGCCTGTGAGTGTAGTGGCTCTCCTTTAGAGGCGTCGCCGGGGTCTTCTTCCCACCTTGAACCCAGGTGAAAACCCAGGCTGACTCATGGGGCTAGGCTTTGGCTTCGTGGGGGTTGGCGTCGCACATTTTGGCATAATTTTATTTTGTTTCTGTAACAATTTGGTTGTGTGCATCATTAGTAAGTCTACAGACCAGGGGTAATAGACCTTCTATTTCCTTAAGAAAAATATTGCAAATGTTGAATTTGAAACATAGGGTATGGCAAGAAAAACGTTGCTACACACAACAAAATTGTCTCTGCCTTTTTTTTTGTAATCTAGATATGAAATTGTACAGGTCAGTGTGGTATCCTCGAATTGCATGTAGCTATGAATGGACCCTTGTCATTATGTGCAATTGCTCTAGTACTACCTTGGATGTATTTGCATCAAACCCAGCATCGATGTTGATTTTTTACTGAATCTGTTGGAGGTTTCACCCACCCTCCTTTCTTCACAACCGGCTTAACCGAGTAGGCTACAATGTAATTAGGCAAAAGAGCAGAGATCGCCATTGGATATCCATCAGGGTTCTGCACTTTCTCCACATCAACCCCCTGCCGACATTCCTACCATAAACAACAAGCCGCAATAGCAAAAACCTCGGTCGCCCAACACGGACGCGAGGAGCTTTGTCGTCCAAACAGCAAGAACTTCATAGCTGCTTGACCTGCGCGAGCACTGGGGCATGCTTCTTCGATCACAAGGTCTAGGCCCAAAGCTTCCCAAACTTTCTTCACTTGTGAATGCATGGGAGGGAGCCATGTACGGGTCTCCACGTAAAGATTTTGATCTTAGCCGGTACATTTGAAGGGTTCAGATGTTCCCTCATACTGGATGTGGTCTCATCAACCCCTGCTGCTGATCACCATTCACCCTTTTCTCAAACTGTGCACCCCATTCAGCATAGTATGTAGATCGAGAATGTCCCTGTGTTTCATCAAGCTCCAAGCCACAAAGTCATCCATATCAGCAGTGGTATCGCTAAGATTTTCTGGATATCTTCCCACATATCAATGTTATTTCTATTGCCAACACGCCAGATATGTCCCAGTTTGAAATTTGATTCTGGCAAAAATACTTTGCCAAGCGAACAAGCTTCCGTTTGTTTAATTCTGCATGCTAGATGGTTCTTGTGATTAAACAACTATGCATAATTATTCCTACGAGAAAAAACTACATTGGACCAACCCCCAATATGCTTGGCTCGTGCTCATCCAGCAGTATCCTGCTCCACGATTTATCCGCTTGTTCTTTGGCTTTTTCCTTACCTGGAGAGGTAAAAACTGATGACACATCTCTGCCAAGAGCGACCTGCCCTGTCCCCTCTCCAGTTATTACCGCTGTTACATTAGCGACAACATGTAATCCAAAAGAGAGCTCTTCTCCACAACTCCATGCATGTTCCAACACAACCATTTTAATTTGGCCTGTGTCGAGTACACCGATCGAGAGAGTATCTTACTCTGGGAAACATTCCTAGTACTCATCTAACAAGTATAGTTGCTCGATCAGTATTGGCCTGCAGCTAGCTAAGTGCGCCTATATAAAGAAGAACCTTACCCAAACCCAAATCAGTATCAGTGTACCAACGGGCAACGGCAAGTCAAGTGCAAGGCTTGCAACATGGCCAACGCCAAGCTTGTAGCAGTCGTGGCCACGCTCGTGATCCTCCTGGAGGTGTCAACGTGCGCCGTGGCCAGGCACCACGCCAAGCCGGACCATGCAGCGGCGGCGAGGACGACATCTCCACGCCGGGCACGCTGCACAAGCACAAGAAGCCCGGCCACTGCCCGTCGCCGGGCGGCAGCGGCAGCGGCGGCACCCCTGGCATCATGACGGTGAACGGGTTCCAGAAAGGCGAGGACGGCGGCGGGCCGGCGGAGTGCGACGGCAAGTACCACAGCGACAAGGACCTGATTGTGGCGCTGTCGACGCGGTGGTACGCCGGCGGCCGCCGGTGCCACAAGCCGATCCGCATCACGAGCAGGCAGAACGGGCGCACCGTGGTGGCCAGGGTGGTGGACGAGTGCGACTCCGGTCATGGCTGCAAGGACAATATCGTGGACACCTCCGAGGCCGTCTGGAAGGCGCTCGGGCTCGACAGCAACATCGGCGAGGTGCCCGTCACCTGGTCTGACGCATGAAATAACCCACAGCGAGCGCCGGCGCCGGACGGACGGCATCGGGTGTCTGAGTGTCAGAGTCGTTGCTGATCTCGATGGGTATAAGGTACTTGGTCGAGTAGCAGAATAAATAAACTATTTGTGTGTTGGTGGTAGTGCGGGTTTATAATGTTGTAAGAGTGTCACACTTATGTAATACGTCAGTGTCGGTGTCAGTCTCAGTTTTATATGTTGGTGTTAATATGTTGTGTTGTGCACTGTTGATTGTTCGCACTATGACGGATCAGGCGTCCTTTGGTTCAGACAGTTAGACGGCAGCCTGAACATTTAGTATAGTATGCCAATCAAATTTGACAGTGTATTTGGCTATATGTGTAATCCCAAACCTGCAAATTAAGCCTTGACATCATGACCTTGCTCAGTTAATATACTCTACATATATATAAACCAAGCCCCTGGGATTTTCATAATTGCCGAATTTGATCGATCAACTCAGTAGAAACTATATGAACTAGTAACCACCAAATACACGTTTAAGACTCAATGATCACTAATTTGTTATGGTAATTAGCATACGAACACTTTTTGTATGGATATCACTAATTTGTTATGGTAATTAGCATATCGAGATTAGCAACGACACTGACACCCGATGTCATCCATCCAGCGCTTGCTGTGGGTTTTTCATGCGTCGGACCATGTATCAGGAACCTCGCCGATGTTGGTGTCGAGCCCGAGCGCCTTCCACACGGCGACGGAGGTGTCCACGATGTTGTTCTTGCAGCCGCCGTGCCTGGAGTCGCACTCGTCCACCACCCGTGCCTGCACAGTACGCCCGTTCTGCTGCTGGTGATGCGGATCATCCTCTGGCACCGGCGGCCGCCGGCGTACCACCGCGTCGACAGCGCCGCCAGCATCTCGTTGTCGTTGTGGTACTGGCCGTCGCACTCCGCGCGCCATTGTTAGGCGTAAGTGATCAAGCTCCTGCAGTCCTGCTGCTTAGGCTTGCATGGGCTGGAGTTGCTGTGGGTGCTTATGGCGTTTGATTCGAGTGGTTTATATGGGCGAGCATCGCCGAAAAGTGCATTTGGAACCGGGCTAGGGAGCCCGGTATTTCAAAATTTGAAAATCCGCATATTTTGTTTTCCCAAAATCGAAAAAAAATACCAGGTGTAGATATCACCTAGATCTACAAGCGTGCCAAATTTCAAGGACAGATTCGTTTTATTCTGGGCTAGATCTAAAAGACAAATTTCTGAATCAACATACCCAGATTCAAAATTTGAAAATCTGTCAGAATTTGTCTTTTTTGCACAGCCCAAAATACAACAAATTTGAAGTCAAAAAAATTCACGGGCGTGTGTATCGACAATACCTACACCTGTGATTTTTTCATATTTTTTTGAAACAGAAAAATGTGCTTTTCAAAATTTTCAAAATACCGGGCTCCATGGAGCCCGGGAGCCAAATCACCGAATATCGAGAGATGTGAGCCGTGCGCAGCTTCAGATCAAGTTATCCCAACCTAACGGATATATATTTTTAAACAAAACGGGCAATTTGCCTCATTTTACTAAAAAAGTCGAAGAGAGCTGACCGGTTCATTTGCAGGGGAACCGGCCGAAAACCCGTACAAATGCACCATGTCGTCATGGAACACGACCACATTGGGCACACCACCACAGCCAACCTGGCTACCCACACGAAACACAGACGCACAAGGAGACCGTGTCGAGGTTGCCGCAAAGCGTCTTCGTCGTCACACCTCCCCGAGGCGGCGATTCCGACATCAATCGCAGCTTCCCAGACAGAGCCGAGGTTGCCGCCAGAGCGTCTTCGTCGACACACCTCCCCGACGGCGATTCCGACATCATCCGCAGCTTCCCAAACATAGCCTCACATACGGCATCGGACCCCATGCCGGCCTATGCCAACAATTGGCCACACGCGCCAAGGACAGACATCTCCGAATCCGACGACGAGCTTCAAAAGGGATATATGCAGGACTTGCGCCGACTGAGAACAAACCCATCGGACACGTCAGGAAGACCGACTACCGAAGCCCCGCCGCGACCCAACTTCAGCTCGACGCATCATCTTTGCCAAACCGCACCCTTGGACCTAGCACAACTGCCCGGCAACAAGCCCTCTTAACCGAACCCCAGCTGTAGGTGACTCCGAGACGATGCCCCCAAGAAGGAAAGAGACGCAAAGCGCCTCCATCGCCCGATCACCGATCTGAGGTTTCCCTCCGGAGTCAAGGCCGCAGGAGGAAGGAGTGAGCACACCTCGACGATGCTTTCAAGAAAGCCCGCGACACCCGCAGGCGTCACCATCGCCAGCTCCGGCCAAACCGGAGCAAGGATTTCTCCCGGGGAGCTCAACAACTG
>QRDG01000688.1:0-41828 GCA_012064385.1 Puccinellia tenuiflora
TAGTGTAACTATCAAGTTATCAATGTAAACATACTAATGCATATTAGTTATAAATATATTTTGGAATGTAAAGAGTAAGGGGTGGGTCCTATTAAAAGTCTTTACGCTAGAGCAATAGAGGTTGGCATGCATCTCTATCTCTTCCGAGCAGCCTCTTTTGAATTCTAGATCTATTCATTAGTAGGAAAATGCCCATCACTGGCGAACCACTGCCTAGTTCGCCAGTGAGGTGACACTTACCACTGGCGAACAGAGAGCTTGTTCGCCAGCGGTAACCCCTAGGTATACCGCTGGCGAACCAGGCTCCTGTTCGCCAGTAACATAAATTTCTGCTTTTCAAATAAAAGCAGAAATATATTACAGCAATATATACAGGTAAATACATATATATTGACAGAAACAGTATAATTGACAGAATTTAAATAGATACAAATAGACAAGTGACCAAATTATTGGTTCATCACATATATGCATGCATTACAAGCCGAAATATACAAGTGAGACCCAATATTTTGCATACATATGCATTAATACACACACATCTCCGGAAGTCGATAGTTTAGGTCGCAAGTTTTCAAAAACAAGTAGTAATCTAAACTACAATCACAGACAAGAGAATTGCAATAGCGATGAAGAAGAAGAGACTATATATGCATGTTCTTCCTCTCTTCCGCTCCGCCTTTGCTTTACTCTTGTAGCTCTTGTAGTTGTAGCCCTCTCATCCCGCTTGCTTCGGACATCTTCATCTCTCTGTACACGAGGCAAAGATAAAAGTGTCGTTAGGCAAAGAAAAGAAGAGCAAGAGTTTATACACAAATCAAATAATAGTTAAATGACTGCACCAAAATCGAAAACATGCCTCATATATAGGTTGGACACACAAATTACAGAGATGGTGCTAGCGAGCCAAGTAGGATGTACAAGATGTGTGTACTCGTGCATATCACAAGGCTCGCTAGACCATCCCTGTATCCCACGGTGTCACGACATTTTAATCATCGGCATTCCATAAAAGAGTACAAAACTAAACATCCGCATTCTCGGAGAAAGATGAAACAAAAACAAACATGATTTGGATTTAAAACGCCGCCACACATGCAGACGCTTCAGCCAACACGTACTTTAAAACGATGCCTCCAAGAGGGAGAACGACACATATAGTGTTGCCATCGTCTGATTCAGGAGCACCAGATATCGTGTTTCCCCTCGGAACATCAAGGCGGGAGTCTTGCCGGGAGCCAACCCACGTCGCCACTTCACAAGGGAGGAGGGTAACAGCACACATATGTGCTGCCTAGACCACCGCAGCCCTAGGGAGCCGAGCCGCCGGAGAGGGATCCATCTCCACGCCGTCTGTCTCACCGATGTACTGGCAGGAGAGGAGCCACCACACAACAACATGTGCCCGCCGCTGATAGGCTTTGCCCGACGGCTTCATCCGGTCGGTGGCGAGAGGGTGGGGAAGCGAGATGGGGGGTGGCGGAGGAGGAGGGTTAGGGATCCGCTAGAGCCGCCTTCGAGATGCGACGTGTCTGTTAAAGAAAGAATATCCACTTGATGTGACATATGTATCGTAGGTTAACAACGAGATTTGTTAATGTACAAAAGCATGAGAAGATCATTATGTGATGACAATGAATATTAGTAGATCGACAAATATTCACTCTCACTTTAATTTGGTATTTGCACGATATCGTTTTAACATTGCAGGGCCAGAGCGCATTATTGGCAATTTCAGCGCGCACGTATAGCACATGGCCGGAGCAAAGTGACCATGAGAGGGGCCCCGGATCGCGGGAACGGCTGCCAGATTGCTAATTTTTTTTAGATAAAGAGTGTATATTAATATCGCGGAGATACAAATTACACACATCCTCTGCAACAACGCAATAACCAGAGCCATTACGGATGCACACAGCCGAAAGACAAAAATAAGAAGAAATAAAAAGAAAAAGTCCCGCTACGGAGTTACAGTCCTTGCGGCAGCCGCACAACCACCACCAAACCAACACCTGAAGTCCAATTCTTCAAAAGCAATGCCTTCAAGAAGAACAGTGCCAGGCATAACCAATTAAGGCCAGACCTTGGGTTTTCACCCTGAAGATAGTCCTCACTCTCAAAACAATGTCTCCAACAAGATCACTGTCAGGCACAACCAATTAAGGTCAGACCTTGGATTTTCACCCTGAAAGGTAGGACTTTGGACTTCATGTATGTTGTCGCCCCCACTTACATGCCGCTGCTCCAAGTCATGAAACACCAAGCCAATTCCTCATCGCCAGAAAGATTCGAACCACCATTGCCAGTCCTCAGATCTCGCCTTCCACGTCATTCTCCGCCAGCACCATGGAACGAGAAAGCGTGCTCCATGATATTAACAGCCAGCAGAGCTTCGAAGCGATCCCTCTGAAACCAAACGGTCAGAGAAAAAACACGGGTGCGCACGATCGAATACCATCCGATCCAGCAATCTCCAGGCACGAATCGCCCAGTGGAGTTCGCCGGCGGAGCCTTCCGAAACACGACCATCCAGCCAGATCGATGGGGACCAACATCCGGTAGATCATCATCTCGCCTCGAATAAGAACCAAGGACCACCGCCATTATTCTTGTCGATCCAGCGGTCCCCACACCGCCGTCCGATTCCCGACAAACGGAACAAGCAGAACAACCTTCGGCCCACAAGAGCACAAGGTAGATCGGCCAGAAGCTCCGCAACAGTGTCGCCGCCATGGATTGGCCGCTCAGGTCGCGCCGCCGCATGGCCTGGCCCCAGATCGGAACAGCCCAAAGGCTCCAGCAAGGCCAAGCATTGCTGCCTCCGGAGCCCCGCGCTAGCCCTCCTGGGCTCGTGTCGCCGCCTCCCTGCCGCGCGTCGGCGAGCGCCGCACACAGCGAGCGCCGCCGTCCCGCCGCCTTGTCTCACACCTGCGCCGCCATGGGCTCGGTCCCCCGCACGAAGGATCCCGACGGGCCGCGCCTTCCCACCCACCGCCTTTGACGGCCAGGCGTGGCCGCCACCGCCAGCGGCGGCGGCAGCGGCCGGTGGAGTAGTGGCCGGCGGCGGCTGGCTAGGGTTTCTGGGTCGCCTCCAGAGCCGCCTCGCGCTGGCGGCCCGGGAGGGGTTTTCGATCTGATACCAGATCGCTACTATTGCCCACGCGGCGCTGTTGCTTGCGTACCGACCTCATTATGATCACACGCCCCGGCCCGGCTGCTTTCTGTGGAGCTATGACCAACGGCTCCATCCTCGAAGGAGATGTACCAATAAACAAACATTATCCTAATTAAGACGTCATCACTTGCGTTAGTCAAAACAAAACAATAATGGTGTTTCTCACCATCATACTTCCTCTACCAGTACTACCCGCCCCAACAAGCCATGCCTATAAATACAAGCGCCCATGCCTAGGTAGCCAACTCATACCGATCCCTCTGAGCCAACCAAGCTACGATAGAACGAGGCAAGTGCCCCAAGATCAGTCGAGCGAGCCAGAAAGCCAACCCTTGCTGCCCTCGATCGATCGAGCTTGATCGGCTCGGAACACACGACCGGAGAGTAAGAAGAAGTTACTTGCCTGCAGAAATGGGTTCCATGGGAGCGGCGACGGAGAAGCCACACGCGGTGTGCCTGCCGTACCCGGCTCAGGGGCACATCACCCCGATGCTCAACGTGGCCAAGCTCCTCCACGTCCGGGGCTTCGACGTCACCTTCGTCAACACCGAGTACAACCACGCGCGGCTCGTCCGTTCCCGAGGCGCCGCCGCGGTAGCCGGCGTACCCGGATTCCGCTACGCCACTATCCCCGACGGCCTGCCGCAGTCCGAGGACGACGACGTCACGCAGGACATCCCATCTCTGTGCAAGTCCACCACAGAGACCTGCCTCGGGCCCTTCCGCCGCCTCCTCGCCGACCTCAACGGCGGCAGCACGGCGCACCCGCTCGTCACCTGCGTCGTCTCCGACGTCGTCATGGGTTTCTCCATGGACGCCGCTAAGGAGCTTGGCCTCCCCTACGTCCAGCTCTGGACTGCCAGCGCCGTCAGCTACCTCGCGTACCGCCACTACCGCCTCCTCATGAAACGTGGCCTCGCCCCACTCAAAGATGCCGAGCAGCTGACGAACGGGTACCTCGAGACGCCGGTGGACGACGTGCCGGGGCTTCGGGGCATGCGGCTGAGGGACTTCCCGACCTTCTTCCGCACCACGGACCCGGACGAGTACATGGTGCACTACGTCCTGAGAGAAACAGAGCGCTGTGCGGGCGCGTCGGCGGTGATCCTCAATAGCTTCGGGGACCTCGAGGGTGAGGCGGTGGAGGCCATGGAGGCGCTGGGCCTGCCCAAGGTGTACACGCTCGGCCCTCTCCCTCTCCTGGCGCACGAGGAGCCGCCCACCGCGCGCTCCGCCATCAACCTCAGCCTCTGGAAGGAGCAGGACGAGTGCCTGGAGTGGCTCGACGGCAGGGAGCCCGGCTCCGTCGTGTACGTCAACTTCGGCAGCATCACCGTCATGACCAGCGCGCAGATGGTGGAGTTCGCGTGGGGCCTGGCGCAGAGCGGGAGGCAGTTCATGTGGATCGTGCGCCGCGACCTCGTGAAGGGCGACGCGGCGGTGCTGCCCGAGGAGTTCTTGGCCGAGACGGCGGGGCGCGGGCTCATGGCGTCCTGGTGTCCGCAGCAGGAGGTGCTGGACCACCCTGCCGTGGGGGCCTTCCTGACGCACAGCGGGTGGAACTCCACGATGGAGAGCATGTGCGGCGGCGTGCCGGTGATCAGCTGGCCGTTCTTCGCCGACCAGCAGACCAACTGCAGGTACCAGTGCGAGCAGTGGGGCGTCGGCATGGAGATCGACAGCAACGTGCGGCGCGACGCCGTGGCAGAGCTCATCCAGGAGATCATGGAGGGGGAGAAGGGGAGGACGATGAGGAAGAGGGCGGGGGAGTGGAAGCAGAGCGCGGTCAAGGCGGCCATGCCCGGTGGCTCGTCCCACCGCAACTTCGACGAGCTGGTCCGCGACGTGCTCCTGCCCAAGAGGAATTGACGTGCTCTGACGGCTCCATTGTGATTTGTGATTACAGAACAGTAGCATCGACAGTGACGTGCTCTGACGGCTCATCAGTGTGGTTGTCTAGAACAAAAAAAAAAAAAGTGGCTTGCTTGTGCAATTATAGGCCTCGAGAAAGGAATAGCGCGCGTGGCTGAGCTGCTATAAACTACTAGTACTACGTACCTCATTCCAACAAATAAGGGCTTATATTATTTTTATAAAGTCAAATTATGTGGAGTTTGACTATTTTTTAATAAATTATAAACATGAACATAGATACATTATGATATATTTTCACATGATGTACATATAATATTAGTTTTTTCTAAAAGTTTGATCAAAGTTTACTTAGCTTGACTTTTTCAAAAAAATATAAACCTTAGTATGACTGAATTTATGGGCTTGATCTGAAAACGCCAACCTTTCACAGCCACTCGCAAGTGCACATACGCTACTTTTTTCCGAAATGAAGGGTGTTCCCCAAGCCTCTGCATCCAAAGCATTTTTTTTATTAATAAAATACAGAAACCACATAGGCTTACAAAAAATACATCAATCAGCCGAAAGCCACCATCCAGGCGAAAACTCGCTACACCTACAAGCTTGATGAAGGTGGTGGACAGATCAGAGCCACATGCTCTGACCTCACACACCAACGCACATCATCTAAATCCGGTGGCCTCACCAAGCCGCCCAACAACGAGCTGGGAGGACCAACCGGTGCAGCCGACACTCGATGCGCACCACATGCGCACGCTGAGAAGTCGTTGCCGCCGTCTTCCGGGTACACATCTTCAGGAGAGATGAACGCAATAACCTTGGCAGGCATGTCGTCGACGTCGCCACGACGCAAGACAGCACATCCTATCTGCGTGCTTCCATCATCACACGTCCAACATTGAGACCCCGCTGCGGCGCACCGCCGAGACCCATCGTCGTCGACGCGGTAGATTCCATGACGCGCCACCTCCTAGCCCTCTCAGTCAGCTCTGATCCAAAAATGATGCCCTCGGGAGGGAGAACGGCGTAACACGTCGTCATCGTCCGATCCGAACCCGGATCTAGGGTTTCGCCCGAAGCAGTCTGAGCGGAGGAGCGAGAGCTGAAATGATGATGCCTTCGACAGGGGGAACGACACATATATGCCGCCATGACCGTAGTCGGCTCGGTTTTCACCGGCAGTCCCACCACCCCTATCTCGATGCCGACTGGATCCTGCGAAGCCGCGCCATAGAAGCGCACGCATCCACCGGAACACCGGCAAAGCCTCCAACATGCCCTCACCGGCCCTCTACGCGCCACCTGCCGGCCAAAAGTCACATCGTCGACGGATCTGGACAGGCGCCCAGGCCCGTAGCCGCCACCACCGCCCGCAGATCGCCTGCACGCAGCGGTGTCCATGGAGAAGGAGGCTACCGCCGCCTGATTGAGGTCGCTGCCTCAGCCACCGCACCCGACGATCTCGCACGATTCTACGGGTAGCCCATGGAGACACCGCCGCGATCCACCCGCCCAGGCACATACAGTACTTGACATGCAGTCTCTGTCTCTGCCTTCTTGGAGAAATGATACAGGAGTTCCATTCGATTAATTGGGTTTAATTCTCGTTGATTTTATAAGAATCATTCATCGACGAGGTCTACAAGGCGCAACGTGCTCCTGCCCAAGAACCAGAAGATATCTCTATTGTGACTATTATAGGATAGTGCTATCTTGTTTGTATGTACCATTCGGAAGTGATGGGCTCTCACTTATCAGTATGGTTGTGTAGGCAACCATTGTGATAAGTTTTCGCCTAGTTAGTTTCGCTTTCTCCTCTCCTCTACAGTACCAAGGAGGCGACCGAGAGGGCGACAGCGTTTTCCTCCCCGTTTCTCCGGCGCCGCCGTGGGTTCCCCTCCCCTTCTCCGTCTGCTACGGCGGCGGAGGGGTGGGGGAACCCCGGATCTGTGCGTTCGGCTGTAAATAGGGTAGGTCTTGGTGGTGCCGGCGGCGGCGTCTGCGAGGGGGCGGCGTCGGCGGGTCCGGCTTTTTGGTCTTCTTGGATCCGGCCCTCTCCCGTCTCCGTTGGTCGCGGATGCGGCGGATCTGTGGAAGTTCTCCTGCACGGCTGGCATGGCGACGTTGCGGGCCGTGCGTGGTGGAGATGCCGTCCTCGAGCTCTTCTGTCGTCGCGTCGTCGTCTCCTCCAACGACGGTGCGGAGCTGCTGAGGTATGTGTGTGGAGGGTGGTGGTCCTGCTGTTTCTCTTCGGTGGGGTTTCTTCGGCCGGCCGTGGTGGCGAGGGGAGGGGCCTCGTGGAGGAGCAGCTGGAGCTTTTGGGGCGGTCGAGCTTCTTCTGGAAGTGTTTTGGCTGGTTCGGTGGACGGCCCTGGCCGGCAAAGTTGTCCGAGTTCGTCGGGAGGTGGTCAAGTTTGGTGGCTTCTCGGTCTCTGCTTTGCGGGATTCATCTTCGGTCTTCTCATGCTGGCCCTTGGTGAGGTAGTGCCATGCTTCGCCGGGACTCTGTCCCGGCCTTCGCTCTGGACCGGTCCGGTTGGATCCGAGCTCCCCTTCTTCGGGAGGGGCACTTCTGCAATCAACGGCTATGGCGGCAGTGGCTGAACGGAGGTCCTCCGTTCTTTCTCCTCTTCTTTCCTGCGGGGAAGATCAGCAGCTGGATCTTGTTGATGTCGAGACCGAGGTCGAGGTTTCTAGTGTTCGTCGAGGTGGTTCTTCGCTGGCTTGTTCGGTTTCGTCTTCCGTTTCCTTGTATTTGTACGCGATCTAGTATCAGTTGTAATGTTTTCCTTACCGTATGAATACAGTTATTTTCTCAAAAAAAAAAAAGTATGGTTGTGTAGAACACTAAGGAACTGGCTTGCTTGCTCAATGTAGGGCTGCGCATGGCAACTTGGCTACGTGGTGCTACATGACCTGCATTCGTATTGAAGGTTGTCAAACCATGATTTGTTGGGCCATTTTTGTTTCAACGTACACCCACATCCCACATCATTAGCATCTACTACCATAAAATTAGTGGGAGTCGGATTCGTAGCGAGAAGTGCATGTCATGAACTCTGTTAGACATGAGGACGACGACCGTAGCGGCGAGGAAGTGGTGTCTACAAGCGTTTGAGACGCCTTGTTGTACTCCCTCCGTTCCACAATATAAGATGTTTTAGATGTTTCACATGTTGTCTAGATTCGGACTAAAAGAATGAAAAGTGAGTGAACACATACACTAAAACATATCTAGATACATGTGGTATAAATACGAATATGGAAAAGGTCTAAAACATCTTATATTATGGAACGGAGGGAGTACATAAGAGCATCTCTAGCAAATCCCGGAAAAATCCAAATCGTAAAACCAGTTGAGCTAGTTACCTTGAATGTATTGCAGCAATTACAAAATTTAGAAGCATAGTCTTATTGTCTTACGAGCTAATTGGAAACGCCCCATTTCTGATGTCTACTCTACACGACAAAATAAACCCGACGGTGTTTGCTTCTCTGCACTGTGGAGAGATCCCCACTACTTATGTGTTCATGGCCGCCGCTTCGTCTCCATCCTCCGCTGCGCGCTACTGTACAAAAGTATGATCTTGGTGACGCCGGCTTCACTTCAGGCCCTCCCTCCTACGACACCCTATGCAAACGTAAGATCCCGGTGGTGCCAGCTTGATTGCACTGTGGATGGAGGTCCGCCCTACATCTTTATACCCACCCATCGTCATAGGCTTCTCCCTCGCCCTGAAGACACTAAAGACAAGGGAATGTATTGTGAAACAATTTTGAAACAAACAACTAGAATAAAATAGAGTAGACATCCTAGAATAGAATAGACATGGTCAAACGATCAGTTTATAATATTCATATATGAAATACAATATCTAAAATGACAGCCAAACATGTACGAGAGCCATACTAACTTTGCCCGCATCTCTAACATGATTATAAATCGGTGTCACTTCAACTCCATGCAAACCAAACATTGGGTTGACATGAAATTTATCATAAACCTTGAGATCTATTAATAAGCCAGTAAATAGCCTAATTAACCTATATAACACTTTATACACGGTTATATGTGAGTGAAGATTTTGTGCTCCCGGGCAGCAATGCTCCTGGCGCATAGAGATATTTTTTCCGAATAATTTTGTATTATAAAAAATCTAAAAAAATCACGCATGCATATTTGAATGTTCATCACCATCGCAACAGAAAATAATATTGATATTTGCATCCTGTATAAAAATAACAAGCAACATGTATCAAAAGAGGCAAATTGAAAATGTAGAAACATGTGCAGACTTCATATTTTTCCACAAGTCACATTCCTTTGAATTATTTTTTGTAAATTTATCAGTTAAACACATATGTAGATCACTACGTGTGATTTTTTAATAATATTGGGACAATGAAGCAGTGCTGCCCGAGATCCAGAGTGACTTTCCGGTTATATATAAGGTTCTTTTGCTCCCCTTTATAGTCAGAAAAAAGTTTCAGAAAATAATGTTGATATTTGCATCCTGTATAAAAATAACAAGCATCATGTATCAAAAAAGGCAAATTGAAAATGTAGAAACATGTCCAGACTTCGGCCCCGCTTGGTATCTCGTATATTAGCCGAAACGATCGTTTAGATTTACGGATCTGTGGAGCTCCCACAAAAAATACGAAGCAGCTCCGTAAAATTAAATTTTCAGCGTATTCTCTCCCGACGATCCAAGCGAAGCCTTCTTATTTTTCCACAGGTCACATTCCTTTGAATTATTTTTTGTAAATTTATCAATTAAACACATATGTAGAGTACTACGTTTGATTTTTTATTAATATTTGGACAAATGAAGTACTGGTGCCCGAAATCCAAAGTGACTTCCCGGTTATATATAAGGTTCTTTTGCTCCCCTTTATCATCACCAGTACCACGTTCCTATCGTCGCACTATTGCGGATGCTTCCTCGCAGGCCGATCTATCGATCGAGCTGGTGCTCCCAGATTCAGTGCACTCCATCTCCCAGTTATCTACAGCTTCAATTAATCGGAAACTATGGCCCAGCGCTGTCCTTGGCGCTTCTGCAACTTGTAGGCCGGACCGGTGACAATTAGCTAGCACTGGTGGCATCTACATGGATGTCTTCAGATGCGTCTGCTTCATTGACACGCGTGCGGATAGCACGCAATGAATTTGCTGTGTTTCCATTTATAATTTTCTAGACGGATCTCTTACGCACGTGAAGGCAAGAAAATTCACAGTGCAAACAAACAAAGCCCCATAGTAGAATATCTAGGAAACAATATACAAATGGTGAATCCATCCTGGTTGCCTGGACAGGATGGTGCCGGCCGGCGACTGTAGTCTGTACGTCAACGATAAGCCTGGCAGCCGCCAGCCCCAGCCAGCACCATACGCATCGTGTAGTGTTGCCGTAGTAGAATACAACGGTGGACGCCAGGGGTTGGCCACGGAATGCATCTCGCTGGAAAGATCTCGTTTACTTTCCTAACATAACAGACTCTCCATTCCGCGCGATATCTTCGTCTCCGATATGTTAAGACGAGCGAGCGTGTGGAGACAAGAACCGGCATGTGTGGCGCCGTTTCTAACGCCGGCCGGCGCCCTAATTTTCTTGCCTTTTTTGACTGACAGCCAATCTGGAGTCAAATCACATACGGCGCCGACGACGCCGAAAGATGGGATTCCGCACGGCGGTGGCTCGGCTCGGGCGTTGACCACCGGCTTCACCTGTTCACCATGGGGTGCTCGTATGAACAAATTTTAAATTTGACCAATTTTCAAAAATCTGAAACATTTTTCAGAAAAAGAAAACAAAAAAGAAAAGAAAAGAAGAAAAGAAAATAGAAATAGAGAAGAAAATAAAGAAGAAAAAGCAGAAAAAGAAAAAAATCCGTCAAATGGGCTAGCCCACCAGTGGAATCCTTCAAGCGATGCGAGCCGAATGCGTATCTAATGAGCGATATATAGGATTCGCCCTCAAGGTCAGCTCTGCAATTCCTGCTATCCAGAGCACGAGTTAGGCTGGGCTGGGCAAGGGTGCAGATATATATACTCCAGTTTTAATGCTCTAATCTGGGCTGGGCTACATTGTCTGCCGCCACTCGATCATCTTATTAATCTCTACTAGTAGATTGCTATTTGGTTCTGCTAACCTAAAAAAATAGCTATTATATCCTGCCCAAGCTATTATCTCAGTTGGCGCAAAGGAAATAATCATCAAGTCAGTTGTCCAAGATGCTACTCCATATTCTTTGTCATGCTTCCGGTTACCTAGCTAGGGGTTTATGTTGCCACTTGAACTATTTAATTCGAAACGTTTTGTAGGAAGGTAGGAGAAAGACGCTCTGGGTATCAAGCGATGTGATGACAAGTCAAAAACATATGGGAGGCCTAGGCTTCAGAGATATCAAATTTTTTTATTCTCGATTTGCTTGCGAAAAGGCATGGAAAATTTTACAAGTTCTAAGCTCGTTGAGTGCACGAGTAATGAACATTTTATTTCCCACAAGAGAATATATTGGAAGCCCCTCGCTAGTAGAGAATAGTTCATAGGAGCTCCCACATATTGGTGGGGGCTTACCAAATAGTGCATGCTACTAATAATGTGACGTGCTATATTCGTGCTCACCACTAGTTATAGTTTACTAGTGTAGTGGCATGTCATCAGTATGCAGGATCGAGACGTCAACCCGGGGAGGGGGCCGGGATAATATACTAGCGGCGTGCTCCTTTTCGACACACCACTAGTGACTTGTTATTGGTGGCGTGTCCCCATTTGATCATTTTTCGTGACGCTTAATATTTTTTCTACCACCCTCAACATTTTTTTTACAGACTTTTTGTTCTGATTAGTAATAAAACAAGATCCAAAATTTAATGAGGGTGTAGGTGTCATGGTGCTCACTCACAAAATTTTAAAATACCCTTGAAAACCAATTGAAATAACATGAAAAATGAGAAAAGGAAAACAATTCCAATCTCACGTAGATGGCCATGGCGGTGCGGTGCTTGAGTCGTGCAGGATACGTCGCCGGCAGCAAAATGACGTGCAAAAAGGCGGCCGACGACGTGGTGGAGACGGGAAGCGAGAGAGACAAGGAACAAGAATATATAGAATCCTTGGTCTCAGGCTATAGGCCCTGTTTGGTTGGGCTTATTTCTGGCTTATATGGTTTTGGCTTATAAGCCACAAAAGCACCTAAATAGGTGCTTTTGATTTTGGCTTTTGGCTTATATCATCATACAACAATGTCCATTTAAAAGCCAAACGCCAAAGTAAAAAATCACCTATTTAGGTGCTTTTGTAGCTTATAAGCCAAAGTCTAAAAGCCAGAAATAAGCCCAACCAAACATGGCCATAATTTTTTTCCTTCTCATGGTTAACGGTTGATACGTCCATTTTGCATCACTATTTTACATCATAATTTACCTTTATTCATTGATATATTTCATATTATGATGCAATACTTATGTTATTTTGCATGTTTTGCAATTATTCGGGATGCATCTGCTGGAGCCCAGAATCAACTGGAAAAGTACCTGTCAAGATACTTGACGTCGGAAGCTCCAAAAATTCCAGAAAAAATCGGAGATAAATATTTTGGGAAATAAGTCAAGGAGCCAGGGAGCAGGGGCGGCCCCCTGCCGCGGGTCCACCCTAGGCCGCGGGTGGGACCTGCCCCTGGCCCCTGTGGCCCCCCTCCGGCTCCCCTTCGGCGTATTACTTCCCTTTGACCTAAAAACGTCGGGGGGATTGACCAATAATTTTTCTGCCGCCTCCACGAGGCGGAAACCAGACAGAGAGAAGAAGAGCTCCGGCAGGGAGAAAACTGCCGGGGAATCTCCCTCCCGGAGGGGGGGGGGGGGATCGCCGCCATCGTCATCGCCATCACGCCGGGCATCATCGGGATCATCATCAACATCATCTCCACCATCAACACCATCATCACCATCGCCATCCCATCCCATCTCGCTGTAACAATTATCATTGTGTTGCTATTAGTTCATCGGAATCGTATCCCGGGCATTGATTACCACTTGTAGTTGATGTTTGAGAGTTTTATCGGTGAATTATCATTACAATCAGATTGTTGCCCATGTTCATATCACCTCTGATCATGATCCATATGATGTCTTGTGAGTAGTTCGTTTGGTTCTTGAGGACATGGGGAAAGTCTAGTTGCTAGTAATTGCATAATGTTGAGTAATATTTAATGGTTTGATTATATGTTGTGGTGTAATTCCTCTAGTGGTATCGTGTGAACGTCGACTACATGATACTTCACCTTTCAAAGGGCCTAGGGGAATGCATGGTGTATTTAGTTTGCCTATGGTAGGGTTGAAGGAGTGACAGAAACCTAAACCCCAATTCGCGAACTAGTGCACTAGGGAGTGTAGGGTCTCGGAGTTTAAGGTTGTGGTTAGGTTTTTATCTTAATTACTTTCTTGTAGTTGCGGATGCTTGCAAGGGGTTTAATCACAAGTATGTATTTGTCCAAGTAAGGGCGGTGCATTAGCATAGGTCCACCCACATAGCATTTTATCAAAACGTTGAAGATTAATCACCGGCGTGCAATGAAAATGACTAGTCAGAAATTCCCATGTGTCCTCGAGAACGTTTTAATCATCATAAGTAACACAACCGGCATGTCCTTTGAGCTTAAAAGGATTGGGCTATTTGCTGCAACTATTGTAGCACCCTTTTATTTACTTGTTCTTTATATCAAAACTCCAAAAATATTTCTCTTTTAGTGCTTGCAGTAAAACCTTGCTGAAATCTACTTGTCAACACCTTCTGCTCCTCGTTGGGTTCAACACTCTTACTTATCGAAAGGACTACGATAGATCCCCTATACTTGTGGGTCATCAAGACTCTTTTCTGGCGCCGTTGCCGGGGAGTGAAGCGCTATTGGTAAGTGGAATTGGTAAGGAACGCTTTTATTGTAGGTGTTGTTTTTATTTATGTTTGTTACTTTGCTTCGTTATGGAGCACTCTTCACTTAGTATGCTGTTCGGGAGCGACTCTACCACCACACCCATGGTGGAGAAGAGTCCTCTACTTTCTTAAATTGATCCATTCAAAATACCTATGGAAATTATTGATCATGTTATGAGTAATCGTTATGCAGGGGATGGGACTATCCATCCGGGTTATCATTTTCTTTATATTAAAGAACTGTGTGAGCTATTTAAGATTGCAGGTACGCCAAGAGAGGTAATCATGAGAAAATTATTTTCAATATCATTAAAGGATAAAGCTATGGATTGGTATATGCTTCTGGATTTCTCATTTGATGGATTGGAAAGAGCTTATGTCTCTCTTTTATTCTAAATTTTATACTCTTCATGAAATTCATCAAGATAGAAATTATATTTACAACTTTTGGCCACGTGAAAGAGAAAGCACCGCTCAAGCTTGGGGGAGGATGAAATCTCTAATGCTCAAATGCCCCAATTGTAAGCTTCCTAATGATATAATTGTTAACAATTTTTATGCAAGGCTATCACGCCGTGATAAGGATATGATTGATGCTTCTTCTCTCGGATCTTTTACAAACAAAAAGTATAATGCTAAATGGGATCTCATTGAAAGGATTTATCGCAACACGGAGGATTGGGAGATCGACAAAGGTAAAGAATCAGGTATAAATTATGAGTATGATTGCATTAAATCTTTCATGGAAACTGAACGTTTTAAGGTACTTAGTACTAAGTTTGGGCTCGATTCTCAAATTGTTGTTGATCTTTATAAATCCTTTGCTGATCATATTAATATTCCAAAAGAAAAGTGGAATAAGTACCATGAACCTTTTAAAGATGTTTGTAAAAAGGATGTGCTTGTTAGTAATGATATACCTGTGCACAAAGTTGAATCTGTTTTACCTGTTGTTCACTTTGAAAAACCACCCTTTCCTATAAGAATTAAAGAACACTCAATTGTTGCTAATGTGGTTAATAAAAGTGAAAGAAAAGCTTATGAACCTAATGAACAACTAGAAATTGCCTCTCCAGTAGCTTTGGTTAAAGATCTTATAACTGAGAACGTCGACAGAAGTTCTATTAATTTTTGTGAAGCTGCTACTAACATTTTTAGGCAAGATAAGAGTGCAAAAGTTGTTGGTACTCCTGTTGTTTCTGTCAAAATAGGTGATCATTGCTACTATGGACTATGTGATATGGGAGCAAGTGCAAGTGCTATTCCTTATACACTTTATCAAGAAATAATGCGCGAGATTGCACCATGTGAGCTTGAAGATATTGACTTGGAGATTAAATTGGCTAATAAAGATGTCATTCACCCGGTGGGAATTGTTAGAGACGTTGAAGTCTTATGTGCTAAGGTAAAATATCCAACCGATTTCCTTGTTTTGGGGTCAGTTAAAGATAAATTTTGTCCTATCATATTTGGTAGACCTTTCTTAAATACTTGTAGTGCTGTTATAGACTTGAAAGAAAAAGTCTCTGTTCAATTCGCTGGAGAACCATATGAATTTAATTTTTCCAAATTTTCTAGACATCGTTATGATAAAGAATTACCTATTGAGGATCTTATTATTGAAAGAATTGCTTCTATTGTTGTGCCTCCTAACGATCCTTTGTAGCAATTTATGGAGGAGCACGAGAATGATATGTTTATGCAGGAAAGGGAAGAAATTGAAGAAGTCTTCTTTAGACAGTCGGCTATTCTAAAACATGATCTACCTGTGGAATCGTTGGGGACGCCCACACCTACAAAAGGAGATCCTGTTTTTGAATTAAAAGCTCTCCTAGATACTCTCAAGTATACTGATGCATCTAAAATGCATACATGAACTTTGCACTATAATAGTCATATTCCAATCATATTTGCATCATATAAGGGGTATATTACTGTTATTTAATGATTTTTGGTAATTTATGATGATATCCCCTTTTATGTAATTAATCCTACGCAGGCAGAAAACCCCTATTTCTTTCCTTATTTGTTTCAGGACCTTAATGACGTCATAATGAGCTATAAATTTACGGGGGTCATTATTTTGGAAGGAGAAGATTTAGGAGCGAAAGAAGTCAACGAACGGAGGCCGGAAGACCAAAAGGGGGGGTCCCACATGGCCAGGTACTGTAGCCGCGTGGGCCTATCCCAATTGGCCCTCGTGGCCCCATTTGCGTCGATCCTTCGCCCAGAAGCTTCCTCGTGACCTAAAAACGCCTATATAAAGAGCCCCCCGATGTTCTCCGAAGAGAGAGCCGCCACACGAGAGAAACAAGAAACAGAGACCAGGAGGCTGCAGATTGGAGGGGGGAAACTCCGGCGGAGCCCTGCCGGAGAGGTCTCCTTCTACTTCATCGACATCTCCATCGTCTCCATGATGAAGAGGGAGTAGTACACCTCTGGACTATGGGTTTGTGGCAGTAGCATATGTATCTCTCTCTCTTGAGCTTCACTAATTAGCACCGTATGAGGTGCTGAACATGATTACGGTCACCGTTGTATTACCATTGTGGTGGATCTTTCTATGAGTTAATATATGTTGAGATTGCAATGTTATATTTCATTTATGAAAGTAGATGCATATTATGTACCCCGTTCTTGTATCCTTGTTATGATCAAGCATGTTTATGAGAGCGTGTGTGGGAGGAACGTGTGCATTAGTTGGAGTAATGGGGGTGGTGAAGTGATAAGCTGACAACTTAATATCATGATCCATTGGGTGTTTACCTTACTTTGTTACCTCACTAGGGATAAACCAAAATACCATGTTGTAGGGTGGGAGGAGTGACATGCCTCTACCTAAGACTAGATCCATCATGTGTTTATTTTCACTTCATGTCATTAATCTTAAAGCTATACTCTGATGTTATCTTAATTACTAAGGTGCATGATTTAGTTCACATCTTGGTGGAGTATAAGTGAGACTAATAATCAAAAGGTCTCTATGTTAGGACGTGATGCCCATATAATTAGTAACATGTCATTAACCTTGTTTGCAATCTCATGTGTTAAATCTATGTCTACTCATTTGCCACACTATATTAAAGAGAGAGTGCATGTGTGAAACCATGAACCCCGGTCCATTTTTAATCATAAGAAACAACTTTCCAACCACTTTTAAGCATCTTTTACATTCAGCAATTTTAAAATCAGAAAATACAAAAACACTTTTACTTCTTGCATTCACATATAAAAACCCCAAAAATACCATCCATCGTCATTACTATCATCCTTGCATACTTATTTACCACCATTGCATATTTATTTACTGTTTTGCATTCATTATCATCTTAATATCATTCTCACACCTTGTGCTTGACAACCACTTGGTGAGGTTGAGGGCACAAAGCAATCTATTTTGTTTGCAGAAAATCTAGAGAAGGACAAGAAGATAAAACCCACACAACTGATTCCCCGAGAGTTCGATATTAAACCCTCGAGTCATCTTCTTGGGGAAAAACTACCACTTCTACATACTCTGCACTTGGAGGCTCAACCTATCCCTAATATATTATCTTCCTTTCAGGATATCAAGAGTACTTGTTGGCGTTGTTGAGGGAGAAGAACACTCTCATCAATCTCGTCATCAAAGGTTTTTCTGCAGCCGTTGCCGGGGAATCATAGCTGGAAGGGTTTGTCCAAGGATATCACAACAAAGTCAACTTCATCACCAACTTGTGCTAACACCTAAGCTTGGGGAGGTTGCACCTACGTGATAATCATCTTGTCCATCTTTACCTTCAAGCATTTTATTTTGTTTTGTTTTTGTCTTGCATATCATATTTAGATCAAGCCCATATCACTCTCATTTATTTTCAGTTTTGCATTTTGTTTTGCATTAGTTAATTCGGTTTGCATTGTTTTAGTGTCATTTTATTTTCAGTTTTGCATTAAAAATTCAAAAACACATAAAAATCTGCTAAAATGGGTGATAGGACTAAGTTGTGTGACTACACAAATACTCCAAATGATCAATTTATTGCTAAACCTATTACCACACCTGAGATACAAGCTGATAGCTATGAAGTAAGTCCTAGTTTATTGAACTTGATAACTAGGGAGCAATTTGGTGGTAGTGCTATGGAGGATGCCTCTATGCATCTTCATGATTTTGTTGAAATCGGTGACATGCAAAAATTTAAGAATGTTGAAAGTGATATTCTAAAACTAAAATTATTTCCTTTCTCACTTAGAGGAAAAGCTAAGGAGTGGCTGCATTCATTACCTACTGATAGCATGAAAACTTGGAATGATTTGAGAGAAGCTTTCATTAAGAAATATTATCCTCCTGTTAAAATTTTGCAAAATAGAACAATATTCTATCTTTTAGGCAAAATGAAAATGAACATGTTGCTATGGCTTGGGATAAGATAAAACTTATGCTTAGAACTTGCCCATCACATGGAGTTAATGAATGGACCATACTACACTCTTTTTATAATGGTCTGAATTACATGTCTAGAAATATACTTGATTCTGCTACTGGAGGTGCTTTTATGGGAGAAGCTAAGAATATATTGGAAAGCATTTTGCAAAACTATAGTCAATGGCATACTGATAGAGCACCTAGTTCATCTAAGAAAGTAAACTCCATAGAAGAAACTCATGATTTGTCATCTAAGATGGATACTATTCTTGCTTTGCTTAATAAACCTAGTGTTGAAAATATCCGTTTGCAAGAACTAGTTGGTAATAATTCTGAAAATATTGATGTCAACTTCATTAGTAATTATGGAAACAATGGGTATGGTAACAACAATTATAATTCTTATAATAAACCTCCTTATGTTCCCAACAATCGTCCTTTTGTTCCATATCCTAATGCTAATGATAAATGGAAACCTGTGTCATCAAGTAATGATAATTTTGAGACTAATAAAATTCTTATGGAACAAGTTGCTAGTCATAATACCATGATACAAGAGTTGAATAAGTCTGTTGCATCTATTAGTTCTGATATTAAAAACTTAGAACTCCAAGCTGCAGGACTAGACAAAGCCCTTTCAAAACTTGCTGATAATCAAGCCACTTTATTGAGTATGTCTGCTGGAAAACCACAAGCACCACCTATGGTTGGATTGAATTCTATTAATATTGCTGAAAATGTTCCTCTTACTTTGGAAGAAACTATGAATGAATTGCTAAACTATCTTGAATATCTGTTGCCTTTTATGTCTCATCTTATGGCTTTAAAAGAAGAAGCTAATGAAACTGAATGTGATGAATCTCCTATGTTAATTGAGTTACAGAGAAAAGTTGAAGAAGTTAAAATGCTTAGTAAAGTTAATGATCCCTGGCTTGATTTAGAGAATTGTAGCTTGCATGAATTAATATCTATCTTACAAAAATTTGCAAGTGATCCTTCTATTGATGTTAACAAATCTGGTTTTGGTTCCTATATTGCTAATCATGTCTTGAAAGAGAAAATTGCTAGATACAATCAAGAAGCTATGATACCACCTAAGCTTGGGGATGTGTGGATCCCCAAGGTGCTAGTAACTATTGGAAAAGAGACACGCCATGCCATACTTGATCTAGGATCTAGTGTCTCAGTTTTATCTAAAGAATTATATGAATCACTTGAATTAAAGAATCTTGAAAAATGCTCTATTGGACTTGCACTTGCTGATAATACCATTAAACATGCTTTAGGAAAACTAAGTGATGTTATGGTAGAATTACATATGACTTTTGTACCTGTGGATTTTCTAATCATGGATATGGAGAATAAAACCTCTAGTCCTATTATTCTTGGAAGACCTTTTCTTCGTACCACAGGGGCTATCATTGATTCAAAGGAAGGGAATGTGAAGTTTTAGTTTCCACACAAGAAATGCATGGAACACTTCCCAAGGATGAAGGGCACAACTTTTAAGCTCCCTCATGAGCTTCATCTTCGGTAAAACAACAAATAAGTAAGCCTAGCTATATGGATATAAAGAAAGCGCTATACGGGAGGCAACCCGGTTGTTTTTATTTGGATTTTCTTTGAGTCCTCTTGCTGTAAAAAGAGATTGTTTTCTTAGTTTAGTTTCTGGAATTTTTAATAAAGTGCCAAGTTTTACCCATTTTGGTTGAAAAAGTTGCTATACCTATTCGGAGATTTTATTCCTGCACAGAGTCTATGGACGGTTTTATTTTTCATTCCTATTCTGTAACTCCAAATGAGCTGAGATTTTTACTGTAACAGCAGCTTTACATCCTCTGTATGTCGGAATTTTTTCAGATTTTTTCGACAAGTTTAAGTACGACAGCAAAAATACGTTTTGCTGCCGCTGTTTTTTCTGGACAGATTCTGTCCCATATTGTTTTATGCATAGTTTGAACTATTGAGTTGATCCAATTGAGTTTATGAGTAGGAATACAACATTATACATTCTCTGGTCATTCATATTAATTTTAATCAATGGATTATATGCAGCAAAGAAACTTGTTTATTTATCTCTACTAATATCACCCCACAGAAAAGAGATGGGAAAATTGTGTTTTGAAGTTTTTTCACAGGGATTGGAGGAGATGCACCATGAGTTATCCAAGGATGGTGAAAACCATAAGCTTGGGGATTGAACATCCCCACTGAACCAAAACACTCTCGGTTTGCACACGTCTAACTTCTGTTTTTCTATCATTGCACTTTATCGCATAAACTTGGAGCGTCTTTTAGTTTGTTTTGCTTTTATTTTGTGACACCACCACACTATCTTTTATATATGAGAATGCTACTGGAAATTTTGGTTGAAATATCTTGCATGATTTTATTGTATTGGGAAAAGGGATGTCTAAATTGATTTTTAATGACATATATAGTTGCATGATTCATGAGTTTCGTTATGAGTAATAATTTGCAAATGCTTTATCGTGAGCTATCTTTTATTCATGTTTTGATGCTGTATGTTATTTCACTTTGCTTGACATGAATTAGTTAGTTCTATGGACACTCATGCATGCATCTAGATAGTCATCTTTCTCCCTTTTGCTAGCCCAAAAATTTCAACAAGTAAAAACTTGTTTCCAACACCTTCAGCCTAAGTTTTTCCAGTGAGTCCACCATATCTACCTATTAGCTTTATGCTATTCCAAGTATATTTATCATGTTATTTGTGTTATCTATGCCTCTAAATGAAAATGAATATGTTATTTATTGTAATGGTAAAAGTTGGTTAAAAAGCTCTCGCGAACTTGATGCACACTTTACTTTTATTGCATTCAAAAGATGAACCATTGTGATTAATATTATGAAGATAGTGGCTTGATAGTTTAAGGTTGGGAGTTAGCCCATATGCGCTGTCACATGCAAAGCTTTCAACATGTTTCATCATTTGTCTAGTTGATATCATGTACTTTTGTCTATGGATGCCTATCATGACAAAATAAATGTGGAAATAGAGTTAAGTTTAAATGAGTTTGTATAAATGGTTAGAGAGAAACCTGGCCCGCTAATCTAAGCCATGCATCATTCATGGTGGAAATTTACTTACATGCTATTTTGAACCCTCTGTGATACACCCTACAATAAAAAGCTATATCAAGAGGTAAATAAAGATGGTGTTGAGATTGTTCAATATGTTTGTTTGTCTTGTTGTTTTGATATGGGCTTGATCCATATCATGGGACAAGAGGTACCCCAGTTGAGACTCTTGATGATACCGTTATTACTTACAATGATAGATAACTTAAACTTGCTTTGTTTCCCAAGTTGAGTAATCATGGTGTAGGCACTTGTATTCAAGGGGCATGAGACATCTAACCTTTATCAAGGCCACTACTCATATTTGCTTTCACATTCAAGATGCTATGATAGGGGAATGAGAGCTTGACACCAAGTATTACCATTTCATTCAATAACTTAAGTAGAATAGTTTGGAGGATAGATGAAACTTATGCATGCTTTACCTCTACTTATTTATATATCATTTCCAAAGTCTCCACCTTTTATATTCAGATTTTCTACACTCTATGGACCACAAGTATGCAAAAGTAAGAATGTCCATAGTACTATCTTTTATGTTGCACTTTGTGAACTATCATTAAACATCCTTGCATTGAATACTTGATATCACTTTATAAACTGTTTGCATATTGCTACTTCTTTGAAATAATGAATCATTTGACTTTATGTAGCAGTAGCAATCGTCTTTTATATCCATGTTTTTATTATATTGCAAAGTTCATGTTAGTTTTATCACTTTCATACTCGAGGACGAGCATGAGTTAAGCTTGGGGATGTTGATGCATCTAAAATGCATACATGAACTTAGCACTATAATAGTCATATTCCAATCATATTTGCATCATATAAGGGGTATATTACTGTTATTTAATGATTTTTGGTAATTTATGATGATATCCCCTTTTTATGGAATTAATCCTGCGCCGGCAGAAAACCCCTATTTCTTTCCTTATTTGTTTCAGGACCTTAACGACGTCATAATGAGCTATAAATTTATGGGGGTCATTATTTTGGAAGGAGAAGATTTAGGAGCGAAAGAAGGCAACGAACGGAGGCCGGAAGACCAAAAGGGGGGTCCCATGCGGCCAGGTACTGTAGCCGCGTGGGCCTATCCCAATTGGCCCTCGTGGCCCCGTTTGCGTCGATCCTTGCCCAGAAGCTTCCTCGTGACCTAAAAACGCCTATATAAAGAGCCCCCCGACGTTCTCCGAAGAGAGAGCCGCCACACGAGAGAAATAAGAAACAGAGACCAGGAGGCTGCAGATTGGAGGGGGAAAACTCCGGCAGAGCCCTGCCGGAGAGGTCTCCTTCTTCTCCATCGACATCTCCACCGTCTCCATGATGAAGAGGGAGTAGTCCACATCTGGACTATGGGTTTGTGGCAGTAGCATATGTATCTCTCTCTCTCTTGAGCTTCACTAATTAGCACCGTATGAGCTGCTGAACATGATTACGGTCACCGTTGTATTACCATTGTGGTGGATCTTTCTATGAGTTAATATATGTTGAGATTGCAATGTTATATTTCAGTTATGAAAGTAGATGCATATTATGTACCCCGTTCTTGTATCCTTGTTATGATCAAGCATGTTTATGAGAGCGTGTGGGGGGGAACGTGTGTATTAGTCGGAGTAACGGGGTGGTGCAGTGATAAGCTGACAAGTTAATATCATGATCCATTGGGTGTTTACCTTACTTTGTTACCTTACTAGGGATAAACCAAAATACCATGTTGTAGGGTAGGAGGAGTGGCATGCGTCTACCTAAGACTAGATCCATCATGTGTTTATTTTCACTTCATGTCATTAATCTTAAAGCTATACTCTGATGTTATCTTAATTACTAAGGTGCATGATTTAGTTCACATCTTGGTGGAGTATAAGTGAGACTAATAATCAAAAGGTCTCTATGTTAGGACGTGATGCCCATATAATTAGTAACATGTCATTAACCTTGTTTGCAATCTCATATGTTAAATCTATGTCTACTCATTTGCCACACTATATTAAAGAGAG
The DNA here is from genome assembly GCA_012064385.1 of Puccinellia tenuiflora. Lineage (NCBI taxonomy): Eukaryota > Viridiplantae > Streptophyta > Magnoliopsida > Poales > Poaceae > Puccinellia > Puccinellia tenuiflora. Next base: position 23,494 of record QRDG01000688.1, read on the forward strand.
AGTGCATGTGTGAAACCATGAACCCCGGTCCATTTTTTATCATAAGAAACAACTTTCCAACCACTTTTAAGCATCTTTTACATTCAGCCATTTTAAAATTATAAAATACAAAAAACACTTTTACTTCTTGCATTCACATATAAAAACCCCAAAAATACCATCCATCGTCATTACTATCATCCTTGCATACTTATTTACCACCATTGCATATTTATTTACTGTTTTGCATTCATTATCATCTTAATATCATTCTCACACCTTGTGCTTGACAACCACTTGGTGAGGTTGAGGGCACAAAGCAATCTATTTTGTTTGTAGGAAATCTAGAGAAGGACAAGAAGATAAAACCCACACTACTGATTCCCCGAGAGTTCGATATTAAACCCTCGAGTCACCTTCTTGGGGAAAAACTACCACTTCTACATACTCTGCACTTGGAGGCTCAACCTATCCCTAATATATTATCTTCCTTTCAGGGTATCAAGAGTACTTGTTGGCGTTGTTGAGGGAGAAGAACACTCTCATCAATCCCGTCATCATATACATATTTAGATGAGAAGAAAATATATCCTGTTATAATCAATTCTAACCTTTCAGCAAGAGAAGAGGAACGATTATTGGAGGTTCTTAAGAAACATCGAGCTGCAATGGGCTATATTTTGGATGATCTTCAAGGGATTTCTCCATCTATTTGTCAACATACAATTAATCTTGAACCTGATGCGAAGCCCGTTGTTGATCACCAACGAAGATTAAACCCGAAGGTGAATGATGTGGTAAGAAATGAGATACTTAAGCTTCTCGATGCAGGTATAATCTATCCTATTGCTGATAGTAGATGGGTTAGTCCTGTTCATTGTGTTCCTAAAAAGGGAGGTATGACTGTTGTTGCTAATGATAATAATGAACTCATTCCTCAGAGAACAGTTGTAGGATATAGAATGTGCATTGATTATAGGAAGCTTAATAAGGCTACCCGAAAAGATCATTATCCTTTGCCTTTTATTGATCAAATGCTCGAAAGATTGTCTAAGAACACTCACTTTTGTTTTCTTGATGGTTATTCTGGTTTCTCTCAAATTGCTGTTAAATATGAAGATCAAGAAAAAACTACTTTTACTTGTCCTTATGGAACTTATGCTTATAGACGTATGCCCTTTGGTTTGTGTAATGCACCTGCTACTTTACAAAGATGCATGTACGCTATTTTTCATGGCTTTTGTGAGGAAATTGTGGAAGTCTTCATGGACGATTTTTCCGTCTATGGAACTTCTTTCGTCAATTGTCTCTATAATCTTGATAAAGTTTTGCAGAGATGTGAGGAGACTAATCTTGTTCTCAAATGGGAGAAGTGTCACTTTATGGTGAATGAAGGCATAGTGCTTGGACATAAAATTTCTGAGAGAGGAATTGAAATTGATAAGGCTAAAATCGAAGCAATTGAGAAGATGCCCTATCCAAAGGACATCAAAGGTATTCGTAGTTTCCTTGGTCATGCTGGTTTTTATAGGAGGTTTATTAAAGACTTTTCTAAGACTTCGAGGCCTCTTACTAATCTTCTTCAAAAGGATGTTCCATTTATTTTCGATGAAGGTTGTAAGGAAGCCTTCGAAATACTTAAGAAAGCTTTAATCACCGCTCCTATAGTCCAACCGCCTGATTGGAATTTACCCTTTGAGATTATGTGTGATGCTAGTGATTACGCTGTAGGGGCTGTTCTTGGCCAAAGAATTGATAAGAAGTTAAATGCTATTCATTATGCTAATAAACGAAATACTTAAGAAAGCTTTAATCACCGCTCCAATAGTCCAACCGCCTGATTGGAATTTACCCTTTGAGATTATGTGTGATGCTAGTGATTACGCTGTAGGGGCTGTTCTAGGCCAAAGAATTGATAAGAAGTTAAATGTTATTCATTATGCTAGTAAAACTCTGGATAGTGCTCAAAGGAATTATGCAACTACTGAAAGGAATTTTTAGCAGTTGTTTTCGCTTGTGATAAATTTAGATAATACATTGTAGATTCTAAAGTAATTATTCATACTGATCATGCTGCAATTAAGTACCTTATGGAGAAGAAAGATGCTAAGCCTAGGCTTATTAGATGGGTGCTTTTGCTGTAAGAGTTTGATTTGCATATTGTTGATAGAAAAGGTGCAGATAATCCTGTAGCTGATAATTTATCTAGAATGGAAAATATACCTCATGATCCTATCCCTTTAAATTATAGTTTTCCTGATGAACAACTTGTTGTTGTTAAGGTAACCTCTCATGACGCTCCTTGGTATGCTGATTATGCTAATTTCATCGTTTCAAAGTTTTTGCCTCCAAGCTTTACTTATCAACAGAAAAGGAAATTCTTCTATGACTTGAGGCACTACTTTTGGGATGACCCACATTTATACAAGGAGGGGGTCGATGGAATTTTGAGGAGATGTATTCCTGAGCATGAACAGGAGGAAGTATTGTGGAAGTGCCACAACAGTGGCTATGGAGGGCATCACGCAGGAGAAAGGACTGCACATAAGGTTCTTCAATCAGGTTTTTATTAGCCTACTTTATTCAAGGATGCTAAAAGGTTTGTTTCGTCTTGTGATGAGTGTCAAAGGGTTGGTAACATTAGTAGACGTAATGAAATGCCTATGAATTATTCTCTTGTTATTGAGCCTTTTGATTGTTGGGGATTTGATTTTATGGGTCCTTTTCCCACTTCACATGGGAACACTCATATCCTTGTTGCTGTAGACTATGTTACTAAATGGGTAGAAGCTATACCAACTAAAAGTGCTGATCATAAGACCTCTCTAAAAATGCTTAAAGAAGTTATTTTCCCTAGGTTTGGTGTGCCTAGATATCTTATGACACATGGAGGTTCCCATTTTATTCATGGTGCTTTTAGAAAGGTTTTAGCTAAATATGATGTTAATCACAGAGTTTCTTCACCTCGGTTGCGGATAGCGAACATTGATCTTGAGCGTCTGAAATTGCGCTCAAGTGGGGAGTTCAATCCACGCGAGCGATTCATTCTTGAGCAGACGGATCTCATCTGTCGTCAGTTGCAAGGTTGGATTCTACCCGCCTCCTGTTATACATTTATGCTTGTGCTATGCTGAATTTTCATGTTTTTTCTATTCATAATGTGGAAAACCCCAAGCTTGGGGATGATGGGTTTGAAAATCCTTTTGGTATTAAAAGTCATGATGATTTGTTTACGAAAATATATGCTTGGAAAGATGACTATCCCCTTGCTTATGATGATATTATGCCTCCAGTTTTTGATGATTATTGTGATGATAACTATGCCATAAAGAATAATGTTAATCATCCTTACGAGACTTGTCATAATTATTACTCTACTACTGAACATCATCTTTCTAATATACAATTAGTCTATCATGTCCAAGTTCTATATGATAGTCCTACTCTCAATGCTACTAATAATAAAGATTTTACTTATATGGAGAGTAATAATAATACTTTTAGCATGTGAATCATGAGAAGAATGCTTTATGTGATGGTTATGTTATTGAGTTTTCTTATGATTCTACTGAAAGTTATTATGAGATAGGTAAGCATGGTTATATAAATTTTCATCTTATGAAGTTTCCCCTCTTTATGTTGAAGGTTTTAATGTTGCACTTGCTTTGCCTTCCTATGCTTAATGCTTTATGCTCAAATGATTTATTTTCTTACAAGATGTCTATGCATAGGAAGAGAGTTAGACTTAAATGTGTTTGATATTTGCTTCATGATGCTCTCTCTTGCGTTCCAACTCTTATTCTTATGAGAGCATCATTAAAATCTCAAGCCTAGCTAAAAGGCTATAAAGAAAAGCGCTTGTTGGGAGGCAACCCATCTTTTACCTTCAGTTTGTTTTTGTTTTTATTGAGTCATGAAGTTGTTGCCTCTATAGAAACTTCATTGTATCTTTTTCTTTTGGTTTTTGTGCCAAGTTTAGCCTCTAATACATTGAAAGTGTGAGGTATTGTTTTGCTGTCTAGAAACAGATTTCTGTCCTTCACTGTTGGCAAATCCATAAAATCAATGAATTTTATCTTTTTATGATATTTTTAGACAGCAAGCCTGATACTTTTATCTATCTTTAATTAGTTTTGAGTTTTCTGATTTGAGCTACAGAAGTGCCTAAAAAAATTCAATCTTTGCAGGATGTTCAGTTTTTGACAGATTCTGCTTTTATTTTGTATTCGTCTCTTTACTATCGTCAAATGTGACACTCTTGAGGAGGAGTACCACATTGAGGCTTAGTAAACAGTAGCTAATGCCCAATAAATTTGTTTGCAATTTGTCTTGACTTGAACACATGTGCATTTCTAATTTATGAGCACTAAGCATCTAATCAGTTTATTAGAAGTTTTGTGTGAAGGAAGTTTTTAAGTTCTAAAGAAGAGGATAATGAAGAAATTGAAGATGGATTAGAGCTCAAGCTTGGGGATGCCCCCATGGCACCCCCTCTGAATATCAACAACCATCAAGCGGGGCATCCCCTCCTCTTCATCGACTATCATGAGGTCGTCTTCGTTGAACTAGGTTTTTATCACCTTACATATTATGTGCTATGCTTGGAGTGTCTTTTGTTTTCAGTTTTGTTTTGTTTGTTTGCTGGTCATATCCTTATTGGGTCCTAGCTTTATTTGTGTGGGAGAGAGACACGCTCCGATTTTTCATTTGAATACTCCTTTGCTTCGCTTATATCTCGTTGAGTATTCTTAGCTACTGTTTGTTTGCTAGTAAGCTCTCACTTTTAGCCTTTATCTTGTTTAGAGCTGCTAGTTGTTGATGTTGAACTCTCTTGTTCTTCTCTTATACTTGTTGGAGAGTTGTTATTTATAAATTGCTTGAATTTTCAAAGTGACAAAATGCTATCCATGTGATATTGGAATGAAATGAAAGCCTGCATAGTCTTGTAGATCATTGTGTGGATACTTGATGCTTCTCATTTGTCTTGAGATATTAGATGAATGCATAAACTTGCTGGTTATTTGAGTGACATTGATTAGTAAAGAAATATTGTTAAAAGCTTGAAACTGTGTGGTGTTTCGTAGTTGTTAATTCTTAAAGCTAACCTTTCCATCAAAAGAGTTATTTGGTCAACAAAGGAACCAGTGTGGAGCGTTTATGGTTATGATTGACTAATGTCTTATGTTACTCTATTACTGGTTAATGTTGGATGTTTGCTTCAAATACCTCTTTTGCTAAGCCCAAAAATTCGTACTGAGTGTAGAGTTCACTCGTGCATCCAAAACCCAAAGCCAAACTATCTTGCCAGCTGAGTCCACCATATCTATATATGCATGGTATTTCTTGCCATTCCAAGTAAATTTGTCATGTGCTACCTTTAAAATATTCAAAATACTTCATTTTGTGGCTCTGTTTTTAAGCTCATGAGGAAGTAGTAGAGAGCTAGATATAACTTGTGACAAGCAAGGTCATATCCCCCCTTTCACCCGGTGTCGATGGTTTACGTCTTCACTTGAATCAACTCGAGAGCAGCTTAAGAAAAATATAAATACAACTCACCATTCTCCTCCGCGTAATGAAAATCTGAGAAATCAGCTCTAAACATTGGACAGTGGTGAAACCAAGAAGAAAGAGGAATGTATATTCGTTCCTCTAAAACCAGCTGCTCTCACAAGTCTAAAAGCCTTACTTGTTATGGGGGACTAGATAGCTTCTCTGTTGTGAAATCGTTGACGAAAGCATGCATCTCTCAAATTGTTTTACTTCTGTTTTATAAAAATAAAAAGCTCTAGCACATGATTAATCCCTGCTTCCCTCTGCGAAGGGTCTTTCTTTTACTTTTAATGTTGAGTCAGTTTTCCTTTTCCTTCTATCTCCACCAAAGCAAATATCTAGCATTGACGTTGGGTATCATTGATCATATTGCATCGCCAGATTAAACATGAATCTTTATATTGACTTTACCGTTGCAAGTTGAAGCTTTTTGCTAATACTTACATCTTCTTTGTTTGATTCTCAAACACTTTTGTCATGAAACCATTACCTTTGAGAATTAATCAAATATGTAGGTCGCATTGCTTTATGTCTTTAACGTACTATTTATGAAAGGTTTTGCTTGAATGATTCAACTTGGTTATTCATCGATTTCTTGTTATCAACTATAGACAATTGTTTTATATCACTTCATTAATATCCTATGCTTTGCATTACTGTCTTGATCATGATTATGATTGGTTGCATGTCTCATCAAAAATTATTTTGTTAGCACTTACCTACTCGAGGACGAGTAGGAGTTAAGCTTGGGGATGCTGATACGTGTCAAACGTATCTATTATTTTTATTGATCCATGCTAGTTTTGTGATGTTGTCACATGTTTTTAATACCATATTACATCATTTTTTGCATTTTGTCGGACTAACCTATTGACAAGATACCCAGTGCCACTTTCCTGTTTTTGTCCTGTTTTTGTTGAAGAAAGTTACTTCTGGAAATATTCTCGGAATTGGACGAAAATTTACGGAGATTTTTTATTGAGGAAATAAGGACAGGAGACAGAAGGGCGACCCCGGGAGGGACCCACAGGCCAGGGGCGGGTCCCACCCCCGGGTCTAAGGGGCGCCGCGGCCGGGGGTGGTCCCTGCCCCTCGGAGACCCCCTCGTAACGCCCTTTGGCCTGTAAATCATCCCCGACGAGAAAACCCTAACCCCTGAAGGATTTTCCCAAATACGATACAGAGCTCCGCCGCCATCGCCGACAAGTTTTGGGGTTCAGAAGGTCCTGTTCCGGTAACCTGGCGGGACGGGGATCGACCGCCGGAGCCATCTACATCAACACCACTGCTTCCCATGATGAGGAGGGAGTAGTCCCTCACCGGGGCTGAGGCTTATACAAGTAGCTATGTGGTTATCTCTCTCTCCCATGATGTGATCTTCGTTGTGATCATGAGCTTTGTTAGTATAGTTGAATACATGATGTTTCCCTATGCGTAATGGATATGATTTTGCTTAAGTGGTGTCATCTAGTATAAGTTCAGAAGTCGCCGTTGTGATCACGGTATCTCGGTGACAGTGTGGGTGTCGTGTGTGACTCTAATGATAAAAGCTTAGCGGGAACTTCATCAAGAGTTTGTTCTTTATTATTGTTGGATTGAATAGATCATGAGGTTTCTTGATGCTTGTGTTATTGAAGAAAGAGACTATTCAAGAAATAGGTTGTGGTGTTTGTTAGTACTATCTTTGGATGCGGATAGTGACAGCATGAAGTGTCCATAGATGTGAAATACGAACTTTAAGGTGTGCTTTTCGTAGCCCCACGCAATTCTCATCCTATTTGATCCACGAAAGAATGATCTCCGAGTAACGTCTACCATGCATGTGTTTTTTTGGGAATTATTATGTGTTTAATTATGTTAATGATGTTGAGAGTAGTCACTAGTGAAAGTATGAAGCCTAGGCCTTGTTTCCAAGCATTGTTACACCGTTTTTAGTCACTTTTGTCACTTGTTTGCTTGCTGCCATTTTTATTACAGAATTACAAAATCACCTTTTACCATCCATATCACTTGAATTTTACTATCTCTTCATCGAACTAGTGCACCTATACATCTAACAATTGTATTAGTTGTGTTGGGGACACAAGAGACTTCTTTTATCTTAATTGCAGGGTTGCTTGAGAGAGGATACATTCAACTTACACCTTCCTGAGATCAATAAACCTTGGGTTACTCACATAAGGGAAATTTGCTGCTATCCTACAAACCTCTGCGCTTGGAGGCCCAACAAGTCTATAAGAATAGAAGCATGTAGTAGACATCAGGAACCGTCGGAAGAAACCCTCGCGAAGTCTCCGCTCCTCCCTCACACGCTCGCGGCTCTCCACATAGATCTCTCGCCCGCCGCCGCCGTCGCTACTGCTCACCCCGCGGCTCAGAGACCCCCTCCACTATCCTCTCCAGCGCCGCCATCCCCTCACCAACGAGCAGCTCCACCTCGAGCTCGACGTCGCCCTTGCCACCGCCCTACCTCCGCCGGGCACAAACAACACCCGCCATGGCCGACGAGGAGGACACCGCTGCCATATGCGACGTCGACCAAATTTCTCCTCCTGCCCCCCGCCATGGCCGAGGACGAGGACACCGCTGTCCTATGCGACGTCGACCATATCACATCCCAGCCCCAGCACCACCACGACGATGCGACGGTGTGTCGAGATCTGCAGGTACTGCTGATTCCCCTCTATCTCGAGCATGTTTCCTCCATGGATTTGGTGAGCGCCGGCCTCTCTCTGGGTTCGGTGATCCCCAACCTCGCCGCCTGATGTCTACTACACGCTTCTATTCTTGTAGACCTGTTGGGCCTCCCAGCGCAGAGGTTTGTAGGGCAGCGGCAAATTTCCCTTAAGTGAGTAACCCAAGGTTTATCGAATCCACAGGAGGTAGAGGTCAAAGATATCCCTCTCAAGCAACCCTGCAATTAAGATACAAGAAGTCTCTTGTGTCCCCAACACACCTAATACAATTGTCAGTTGTATAGGTGCACTAGTTCGATGAAGAGATGGTAAAATGCAAGTGATATGGATGGTAAAAGGTGATTTTGTAGTTCTGTAATAAAAATGGCAGCAAGCAAACAAGTGACAAAAATGACTAAAAACGGTGTATCAATGCTTGGAAATAAGGCCTAGGCTTCATACTTTCACTAGTGACTACTCTCAACATCATTAACATAACTAAACACATAATGGTTCCGCAAAAACACATGCATGGTAGACGTTACTCGGAGATCATTCTTTCGTGGATCAAATAGGATGAGAATTGCGTAGGGCTACGAAAAGCACACCTTAAAGTTCGTATTCCACATCTATGGACACTTCATGCTGTCACTATCCGAATCCAAAGATAGTACTAACAAACACCACAACATATTTCTTGAATAGTCTCTTTCTTCAATAACACAAGCATCAAGAAACCTCATGATCTATTCAATCCAACAATAATAAAGAACAAACTCATGATGAAGATCCTTCCAATTTATTATCCATAGAGTCACACACGGCACCCACACTGTCACCGAGATACCGTGATCACAACGGTGACTCCGGAAATTGTACTAAATAACATCACTTGAGCAAAATCATATCCATTACACATAGGGAAACATCATGTATTCAACTATACTAACAAAGCTCATGATCACAACAAAGATCACATCATGGGAGAGAGAGATAACCACATAGCTACTTGTATAAGCCTCAGCCCCGGTGAGGGACTACTCCCTTCTCATCGCGGGAAGCAGCGGTGTCGATGGAGATGGCTCCGGCGGTCGATCCCCCCTCCGGCAGGGTGCCAGAACAGCTTCAGATTGGACCCCGAACTAGGGTTTTTGGTGACGGCGCGTCGGGGTCGAGTTTCTGGAAAATAATGGCTGCCTCGACGTTTTTAGGTTTTTAGGGATTTTATAGGCGTCGGAGGGGGCCGAGGAGGTGCCCACAGGGTAGGGGCGGGCCCCACAGGGCAGGGGCAGCTACCCGCGTGTGCCCTGTGGGTTGCCTCCGAGGCTGCCCTTCGGACTCCGTCTTCGTCTTGGCGTAAAAATAATCCCCGTAAATTTTTGGCCAATTCCGAGAATATTTCCAGAAGTAAATTTCTGAAACAAAAAGACAGCAAAAACGGGGAACTGGCACTGGGCATCTTGTCAATAGGTTAGTCCAATAAAATGCATAAATATGATATAAATGACAGTAAAAACATGTGACAATATCACAAAACTAGCATGGATCACTCAAAAATTATAGATACATTTGAGACGTATCAGCATCCCCAAGCTTAACTCCTACTCGTCCTCAAATAGGTAAGTGATAACAAATAATTTTTTATGAGACATGCAACCAACATAATATTGATCAAGATAGTAATGCAAAGCACATTAAGTGAATAAGGTGATCCAAAATAATTGTCTATAATTGACATTAAGCAAACAATGATTAACAAACGCTAGCTAACAAATGCTAGAAACTTTTCATGAATAAGTGCGTTGGAGACATGGAATCATACATAAGGTTTAGAAAGAAGAATTGCGAATTATGTCTCCAATGTAAAGTATCAATCATTCTTCAAAGCATCTAATTAGTCATTCATGAAAATAGCCAAGCTCAAGTCAAGTGTCCTAATCCATCTACTTCACAAATCAACTGTTTCGAAGTCTAGTCAACTAGTGCAAGTAAGAAGTGGCTTTGGCACCATGATGTTATGGTAAAGAGAACAATAATGGAGGTTTGGAAGGCCAAAAAGAAAGGCTCAAACTATGGAGAGGGTAATCACAAGACAGAAGGAAGTCCCGTAGTAGACACTGTATGAGGAGTAGTGATTGCCATGCAACGGATGCACATAGAGCTATAAGTGTATGAAAGCTCTCCAATGGAACTAGTGGGGGTGCATCCAACTTGCTTGCTCATGAAGACCTAGAGCTCACTTGAGGAGGCTCATCCTTGGAATATACAAGCCAAGTTCTATAATGTTAATTCCCCACGTAGTTATACAAATGAAACATGAAAACTCTCTATAATGAAGTGTAGGTGCTAACTAGCACATGTGTGGAATAAAGGATAGTAGTGCTGCCCCCTCTCTATTTTATATTTCTCTTCTTTTTTTTAATTATGGCCTCCGTGGCTCTTTTAAATTTTCTCTTATTGGTCTCTTTTGGACTCTTTTATGTGGACACTTTGGACTCTTTCCAATATGCTCACAGGTAGGGGCTACACTCTATTTTTACAAGATGATCATCACACTTTTGGTACTCATAACTCATAAGACTATACATGATGTATAAAAGAAGATATGCATGATCGAGCGTAGTGTGGACAAAATGTAGAACATGTGGCAAGCCACGCTGCACACTAACTCAATGATCAAGCAAACTATATGGTAATGAAGAACGACATCAAGTCATGTAATGTAACAATGGATGTTGCATGGCAATGTATCTCGGAACGGCTATGGAAATGCCGTGATAGGTAGGTATGGTGGTTGTTTTGAGGGAGATAGTTGGCTTATGTGTACGAGAACAGGATGAAGTTCTCCCACGAAGTTGGATGTACTCACGAAGTATGCACCAATCTCAATGTGAGAGAGGGCATTGCGCAGTACCGAAGAGGCTAGCAAAATATGGAAGTGGAAGTGCCAAAAACCAAAACTCACAATGCATTTCGTATATTGAAAACAACTACAGTTTCAATGTTCCACAAATGGTTAGAGACACCCCAAGAGAGATCGTGGCGGCAACACAAGTGCCCCGTTGGCTTCCACAACCGTTGTAGTAACTACCCATTAGGAACTTATTTTCAACTTAGCAGAATTCATGACACATTAGCATTGTTGACTTAGGTTGTTTTAGTTCAGAAAAGTATGGCTCCACGCTTTAGTAACACATCTCCACTAATCAGTTCTAACACCATTAACCAACAAATTTTAACCATTAGTTATTTTAATGCCTCAAAACAATTGAAGAGTATCAAATTATCCACATAATGATCTACTCCCTCCGTATCAAAATATAAGATGTTTTAGCATTGGCTTTCCATCCGTATCTTGACATGTTTTAGTACAAGATTCATGTGAACCTTGCACTAAAACATGTCTAGATACGGATGGAAAGTCAAATGCTAAAACATCTTATATTTTGATACGGAGGGAGTACAAGACTATGCAGGTTTTTCTATTTCATACCACTACCACATGCGTAGCATTTTACCGTTCTAACAAATTAACCAAGCAACCATAGAAACTCTCTAACAAATATAAGTGAAGAACAAGAGAGTTTAACATCAACAACTAGCAGCTCTAAACAAGATAAAAGTTAAAAGCGAGAGCTTACTAGCAAACAAATAGTAGCTAAGAATACTCAACAAGATATAAGCGAAGCTAAGGAGTATTCAAACGAAAAAGCGGAGCGTGTCTCTCTCCCACAGAAGATGGATAGGATACAACATGAATATGACCAGCAAACAAACAAAACAAAACTCAAAGCAAATAAAATTATGCTCCAAGCATAGCACATAATATGTAAAGTGATAAAAACGAAGTTCAACGAAGACGACCTTATGATAGTCGATGAAGATGAGGGGATTCCTTGGGCATCCCCAAGCTTTGACTCTTGATGGTTCTTTATATTCAGAGGGGATGCCATGGGGGCATCCCCAAGCTTGAGCTCTGACCCATCCTCAATTTCTTCATATTCCTCACCTTTGGAACTTAAAAACTCACTTCACACAAAACTTCTTATAATTTGATTAGAGGGTTAGTGCTCATAAATTAAAATGCACATATGTTCAACTTAAGACAAATTGCAACAAACTTCATTGGGCATTATCTAATGTTTACTAATCCTCAATGTGACACTACCCCTCAAGAGTTTCACATTGAACGATGGTAAAAGAGGCGAATACAAAATAAAGGCAGAATCTGTCAAATTGGAAAGTCTGTAAAGATTGAATTTTTCAAGGCACTCTGCAGCTCAAATAAAAAAACTTAAAACTAACGAAAGATAGATAAAAGCATCAGGCTTTCTGTCAACAATTATCAGAAAAAAAAATAAGATTCTGGCGATTTTAGGAATTTTGTGCAACAGGCGCACAGAATCTGTTTTTGGACAGCAAAACAATACCTCGCACTTTCAATGCATTAGAGGCTAAACTTGGCACAAAAAACCAAAAGAAAAAGATACAATGAAGTTGCTACAGAGGCAACAACTTCATGACTCAAGAAAAATAAAAAACAAACTGAAAGTAAAAGATGAGTTGCCTCCAACAAGCGCTTTTTTTAAGCCTTTTAGCTAGGCATGATAATTTTAATTATGCTCTCATAAGAATAAGAGTTGGAACGCAAAATAGAGCATCATGAAGCAAATATCAAACACATTTAAGTCTAACTCTCTTCCTATGCATAGGCATCTTGTAAGAAAAGAAATCATTGCAGCATAAAGCATTAAGCATAGGAAGGCAAAGCAAGTGCAACATTAAAACCTTCAACATAAAGAGGGGAAACTTCATAAGATGAAAATTTATATAACCACGCTTCCCTCTCTCATAATAACTTTCATTAAAATCATAAGAAAACTCAATAACATAACCATCACATAAAGCATTTTTCTCATGATTCACATGCATAAAAGTATTATTATTACTCTCCACATAAGCAAATCCTTCTCATTAATAATAGTGGGAGTAAAACTATCATAGCCATCATTGTAATCATCATAAAATAGGAGGCATATCAAAATCATAATAAACTTTTTCCTCAATAGTAGGTGGACTGAAAGTATCACATTCATTATAATAATCATCATATATAGGAGGCATAGTATCATCAAAGCAAATTTCCTCCTTCAAGCTTGGGGACTAAAAAGATCATATTCATCAAAACTGGCATCCCCAAGCTTGCTATTTTCCATAGCATTAGCAACAATGGCATTCAAATAAATCATACTAATAACATTGCTACTAGCATGATTGTTATGCAAATAAAGTTCCATAGGCTTTTTAATTTTCTCTTCAAAAGCATCATGACCAATTTCAAGATAAATTTTATAAAGCTCTCTAATTTTTTTGTTGTTTTCCATTAAACCGAACTAGTGAAATAAAAACAAGAAACAAAAAGATTTAATTGCAAGATCTAAAGAAGATACCTTCAAGCGCTCACCTCCCCGGCAACGGCGCCAGAAATTAGCTTAGTTGCCGGTGGATGTGAGTGCCGTTTACCTTACCTCCCCGGCAACGGTGCCAGAAATTAGCTTGATGTCTACTACATACTTCTATTCTTGTAGACTTGTTGGGCCTCCAAGCGCAGAGGTTTGTAGGACAGCGGCAAATTTCCCTTAAGTGAGTAACCCAAGGTTTATCGAATCCACGGGAGGTAGAGGTCAAAGATATCCCTCTCAAGCAACCATGCAATTAAGATACAAGAAGTCTCTTGTATCCCCAACACACCTAATACAATTGTCAGTTGTATAGGTGCACTAGTTCGGCGAAGAGATGGTAAAATGCAAGTGATATGGATGGTAAAAGGTGATTTTGTAATTCTATAATAAAAATGGCAGCAAACAAACAAGTGACAAAAGTGACTAAAAACGGTGTATCAATGCTTGGAAACAAGGCCTAGGCTTCATAATTTCACTAGTGACTACTCTCAACATCATTATAATAATTAAACATATAATAGTTCCACAAAAACACATGCATGGTAGACGTTACTCGGAGATCATTCTTTCGTGGATCAAATAGGATGAGAATTGCGTAGGGGTACGAAAATCACACCTTAAAGTTCGTATTCCACATCTATGGACACTTCATGCTGTCACTATCCGAATCCAAAGATAGTACTAACAAACACCACAACATATATCTTGAATAGTCTCTTTCTTCAATAACACAAGCATCAAGAAACCTCATGATCTATTCAATCCAACAATAATAAAGAACAAAATCATGATGAAGATCCTTCTAATTTATTATCCATAGATTCACACATGGCACCCACACTGTCACCGACATACCGTGATCACAATGGTGACTCCGGAAATTGTACTAAATAACATCACTTGAGCAAAATCATATCCATTACACATAGGGAAACATCATGTATTCAACTATACTAACAAAGCTCATGATCACAACGAAGATCACATCATGGGAGAGAGAGATAACCACATAGCTACTTGTATAAGCCTCAGCCCCGGTGAGGGACTACTCCCTCCTCATCACAGGAAGCAGCGGTGTCGATGGAGATGGCTCCGGCGGTCGATCCCCCCTCCGGCAGGGTGCCGGAAGTTTCAGATTGGACCCCGAACTAGGGTTTTCGGTGATGGCGTGTCGGGGTCGAGTTTCTGGAAAATAATGGCCGCCTCGACGTTTTTAGATTTTTAGGGATTTTATAGGCGTCGGAGGGGGCCGAGGAGGTGCCCACAGGGCAGGGGCAGGCCCCACCCGCGGGTCCCCCCCAGGCCATGGCAGCTACCCGCGTGTGCCCTGTGGGTTGCCTCCGAGGCTTCCCGTCGGACTCCGTCTTCGTCTTGGCGTAAAAATAATTCCCATAAATTTTCGTCCAATTCCGAGAATATTTCCAGAAGTAAATTTCTGAAACAAGGACAGCAAAAACAGGGAACTGGCACTGGGCATCTTGTCAATAGGTTAGTCCGACAAAATGCATAAATATGAATAAATGACAGTAAAACATGTGACAATATCACAAAACTAGCATGGATCACTCAAAAATTATAGATACGTTTGAGACATATCACCGCCCGCCTCTACTGCATTGCCTAGACTCCAGAATCCACGCCTGAAGCTAGCCGCCCCCAACTGGATCGACACCGCCGACCTCCACTGCTTGCCGGTGTGGCGTGGTGCAGTGCCGTTCTTCGCAGACGTGTTTGTGCGCCTTCTCTGCAGGCCCTACGACCTGCTGGTGTTGGACGACGATACGCTCTGCCTCCCGCACTCCTCTGTTGCTTTCGACAAGCATGACTGCATATAGGTACGCCGCCTATTCATCAGCCAAGCGAACCATGTGATCTCATGATCTGTGTCTGAGAAAGTACCATGGTGGCATGATGTCTCCTCCGCAGTGTCAAGTCACGCCTGTTGTTGTGCGATCGAAGGTGGTGCGATAATGGTTGGAGGCGTGGAGGTATGGGACGTCATCGACTTCTAGTTTCTGCTTTAGAGGTATCTAGTCAACGATGTGTCATTAGAGGACAAGTGATGATGGTAGATGCTTCAACATTGAGGGTGCACACTTCGGTGGAAACATTTTTGGCATTGTTGACGCGCTCTTGCGCCGTGCCCTTGCTGAAGGTGGTGACTTGAAGCTCGTCTTCGGAGATAAAAAATCTCAGGTAGATCATAGATTGTACCCGTTATCAGCGACGCATGTGCGACTTTCCCTTCTTGAAGGCTTTGCCTAAAAGTTATGTATTTTTTTCTTGTTTTTTTTTTGTCTTTTACCATAGGGCTAGGAGTAGTCTGGAGGAGGTTCTATCACGAGGCATTCGGTCTAGGGTCTGTTTACTTTGTAACTTTCTGAATTTTCCAATGAAAAGGGCTGTGTGCATCGTTTCGATGCAGAGGCCAGGGCTTCGTTCCCCATTTCGAAAAAAGGGCCAAGGTCGTGTTTGGTGGGTCGCGGGACCTCCAAATAGGCTGAATGGATACAAAAAATGCCCGTTTGGTTGCTTGCGGTAGGGGTTGATCTGATTTTGCACGAAACTTAAAGAACCCAAAAAGTTGACCCAAGTGGAATTATCGATTCGGTTGTTTCTCCATAGCCAGGCTGAGGAGAGCGATGTGAGGGAAGAAGGCGTCTGCACTACGGCGATGCAATGATAGAGATGGCGGGAGACGAAATATGGTGGCGTGGTATGGCGCTAATGCTAGTCTCACCACCCTCTTTAGTCAGTCACAGAGAGTGTGAGGACATATCGCATTTTTTGGAACTTAAGGTGGCGGTGGCGACGGCGACTTAGATCTGTGGCACACTAGGCTAGCGACTTAGATCTGTCGCGACGATGACAACACCGATAGCGGCGAGGACCAAGATCTCTAGCAGCAGAAACAAGGTCCACCTCGTCTACGACACCGACAAGTTGTGGCTCTCTTCTCCCATGGCGGTAAGCACCATTGAAGCCAGCTTACCATCGCTCTAGTATTAGGTCGTTATGCAACGTGCAGTGTACCACTCATAGCTAGATTTCCCCGTCACTTCTTCACCTTGATTTCAGTAGGACGGTCGGATGCCTCTTATCATTCAGGCAACAGCACTCATAACTGTACTGCAAGCTAGGCTCATGTTAGTTCATCATAGAGCAGTTTGTCGCAATTATAGGGGTGTAAATGTAATCAGATACAGTCCACTGTTTGTCCGAGATCACAAGAGGATGGCAAATCTGAACCACATCTCCAACAACAACGATTTATAGGCTATGAACATTTTGTGACCGGGTAGAGCCCTTTTGCTAAGCTTGTGCAGACGTTTACGGAAGGGGGGTTGTTAGAATATACCATCACACCTCTCTAGAAGAACAAGTAGCAATGTTTCTTATGATGTAGGTCATAACCAGAGGTTTAGATCAGTGATTCACAACATATTTATGAGTTCAAGTGAGACAACATCCCAGTATTTAAAGAAAATCTTGTATGTTGTTGGAGAGCTCGTCAAAGAGATGATCAACACCATCTGGTCAAACACCATAGAAGATACGAAACAACTATAGGTGGTATCCATATTTCAAGGTGAGCAACTCTTATTTTTAGTTCATGGCATGACATCATTTTTTTTTGTGTAATATAAGATTTTGTTCATGTCAAAATGGGATTGTATTGGTGCAGTTGATGGTACTCATGTGACTGCTAGAGTGTCGACATCATAGTCTGCCGCATACATGGGTAGAAAGCACTACACAAACCAGAATGTGTTTGTTGATATTGATTTCGATCTTAAGTTCACATATGCACTAGCCGGTTGGGAAGGATCTGCCCATGATGCAAGCATTCTTGCTGACAGCATGAGTCGGTCAGATGGGGTCAATATTTCGAATGGCAAGATTTACCTAGAAGATGCATGATATGTGCATGTAGCCCTCGTGTTCTTCCACCCTTTAGGAGTAACAAGAACCATCTTAATGGATTCTCTACAAGGAACTATCCTAACAATACCAACGAATTATTTAATCTGAGACACTCAAACCATAGACTTACGCTTGAGAGGATATTTGTTGCTCTGAAGAACAGATTTAGATCAATGATCATAAGCCATTCTACCATTTCGCACCCAAGTTAAGCTATGCAAATAAAGGTGTCTGCTCACGAGGGCTAGCCCATACACATCAAAGGGTAAAAGTATCATTTGGTAATTTATATATTTTTATAGTGTTGTAATCCATATATTTTGTGTGATATATCTTATCTGGGTTAGATGTGCTCAAATCTTTTTGACTGGGTTGGATTTGGGACGATTGGATTTGGTTTTGAGCAAGTTCGGGATATACCAACTTGCAAGTATCGTTAAAATAGGTACGAATTGGGTTACACAAGTATTGTAGATAAAATGATTATTAAATAAAAGTGAATAACATTGCAATGCATGGGTGTTTGAATCCTAAATATCCATTCATTTTGGCCATGAAATGGCCGACAAAGCTAGAGTGCAATAGGATATTTCAAGACAAACATTGATACTTCATACAATCTAGAATTATGTATTTTGGTTACATCTAATTGTAATCTAAAACACCCTACCAAGTTTTTGAGATATTTATGGATACCATGGGAAAGGATACATAAAATTGCACAATAATACAAACATAAATT